>ML782164.1:277675-311673 GCA_009831015.1 Picea engelmannii
ATTTTTCAATTGAAATGGTTTACCTGACTCCCTCTGAAAGGCAATGGTACCAATACCAGTTGCACTGTATTTTCCATCATCGCCCATCTCTATATGCATTCTGAGATCTCTCTCCTCCAAGTCAATGAAAGACTCTTTATCTCTCGTCATGTGGAAGGAAGCGCCACTATCCAAATACCACACTAATCCTGATGCACTTGATGCCATGCATGCGATCAAAGCGAAGTCAAGCTCAAATTGTGAGACAAGAGCCTCACCAATTGCAGTTCCAACAACCATCTTTTTCTTCTTCTTTTGCGGACAGTTAGTAGCGATATGCCCACGTTCGTGACAGTGAAAACACTTCACTTTGGACAAATCCAGCTTCTTGGCTTTAGACTCAGAATTTGATTGGAATTTCTTCCCTTTCCCTTTCCTTACCTTGGCAGTCAAATCACAATCCTCTTCATCATCACGCTTTGATGAAGATCCATCTCTGGTGTTCCTCCTAAACTTCTCTTTCACCAGATCCAACCATAGTCGTTCCCAATCCGGTAATTTTTCCCTTCCATTGACAGAGTCTTGATAACTGTGCTAACTCTTAGGAAGCCCTAGGAGCGCCAAGCTCACCAAATCATCAGCAGCGACTGTTATTCCCACACTTCCAAGCTCATCCCGACATTGGACAAACTTTGTGAGATATTTTGGAATGGTGTCACCTTTCTCCATCTTAATATTCCTAAGTTTCTCTTTGAGCGCCAATTTCCTATGGTCGCTGCTATTTTGGAACAGATCTGTCAAAACCTTCTACATTGCATATGGTGTGGTTTTCCCATGGAGACTTGAGACAATGTGGTCTCGTACTCCCTCCAACAGAATCCTCCTTGCCTTCGCCACTTTCTTTTGCCATGCATCAAGATTTGCAGCGTCTATCGCATCTAGCTTAGGAACATCTGCGTCAATGTAACCCTTCAAGCCATTGTCTTCAAGCACTGCCTCCATCCTGTCCTTCCATGCAATGTAGTTAGAGCATCCCTCAAGTGCATACTCCAACCTCAAGCCATTGAAATACATTTCGATCTTGAATCAAGTGTCGCACCAAGAAAATCTTGCAAATTTGAATGTTATCCAACCCAAAACTCAACCCCTTCACTTTCCCCTTACCCTGGGAGGTTCGTACCCCACCTGAGAGCAACCTGAGGGAAGTTCGCACCCTGCCTGTGTATAGCCTGCGAACTTGCCTGTTATGTTCGCACCCTGCTAGTGTATTCACCTGTGAGAATGCCCTGGAAGTTCACACCCTGCTCCATTGTTAGGGTGAGGGAGGTTCGCACCCTGCTAATGTATTTGCCTACAAGAATTCCAATGAAGTTCGCACCCTGCTAGTGTATTTGCCTGCAAGAATTCCAATGAAGTTTTCACCCTGCTAGTGTATTTGCCTGCGAGAATTTCTGTTCTTGAAAACACCAGAAGTTTTCAGTACTAGAGTTCGCACCCTGCTAGAGACGGGACCTGGGAGAATGCAATTATGTTCGCACCTCACTTCCGTGAATCTGTGGCCTCCGTGGCTCTGATACCATGTAGAAATTCCGATACAAATTAATGTATTCCTGCGATTCTCCTGATCTAACAAGTTTTTCTATTGTTAAATACAGAATCGCTTCTACTATTACTTTTGCGGAAGCAATTTAAACCACGATCACAACCACAATGCACAAAGTGAAATATCAATAACACACAACACAAAAGTTTTACCGGGAAAGCATAAAGCTAAAAACCCCACTATAATATATTATGTATATCATGAATCATGAAACAATCTCGTACAAAACTCTAATCCAAGAGCTCTCGGTACAATACAATCGTCTCACACTGTCATACACAAATTAGCAAATACATGTGCCAATTCCTGTGTCCAGACAGCTTGCCTCCTCTGCACAAACTCTGCAATCCAAATTCTCACAATGAATCGAATGAATACAATTGCCTCGTTTGTATATGCTCATAGGCATATTCACTGCATGTGTGAACAAATCACAACTGATAGCCAACTGTCCCTTTCACCTGTTATCTCAACTGGTGTCCATTGGAATGACATGCATGTAGTTAACTGTGGCAAGTCTTCAGTTGCATGTGAGTTAACTGATTGTGAATTAATGAATAATTAATTCACTGAACTCACACTAATACAACTAAGATTAACTCACTTAACTACAGTTATAATTCTGTTACAATTCCAAATCACTCAGTTATGAATGAGATAATAGATTAATATTTATTGTCTAATTTAATTAAGGGAAAACTAAATTAGACACATGTTTCTTGTTGACTTTTCAACATGCACGGCGGATTTGATGAAGTATGGATGCATCCTGATAGTTTCACAGATGGATTAAATCCTGGTTTTGTGATCAATATTTGAACAATTATCGGCTCAAAACTCATTTACAGGTTCTGTTTTTGTTTGGAAACATATCGGCAGTGCCAGCATCTAGTCTTGCAACGTGGCTAGCTTATGCCCGTGAATCGAGTAGAATTTTTGGTCCCTCAGGTTTTCCAACACGAATATTGAAGGCCACAAACATGTTGTTCGACTTATCACACGATGGTGAAAGTGCAGTTGAGTCCAAAACTTCAGCCTCACATTCTCAGTCTCTTGATACATTGGCTTATTTGCATCACGACTGTGCACCTCCTATCATCCATCGTGATGAGAAGTCCAATAATATTCTTCTAGATGCTAATTTTGGTGCTCGAGTGGCTGATTTTGGGCTGGCCAAGTTCCTTCAGATCTCTGAGAGGGGACTGAATTCCATGTTTGTAATTATTGGATCTTTTGGCTACATAGCTCTAGAGTATACCTATACCCTCCAGGAGAATGAGAAAAGTGACATCTACAGTTTTGGAGTGGTGCTTCTGGAGTTATTGATGAGAAAACAACCAGTTGATCCCAATTTTGAAGAGGAGGATAGAGACCTTCTAAATTGGGTGCACGGTCTAATTGATAAGCAGGATGCATTGCAGGAAATATTGGATTCTAGAATTGTATATTGCTTCAAGGAGGAAATGGCTTCGGTCCTCCAAGTAGCTCTTCTCTGCACCAGTGATTTGCCCTCCAACCGACCATCAATGAGGAGAGTATTGGAGATGTTGCATGGGGCTATCCGACCACATAATCTTACGGGTGTTACCCAGGATGCCAAGCAATGAGGAAAGCATTCTCTAGGGATAATGCCTACAAATAATCAGTTGAAAGGTCATGTTATGGTTTAAAAAAAAAAAAAAAAGGCTGGGACTGTTGACCTCTCTATGTCCTTCATAGCTACAATTAGAGGAAGGTGCAACAGCCAATGCTCGTGCCTGCTTATATGGAATAAAGATGCAAGGAAAGTTGTTGCGAAAGGGGGTTAAGGATATATCTGAAGTTTACCTCTCGCTTGGAAAAAATTGCTTTAGCCTCCACATCTTCACAGGATTTTCAAATTGATTTATGATTGTTGAAGATCTAATTGTATCTCAAACTATGTAGACAGTTTTGTAGGAATGTTAGACACAACCAACAACTGTGCAATCAAATGCTAGAGAATAAATTGAAAACATTGGCCTTTAATTTCATAAAATTGAATTTGTGATTGATAACTTCTGAAACAACCCTGTGATAAAGGTTAGGAAAAGGTGTGTCATTGGATATTGAATCAAGTCAGTTTTCCTAGGATACACTTATATCTTTGCATCATACAGAACACACAAGCAACAACGGAAGCAGGCAAATTAATCTGAATGAGCTTCATCAAATCTGCCAGGAATTTGGTATTGTTGAGCTTGAGGGAATGATCAGAGAAATTGATCAAGAAATTTCCATATGCCCTAGCAAGAAGATCCTTCTTGCGCTGCTATCAAATTCCTGCCATAGATAAAAACAGTTGTGCATTTAGATTTCCTTTTGTATGCTCTGCAGCTATGGTGTCGTTTCTTAAATTATTTCGATATCTCTAATTTGTTTTTCCTCGCTTTCTTAGCATATCAATTCTTGAATCAAGCATTGTAGGTCACCTGAGGTTCAAACATCAATTGTCGACAACACTTTATCGAACAGTTGCTGAAGAATCTAACACTCTATGCAGGATCATTGCTACTCTGCATTATTTTCTTCTCAAAGATAAAACAAAACTTTCACCAGTGCAGAAGGCAAAATTATAACCAGTTAGCTGATGAAAGGCAGAACTTTCACCAGCTAACTAGAAAATCTTAAGGCGGAATAGCTGGTGAAACCTGAGATTGGCCAGTGAAGGTGTATTTTTTCCCAGATCAAAGTTTTTCTCAAACAAACATCCTGAAAATAGTTTCTAAAGATGCATATTGAATTTACACATCAAATTCAATATCCGAATTTGATAAAAAGGATGTTTGAAGAGGTGCCAAAGTCATATTAGACACCTATTTTTGGGGCACAAAATCAGTTGTTTTTTCGATTCTATCATGATCAAAGCACATCTGCGAGCCTTGGAAGGCTATCTGCACATATCATAGGATCTAAAAATGCTTTGTATATGAAGTTGTTGATGTATTGATACACGATCCAGAAAAGGTTTACAGAGACATGGTTGCAACTGGCAACACCCTCCGTTGGTGTCTTCACAACCTGAGTTTTTATTATTACTGTAGACTTATCTGTGGCTTCTTTATGATCGTCCACACAATCCAGTGGATTTTTGGTTTACTGTAGTCCTTGATCCTGCTTCTATACCTTATGTAAATGCTAGTGGTGGTGCATCTTGGTTTCCTCATTAGGTTTCTGGAAGGCTGAAACATGCAATTGGTGAAAATCCTCATGTCTCTCCTAATCATGGAACATAGTCATGGTGGATGTGCCTGTTGACCTCATACTGAGAATTGGAAGCACTGTAAATAGAGAGAGGAGCTTCGTCTAGCAAGCCCTGAGGTCTTTTTACTCTTGCAGGTAATCGAGATTCATCAAGTTTTGATTTTTGGGTAAGTTTATGTTTTCGGTGGTTTAGGCGAGCTTGTGTGTGCTCATTAACCACCGAAAAGGATGAATGACTCCATGGACCAATACTAAAGGCACAAGGTCTGCTAGGTTCTTGGAGACCTCACAAGGAGGTATCCATCCCAGTTGGAGCCAGATGTTAGCAATCAAAAACGCACTGACATTTTTGAAAGAACGATGCCTAATCTTGTAGGGAAAATTTTGATAGCTTCCCGGGTTCCAAATGGAGATTTTAAAGAACCATTGGAAATATTAGGATTTGTAGATGTCGATCGACAATTTAAGCATGCAAAACAGACTCTCCATGACTGATAAATTTGATTTTGAAAAAATCTGTGCTTTCACTAGCGCAGAAGGCAGAATTATAACTAGTTAGCTGGTGAAAGCTCCGCCTTTCACCAGCTAAGGAGCAAAGTTTTGGGTAAATTAGCTGGTGAAATCCTGTCACGGCCATAGTAGCCAAATTTTCGCCCAGATCAGGATTTTTTGGGTTTGAATGGTTTGAATCTTCTTCAATAAGTTGGTTATGAATTATCAAAACAAAATCTGAAGGACATTCTTGGAGATGAAAGTCAAAAGGGAATTTTTTTGACTAGATTTGGTCATTTTCAAGGGCAAAATGATAGGGATCAAATGACACATCACCCAATTCGAATTTTATCTTTGGAAAACCAAATCAAATAGCCTTGGGAGGCTAAAACTGCACTTCATCAACAATCTACTATTTTTAGAGATCATTAAATAGGACCTTTCCTATTTTGTTTTGATTTTCCATCCATTTTTATAGGATCTCATCCTACACTTGTTGTATCTATTTTGATTTGAACATTTTTAGTAAATCTGATCCATCTTTCAAGGATCTAGATTTCATCTTGTAAGGCTATAAAGCCAAAGACATTTGAAGCACTAAGGGGTTCAAACTAGGAGATATATTGTGCCACTGTATAGATTCTTATTTGCAGAAATAAAGTTCAGTTTCCTTTCATTTTCAATATCATAATTATCCATCTTTCCCTTTCTATACTTTGCTTCAATTTATTTTAGTTCATGAAGACTGTTATCTCTTTATTGAGCTCATAGACTTGAAATTAAAGGATTTCTCTCTATCTTGCATTAATCCCTACATTTAGTTGTATTTGGCAATCAAGAATAGTGTTCTTCATCCTCTCCTTTCAATTTACTTGATCTGATTATTGTTTCCTGAAAGCACTGTTTCTTTAGATGTATGAGTTGTCTATTGCATTGATCATTAAAGACCCCATTGTTCCAAGCACATATAAACATTATTTCTAAGTTACCAAGCATCCTTAGCCTACAACCCTAGGGAGTTTCTTGGAGTGATAACACATTCCTTGACTTTCCATGCTAAGCCTTACCTTTCCATGCCATGCCATGTCATTTATTTCCTTGCCATTCCATGCCATGCATTGCTATGCCTTTCCTTGAATTTTCATGCCAAGCCTTTCCATGCCATGACATGACTTTCCTTTCCATGGAAGGCCTTTCCTTGACTTCACTTTCTCTTCCATTCCACGCCATGATTTTCCATGCCCTACCATGCCACGCCTTGCCTTTCCATGCCTTGCCTTCACTTTTCATGACATGGCATGTCCTACCATGCCTTTCCTTTCCATGTCATGCCTTGCAATGCCTTTTCTTGCATTTCCTTTCCTTGCCATTCCATGCCTCACCATGCCTCACCTTTCCATGCCATGCCATGCCATGCCATTCCTTTCCTTTCCATGCCATGACTTGCCTTGCCTTGACATGCGATACCTTGCCATGTGTTGGATTTCCTTTCCATGATATGCCTTGACGTGTTGTGCCATCCCTTTCATTTCCTTTCCATGCCATGTCATGCCATGCCATGCCTTTCCTTGCCTTGCCTTTCCATGCCATGCCTTGTATTTCCAATCCATACCTTTCCAACCCATGTATTTCCTTTCCATGCCATGCCATGTCATGCCATACCTTTACATGCCATTCCTTTCCATGCCTTGCCTTCCCTTGACATTCCTTGACTTGTCATTAAATTCCTTACCTTGACATGCATTCCCTTTCCATGCCATGCCTTTCCTTTCCTTTCCATTCCTTTCCTTGTCTTTCCATGTCACTCCATTCCATTCCTTTCCTTGCCATGCCATGCCTTGCCTTTACTTGACTTGCCATGCCTTTCCATGCATCAACTTGTCATTCCTTGCCTTGCATTTCCTTTCATTTTCATGACATTCCTTTCCATTCCATTCCATTCCATGACATGCCTTGCATTGTGTTTTCTTGCCATTCCATGTCATTCCATTCCTTTCCTTTCCATGTCATGCATTGTCTTTCCATCCCATGCCTTGACTTTCCATGTCATGCATTTCCTTTCCATGCCATTCCTTTCCTTGTCTTTCCATGCCATGCCTTGCCTTTCCATGTCATGCATTTCCTTTCCTTGACTTGTCATGACTTTCCATGCCTTGGATTTCCTTGCATGCAATGTCTTTCCATTATTTGAGTTGCCATGCCATTCCTTTTATTTCCTTTCCATGCCCTTCATTTCCTTCCCTTTCCATGCCATGACTTAGCTTTCCAGTCCATGTCTTTCCAAGTCATGCATTGCCTTACCATGCCATTCTTTTCCATGCCATGCCATGCAATGCCTTGCCTTGTCATTACGTGCCTTGCATTTCCTTGAATTTACATGCCATGCCTTCCATTACCTTGCGTTGCATTTCCTTGCCTTGCCTTGGCTAACAACAATTCATATAAAATCTACTTCCATTATGATATTTATAAAACTATTTTTTTGTAAATATATATATATATATATATATATATATATATATATATATATATATATATATATATTCATCGTTATAGAGAATTTCTTCTCCTTTGAGTTTCCCACAAGAAATTTGTCTCTATAATCATAAACACCATTAAATTATTTCCAAAGTCAATTAACTTCTAATAAATTTGTTTTGAAGTTAATCTAATAAAAAAATAATTGCATTCATTTATCATACCTTTTTTTATCTTAAAAAAAAAAATCTTGTACTAAATGAACAAGTTTAATACCTAAAAATTACAATCAAAGCATTCTTTAAGCATGTAATTCTACAACTTGCTATCCCATCTATCTTAGATAAAAATACTTGCATGAGAATTTCAAAGTCATAACATAAGCTCTCTTTATTCATATATCTTAGGTATATTCATAGTTTTGAAACATGGATAATCATAATTAATAGGATTTACATAGAAATTGATGTCAGTAAATAGGTTTATGTTCCATCCTTATGGTGTAGTCTCATTATACTGTTGATCCATAATTTCTTTTGGATTACATGTAAAACAACATAAATTCAAGGCCTTATTTAAAATCAAAGAAATAAAAACTAATATTTCAATTCAATAACGTTTATAACAATATATAGCATGTATACCTATACCTAGACCTATACCTAGACCTTTCCTTAACTTTCCATGTCTATATTTGCTTACCCTTGTCATGTCTTGCCTTGGCTTGCCTTGCCTTGAATTTTCATACCTAGACCTATACCTATACCTAGACATTGCTTTGCCATGCCTTACCTTGTCATACCTTGTCTTTCCATGGTCTAGGTCATAGTCTAATTCATGGTCTATGTCATTGTAGAGGTCATGGTAGTGTTATAGGTCTAGGTATTGGTCTAGGTCTAGGTCTAGGTCATGGTCTATGTCATGGTCAGGGTTTAGGTCTAGGTCTATTGCCAACATGTCCTTGAATGGCTTGAGGAGGTGATTTGCAACTTGCAACAAAACTCAAATAGTGACTCGTATGGATGAACTGTCAGTTGTAGTGGATTTGGGGAATAGGTTTTCAGCTAGTGGGGCCCCTCCGCTATCATTACTTTTCACAAAAAAGTGTTTATTGGAGGATCTTTGGGACTAGAATTTTTCTCAATGAGACATAGTGCAATTTATGAACAAGAGGTATATTTTTAAGAACACTATGATGGGTTATTATGGGTAGTGTGTTCATATGGGCCTTAGCTAAACAGATGTGCGGGGGCTTACAAAACTTCATTATGTTGCTTGGTTTGGATTTTATGCCCCCGAACCAAATTGTCAACATGTCCCTAAATGGATTGAGGAGGTGAGTAAAAAATCATGATAAAACTCAAAATGGGACTCAGATGGATGAACCATTCATTGCACTGGATTCGGGGCACCAGGTTCTAGCTAGTGGAGCCCCTCTGCTATCATTCCATTTCGTTAAAAAAAAAATGGAGGATCTTTGGGACTAGGGGTTTGATCAATGAGCCATAGTGCAATTTTTGAACAAGAGGTTGATTTTCAAGAACACTATGTAGGGTGATTGGGGGTAGTGTGGTCATGTGGGCCTTGGATAAACAGACATGCGAGAGATTACATAACTCTTTTATGATGCTCATTTTGGATTTTATGTCCCCGGAACAAATTTCCAACTAAATGGATTGAGGAAGCAAGTTGTAACTCATGATAAAACTCAAAATGAGACTTAGATGGATGAACTATCGATTGCATTGGATCTGGGGCACTGAATTTTGGCTAGTGGGGGCCCTCTACTATCATTTAGTTTCCCGGAAAAATATTTGTTTGAGGATCTATGGGACTAGGGTTTTTCTCATTGAGGCATAATGCAATTTCTAAACAAGAGGTATATTTTGAAGAACACTGTACTGGGAGATTGTCAGTAGCATGGTCACATGGGCCTTATTGAAATAGATGTGTGGGAGCTTATGGAACTTCATTATGTTGTTTGGTTTGGATTTTATTCCCCTAGACCAAATTGCCAACATATCCTTAAATGGCTTGAGGAGGCGAGTTGCAACTCATGATAAAAGTTAATCTGGGACTCGGATGGACAAATTGTCGGTTGCATTGGATCCAAGGAAATGAGTTTCAACTATTGGGGTCCCTCCACTATCATTCTATTTAACTTGAAATTGTTTGATGGAGGATCTTTGGAACTAGGATTTTTTTCAATGAGGCATAATGCAATTTCTAAACAAGAGGTCGATTTTCAAGAACATTGTGCCAAGAAATTATGGGTAGCATGGTCACGTGTTCCTTGTCCAAAAATATGTGTGGGAGGTTATAGAACTTTGTTATGATGCTCGGTTTATATTTTATTCCCCCGAACAAAATTACCAACATGTCCCTGAATGACTTGAGGAGGTGAGATGCAACGCATGATGAAACTCAAATTGGGACTTGGATGGATGAACCATCGATTGCATTAGATCCAAGGCACCAAGTTTCATCTAGTGGGGCCCCTCCACTGTGACATTTTTCCACCATGACTAGTAGTGACTAGAATCGTTCCCCCACCATGACCAACAAATGTTGGAAGGTTGATGTGAGTATGAATTTTTATGATTGGACTTTTTCTCTGAGCATAACTGGCTGAGGCTGGTTGTTAGTATTCAACATGAATCACAAAGGTTGTTGACATAACTCGAACATGACTAGAAGAGGTTGGTTTTGTTCTCCCAACATGAATATAAGAGGTTGTTTACTGGTCTTTAACATGGCTGGTAGAGTTTGGCGACCTGGTGCCAGTATGGATAACAGTGACTAGACTCATGCTCCCAGCATGACTTGTAGTGGCTAGTTACAGATATCCAACATGACTAGGACAGGTTGGTTACTTCTTCTTCTTACTCTTCCTCTTCTTATTCCTTTTATACTTCTAGTTACTAGTAGCAAGACTTTCATGAGAATAGGGGGAAGTAGCAGGAGTAGAATTCGCGTATGAAGAATATAAACGATCAACATCCATTCTATTCCCATGACCTAAGGTTCTTAACTAAGAATCATCAAGATATTTTGATACATTTGGAGTGGTTCAAAACCAAACTGGTATACCAACATTCAACTCAAGAATGTTCAAAGTGGTCATCAACATGTACCGACATTTCCAAAGAAAGGAAAAGCATAAGAATCCCCTTGGGAAGGGATCCCTTGGTTTGTATCCTTGAGAACTTTGGCCATTACGTTCTTATGTACAGGTTCATCCTTTATGATATTCTTCATGACTGAAAATTTCTCACACACTAACTATGGTGAACTAGTAGTATGAAAACCCTTTCCTTCTAGGAGGTGGCTCCACACTTTCAAGAGAAATACTAGGGGTACTTCCCGACCAATAGATCAATTGGTTGATCCCCTTTAAGAAAAAACTGAAAAGTGGTGACACAGACATAACCTAAGGCCAACTATACAAAGTATAACTCCATTGAAAATTCCTAGGAGAAACCTCGCAAACAAACAAATTCTACAAAACTTCATCCCAAGTGGATAAGGTCCTGAGTCCAAAGAAATGAAAAAGTGGAAAATGACATTCCAAAAACTTGCATAGTGGTGCATGTTCATATAATCCTATATGGTCTCCCACCTCCTCGAATTTCAGATAGGATTATGGGAAATCTGGGTAAACTGGCAGATTGGTTCATTAAAGAAAACTTCTCTTGTATTCATGTTTTTGGATGCTCAGTTCCTCCCCATGCTCTCCCATGATTTTTACCAGACCAGCTGGTGTGCAGAGAAGTAGCTTACTAGAGAGTAACGGGAGGCATCAACAAGGAGTTGAATTCATCTCAGAAAAAGGTATGGCCAAATTTGCCTATCCAGTTTGGCATGTTTTCACTATTAGATTTCAGTCACTCCAAAGTAGAGGATGTGGATTTGGAAGATGTCAAATTGGTTGACATTGAATTAAAAAGGCATGAACCACGCAAGATTGTGGAGAACCACCTTGCCCAATTCAACATGCAAAGATATGTACATGAAAGCTCCCCATATGATGAAATATTCAGGGGAGTTAGGTCTTATGAGGAGGTACAAGACAGATTCCAAACCCTATCCCCAAATCAACAAGCTAGTTTCCTCAGTTTGCAAAGGCACAGGAGAAACAGTTTGCCAAAAATATTACAAGGAGAATCAATAGTCTCTCCTCATACACAAGAATCTATACCTCCAGTTTTTGAACTAGGGTACTTTGGTAAACATAATATTGAGGAAACCCCAAAGAGCTCTGAAGTTTTGACTCAGAAATTAGAAGGTTCATTATCAAGTCCACTAGGCACTCAGGAAACGACTCATCTCGAAGCCTTTGTTAGGGTCCTAACCCGCACATAGGTAGAACAATATATTCGGATGTAATAAAGGTCAATATTAATAAGGCCTTTGAATAAAATAGAATAAGGAGGATGTAAGAAGACCTAATAGAAGCTTCTGCTTATGGAAGAATTTTCCTCTAGATTCTTCTTTTTAGTATAAATAGGAGTTGAGGGTATGAGAACCCTAGCTTGGATATTATTGTAATAGAGCTCTTCTCAACTGGAGGTTTCCCCCTCGAAGATGCCTGTGAACATTGCTTTCAGATTCAAAGTGTTATTTATGTTATTCTTATATCATTTTAGTGTTATTTTGGTGAATGTTCTGGTTATATTGTTGCTATTCTGCCATTAATAGCATTTTATTTCTGTTCTGTGTACATTTTATATCTGGTATATTACAAGTGGTATCAGAGCACTTTCCTCGGCATAAAGTGTGGGTTAATTTTTTTTTTCAGGGTAGAGACATATTTCAACGTCTTTAAGCCACAAATATTTGTCATTATGCACATAAACCCATGGTTGAGGGATTCATACATGCAGGAAAAACAAGTAGTACTTAAGCGCACATATGTTGTCTACCCTTGTAACCCTTGTTGGTACCCCTTCGAGTGGTAGCGCATCAGACAACACCTGTGTATGGATCGGACTAGATTACCTGAAACCCTCTTTAGATAAACTGATTGGCCACCTGAATGTTATAGTGTCACCAAGAACAACAATCAAGAAGATACTCTCTAGTACCTGGGTAGTCGGGTAGTACGGATAAGGGTACATTCTATCCTCCTTAGTTAGTGCCCTGAGATATTGGGTCGAGTACTACTGTTGGATCCCGCACGTATATCAGAGAGATATAGCACAGGGTAAACCCTTGTCTATAGAACCCTTGAATACCTAACCCTTGGGGACAGAAACATAAACAAATTAAAACAGACAAGATCTATTGTTGCGCAACTGTGTTCGGGTTGCCAAGTAAATACACATTTCTTTCTGGTTAAGCATTTGGGCATTTCCTCTCTACAGTATTCTTCAGACCGGAGGTATAACTCCATAAAAAATAAAAAATAAAAATAAAAAAATAAAAAATAAGTCTGGAAATTTTTTCACCATTATTTCAGACCTATTCCATTGGATTCATCTCTTCGCCCTTATCACATTCATCCATATCATTTTTTCGGAAAAAAATTTTACCCCGCCTGCCCCTTTTCATTTCCCCCATCCTCATGGCCCATACTCGTAGCCAAGACTTGGAAGCTCGCTTCAACACCTTGCAATCTGGTCTCATTGAGACCCAACAAGAAGTGAAACAACTCAGTGCCAATGTCGCCACCATCAATACAACCATGCAGTCCTCAATGGGCGAAAATAAACAAGACCTCACCACCCATCTTGAATCATTCTTTTTGGCACTCTGCACCAAACTGCATATCCCTACAGATAACCCTTCCTCTTCCTCACCTTCACATACAGAAGGTGACCATTCCTTTCATTCCCATACCTTGCAGAACCATCACTTTCAACGTGACCTACACCTTCCAGGGGTGGATGTGACCAAATGTGATGGCTCAGAACCCACTGGTTGGGTAACCCAAATGGAACATTACTTCTATTTATACAACATTACAGATGACTTGGCCAAACTCTGGTATGGTGTTCTCCATCTAGATCAAGAACGTTGGCAATGGAGAAAAAATTCTCGTCAAGGGTATATTGCTTGGACAAAATTTGTGGCAGAGCTTTATGAATGCTTTGACATTGACACCAACCATTTGGGTCATTTGACAAAGATGAAACAATTAGGAATAGTGGAAGAATTTATAGCTACCTTTGAGTGCTTGGCTTTTAGAATAGAGGGCATGTCTGATGCCTTTTTCCGAGAGTGTTTCAACAGCGGCCTCAAGGATGAAATTTGGGCCCATGTCCTCATGGCTCGGCCTAAGATTTGGGTGGAGGCTACCAAAAGAGATAAAGAAGCACAACATGTTGTATCTTCTCAAACCCGCAAACCCTCCTTCATCCCTCACCCTAAACTAGTAAATCCCACTACTCCCTCTGTTCCACTAAAGATCAAAAAATTAACCCAGGCTAAAATGGCTGAATGCCAACTCAAAGGCCTTTGTTATAACTGTGATGAAAAAAATTTCCCAGGACACAAGTGTAAAGAACAAAATATTTTTATAACCATATCCAAGGATATTTCGGCAGAAGATGAAGAAACTCCCTCTATGTCTGAATCACTTGAATCCACTGACATAACCCCTCCCTCAGACCCTCCCGAAGTAGAACTAGTCATTTCCCTCAATGCTCTCACTAGATTCTCCACTCCCCAAACCCTCAAGCTAATCAGTTACATCAAGCATTGGAAGGTCATCATTCTGGTTGATAGTGGCAGCACCCATAATTTTATTCATCGCTACATTGCCCAAGAAACTCATTGCTACATCCATGCCATCAATAATTTCCAAATCATGATTGCCAATGGTGGTTCCATGAAATGTGGAGGGCGTTGGGAAAATGTGCATCTCCAAATTGGTGAATACCACCTAAAATCCCATATGTTTGCTATCGACATGGGGGGTTGTGACATTGTTCTGGGTGCAGACTGGCTAAGGACTTTGGGTCCCATTCTCATGGATTTTAAAGACTTGACCATGCAATTCGACCAGAAGGGCCACCAATATAAGTTCCAATGCATCATCGTCAGTTCACCTGAGATCATTAGTTCCGATCGCATGGAAAAGCTGCTCAAAAAGGGTCATTCTGGTGTTATTGCCCAACTCCATGCCATACAAGCAACAGAGACACCCTCTGTACCGCAAGACCTCCAAGCCATCCTTTCTAAACATCAATTGGTATTTTCCACTCCCCAAGGCCTCCCTCCTTCTCGTGATGTTCATGATCATTCCATTCCCCTTGTACCAGGAATCCTTCCTCCCAATATCCGTCTGTATCATCACCCCTTTTCCCAAAAAAATGAAATTGAGAAAATGGTCTAGGAACTCCTTAATGCAGGTGTTATCTGCCCTAGTAAGAGCCCTTATTCATATCCTATGGTCATGGTCCTAAAGAAAGAAGGTTCTTGGTGAATGTGTCCTAACTTTCGTGCCCTCAAAACTTACCATCAAAGACAAATTCCCCATTCATGTCATTGATGACCTCCTGGATGAATTGAGTGGCGCCCAATTCTTCACTAAACTAGATCTTTGTTTGGTCTACCACCAGATATGTATGAAAGAGGCAGATATTCCCAAGACTTCCTTTAGAACTCATGAGGGCCACTATGAGTTTTTGGTCATGCCCTTTGGCTTGTGTAATGCCCCCTCCACCTTCCAAAGCCTCATGAATCATGTCTTCCATCCTTTTCTCTACCATTTTTTCTTAGTTTTCTTTGATGATATCCTCATCTATAGAAAAACATGGACAGACCATCTTGCTCATGTGGATTGAGTTCTCCATCTACTCTCTCAGCACCAACTTTTCCTGAAATAGTCTAAATGTGCTTTTGGCGTCTCAGAAGTAGAATACTTGGGTCATCTTGTTGGAAAAGGTGGTGTCAGGGTGGATCCTAAAAATATTGAAGCTGTGCAAGACTGGCCTCACCCAAATACTCTTAATAGCTTGCATGGATTTCTAGGCTTAACAGGGTATTATCGCAAGTTTGTTAAGAATTATGGGAAGATTGCAGCACCTCTCACTACTCTCCTCAAAAAGAACTCTTTCACTTGGACTCCAGCCACTGCTCAAGATTTTCAAACCTTGAAGATGGCCATGTGCACCACTCCAGTCCTCACCCTACCCGATTTCACAAAGACCTTTGTGTTGGAATGTGATGCCTCGGGGAAAGGAATTAGTGTTGTCCTTATGCAAGAGGGTCGACCTTTGACCTTTACCAACAAGCAACTATCTGAAAGAAATTTGGGCAAATCCATCTATGAAAAGGAAATGTTGGTTATTCTTCATGTCGTGGATCTTTGGTGTCCTTATCTATTGGGGAAATGGTTCCAAATTAAGACAAACCATCAAAGACTCAAGTATTTTCTGGAACAACACATTTCCTCCCCAGAACAACATAAATGGGTGACTAAAATATTTGGATATGATTATGAGATCATTTATAAGAAAGGAAAAGACAATGTGGCTGCAGATGCACTTTCCCAAAAATATGAAGATGAAGGATCCCTTTTTTCTCTTTCATTCATTGTACCAGATTGGCTCCAAGACGTTCACCAGGAATGGCTACAAGATCCCAAAAGTTCGCAGTTGATCCAACAAGTGCAGTCGAATGCTCCAGCTTCCCCAGGGTACTCTTGGCTCCATGAGGAACTTCGATACAAAGGCTATTTGTATTTAAGTAAACAATCAAAGCTTCAATCTACAGTACTTTCTGAGCTTCATGCTACACCCATAGTAGGGCACTCCAGGTTCACCAAAACCTATGACAGGGTCAGACGTTCCTTTTTCTGGGATGGTATGAAACAGGACATTCGTAATTTTGTAGCTGAATGTGCCGTGTGTCAACGCAACAAGGGAGAAACAGTCAAATTGTCGGGAACACTACAACCTCTCCCGATTACACCTGCTATTTGGAAGGATATCTCTATGGATTTTATTACCGGCTTACCCAAATCGGGAAATAAATCCATCATCATGGTGGTTGTTGATCGCCTTTACAAGTATGCTCATTTCTGGGCCCTTCAACACTTGTTTACAACATCCACGTTGGCTCAAATCTTCATGGATCAGGGCTTCAAGCTTCATGGCATGCCACACTCTATTGTTTCTTATTGCAACCCAACTTTCACAAGCAATTTTTGGCAAGAACTGTTCAAGAAACAAGGCACATAATTGCATCTCAACACAACTTATCATCCCTATACTGATGTCCAAACAGAAGTTGTCAACAAGTGTTTGGAAACATATTTGAGGTGTTTTTCCTTAGAAAAGAAAAATCAGTGGGCTCAATGGTTACCCCTAGCTAAATGGTGGTACAACCCATACATCTACACGCATGACTCCTTTTGAATTGGTATATGGATAGAAGCCACCTTCAATTCTCTCATACTTACTGGGTGCCTTGAAGGTCCAAGTGGTTGACCTAACACTTACAGCTCGAGAGGCTATTCTCCATACCCTCAAAGAGAATTTGGTCATGGCACAGAATCACATGAATCAACAAGCAGATCAAGGTTGCTCCAAACGTCAATTTGCAGAAGGGGATCAAGTGTTTCTTCGACTGCAACCTTACAAGCAAACTTCCCTCAAGGCCGAGCATTGTCAGAATCTAGCACCCAAATTTTATGGTCCTTATACCATGCTCAAGTGTGTGGGACAAGTCACCTATCAGTTATCTTTGCCCAGCCATTCGAAGCTACATCCTATTTTTCATGTTTCATGCTTAAAGAAGGTGATTGGAGCTAAGTGCCAAATTCAAACCAACCTTCCATAGTTAGCTGAAGAAGGATCCATTTGGCTACAACTAGAAGCATCTTTTGACCAGCATGAGTGTCTCCTATGTCAGAGAACCATCAAGGAAGTGCTATTCCATTGGAAAGATACAACTCCAACAAACGCCACATAGGAGCCAGCTACCATTCTGCAGCAATTTGCTCATCTCAAGCCTTGAGGACAAGGTTGTTTTTAAGGGGCCAGACATGTTAGGTTCCTAACCCGCACATAGGTAGAAAAATATATTCGGATGTAATAAAGTTCAATATTAATAAGGCTTTTCAATAAAATAGAATAAGGCATATGTAAGAAGACCTAATAGAAGCTTCCACTTCTAGAAGGATCTTCCTCTAGATGCTTCTTTTTAGTATAAATAGGAGTCTAGGGTATGATAACCCTAGCTTGGATATTATTGTAATAGAGCTCTGCTCAACTAAAGTTTTCCCCCTCGAAGAGGCCCATGAACATTGCTTTCAGATTCAAAGTGTTATTTCTGTTGTTATTCTTATATCATTTCAGTGTTATTGTGGTGAATGTTCTGGTTATATTGTTGTTATTATGCCATTACTAGCATTTTATTTATGTTCTGCATACATTTTATATATGGTATATTACAGCCTTCCTAAAATAAGGGTAGGATGCATCAACTTTGACACCAGCCACACCTGCTACCAATACAGCAGAGCAACAACAATCTACAGAAATCAGTACTCCTATTACATCATTGACACCTCTACAGTCTAGTTTCGGAAATCCTAGTTCTGAAATCATTCTTGTAAGTGATATTACCCCAATCTCTTTCGAAAATATGCCTCCTTTGGATTTATTCTTTAGAAATAAATGAAGGGCCGTCGTCAAGAGAGAATCACACCAGAAGGATGGAGTAATAACAAAAAAGAAGAGGATGTTGTATGATGAAAATGATCACTATGATTCATAATTCGTGAAAGAAGTTGCAGGTTCATTGGGTGCCTTTGCCACTGCAAATCAATGGTATGTGGAGAATTTGGCAGAGAAACTAAGAAAAAAAATCCTATTAGTGGGGAAGTTGCAATATCAAATACTAGCCTTGGAACATACTATAAGGAATAAGATGAGCAAACCATATCTCATGACCGACATCAAATCCTATAGCTGCAGGGTAATCTCAAGGAGCTCCATTGAAATTCATATGCCAACCAGGGTATAATCACTCAATGTGGTGAATTTATAAGACAACTGCAAGCTAGATTGAAGGTTACTGAAGGTGTCTTGATAGACATTCCAGCCTTCCAAGTCCAAGCATTGGAAATAAACGAAAAACTGGAAATGGCCCGATAGGATCTTTTTATGAAGTTTGATGCCATGCAGAAGTGCTATCAGGAAGTAGACATTGCTCTGAAGGATGTCTATATCAAGGAAAGATAAGCTCACTTAGCCTGAGCTAAGTTTCAAGAAGCCATCGTATTGGCACAGAAAGATAATATCCCCTATTTTCCTCGGCTTTCCCCTTCTGAACATATAAGAGGTGATATGGCCCTAAAGGTGTGGGAAATGAATTTGTAAGAAAGCAAGAGATTATACAGGGAAGTAAAGGGTGATTTCCAAGAAATGTTATCATCATTAGACAAGAGATTGATTGATTTTGAGGGAAGCATTATTGCGGAGGCCTTGGGGAAAATCGATATTGCAATGAACCATCATAATTGTAGAAAGAGAAAAGAGGAAACTCTGACAGCCATTCAAGAAATGAGCCAGATTGACCTTCTTAAAATAAATAAATTGCTAGTGAACCCAAGTTCACAGTTCCAGGATTTAGCTCAAGAAGTGAAAAGAATCCAAGAAAGGCTACCTCAAGTGGAAAGGAAATTATACACTTTCAAGGTGAATGAAACAATTGAGCCATCAAAGTTGGTGGTGGAATTTTTAGATAGATGAAACCAATGCATTGAGAAAGGAAAAGAAAGCACAGTTGTGAGTAGGTAAGAAAATTTCATTGCATTACTGAACATGGCGGAAGGGGAAAATGGCAAAAGAACTACAACGGCTAGGATATTATGTCGAATTATTAAGAAGACCAAAAGACAGATGTGTCTAGCCTAACAAAATGAGGAAAGGAAGCATTTATGCCAGCAGACGAAGAGATAGAGGGGAATACCAACAAAGCTCATCATATTCTACACATTGTTGTCCTATTTCAAATATTTTCTATTTTTATTATAAGAAGTCCAATCATTTTGAGTTTTGATAGTTTTTTATAAATACATAGATTCAGTATCTATTAGTGGTTGCTTCTTGTCGGATGTAATAGAGAAAAATCTCCTTTTTGAGTATTAATACAAGTGCAGACATAGATTCCAAATTTTGTTAAGTTTGGGTTATCTGTTTCTTCTATTTTTCCATATCTAAGCATTTCTTTATGAAATTCCTTGATAAATGTTTGATTGCAATTTAGTATCACAACTAATGTAATCGTATCATATCAGTAATTCGTTGAGTAAGCAGTTTTTCCTCTGTATTTACTGTGAGTAAAACAAGACCTGCAAGCTGTGTGAATTACTGTACTTTATGCTTTGTTCAAGGGTGCGCTATCTATTTTCTTCCACTGCAACAAGGTGAGACTCTTCAACAATTGATGCCTTTCTTTACTTAACAATTTTTTAATTTTCCCTCACTCCATTAGATATTACAATTGTGACTCAGATGGGAAATACAACCTCTATACTGTCATATTGTTAATTTCATTTAAGGATCTTTTCTCTTATAACTAAAAGTAGAAAAGGCACTTTTTAAAAACATTCTCTTCAAACTTTCTTGATGCCTGATTGAGCCTTAAGTTTAATCTCAGGTGAAACAAGCCACATGCATACAAAGAGTTGGGACTTAGTGCATTTGTCATTCATTTGATTCCATTCCATTCCATGACTCCTCCATTCATGCACTCATGAATTTCCAGTTGTCCCCTGTAATTTTCATGTGACCAACATTGTACCTGTACTGTACTCAAACCAGTACCAAACCTGTACATGTGCTTGTACCTCTTCTTGGTTAGCTCAAGAGCTTGGACTTAGTGCAGTTCAGGGGATTCCATCATTTCTCCATTTCCTAGATTCACAGATTTTAGTCTACCCACTGTACCTCTTTTTCAAGAGAAACACACTTGTACCTTACCCAATCCCATACCAATCTTGTACATATTCATGTACTTGGTGAACTAAAGAGATGGGTTTTTAGGCCCGTGAGAAAGTCTCTCTGGGTGAGAGACTTGCTGGGATTTTCTTTCTCGAAGGTTCCAAACTGAAGCCACAAGGCTCTGAGACTTCCTTTCTAATTTGTTTCTAAATCCCCAGAAAGGAAATGGAGAAGCTGAAGGACTGTTGAGAAGAGAAGGGGCACATTTCCTGGGGTTGGATAGGAATGTGGGGAATGATGGACTGTTGGTTGTCAGATTGAGTTGGCACCTGTGAGAGAATTTTTCCTCTTGTCTGAGATACATCAGCCTAGTTAAGAATTCATTTTACTGGGTGGAGTTCAGTCCCAGCTCAGGGGTGACCCATTGCTGAGACCGCTGAGCAACATGGTCTAAGGCTGGGAGGATCGTGGAAGGTCTGCATGCAGTTGGTTTGTTAAGCCCTAAATAGTGGCACATTACCCCTAAATTTGGGCATATTACATTAGTAATGTTACTTTATTTATGTTTTCTTGGGTCCATTAGGTGCAATTGTACCTCCTAGTCTCCTATATATACAAAGGAGACATTTTCATTTGGAATCATCTTGTATTGGGACATTTATGTGGTGTATAAGGAGGTTTCCCCCTCGAAGAGGCTTATTATCTGAATTTCTCTCTTTTTCAAGGCGTTGAGTACTTATTCTAAGCTTTCTCTATATTATATTGATATTTGGTTCTTAACATATGGTATCAAAGCTCAAGGTCTTGGGGTTTCGCTGCTACATATGAGACAACTTGGAATTTTCACTATAATGTTTTTTCTATGATGTTTCAGAAGGAACCCCTTGGAGGATATTTAGTAGATGGATCAAGGTATGTTGGGTTAAAATTTCATCTCCAGAGACCTTACACGTTCGGAGATACATCCTGTGTAAGATAGGGTTCTAGAATCATCCTGAATTGAGTCATCACGGAATTTTTGCTATAAACATTTTTATGTAACCTTTCAGAATATGAAATCCACAGAATATTCATAGAACTTATTAAAGTATCTGTGATAAAATAATTCAGATTATGGGTCATATGACATTTGTAGATACATCCCGTGGAAGACAGGGTATATAACTAGTCTCAATAAGGTGTTCCAGGTAAAACAATCATAAATTATTCCTAGAGTATCCAAATTGAGTGACACTAGTTGCATTGGATAATGGACATTCTTTAGTATTTCTGGTACAATTTTCAGAATTTTATATCAATTATATTGTGTGGGGCACGCTATACAAGTGATATCTCCTGGAAAGGAAAAAAATAAGCAAGATGTGGGGAAGTTATCATAAATTACACTTGGCACATCCAATTTTGATTAGACCTATGGCATTGCAGAGAAGAAATATCATAGAACTACAAAAAAAGAAAATTTCATGCCCAGAAGGGCCAAAATTTTGGAGATACAACAGAAGAAATATTGTCTAGCAGAACCTCCTCAAAATTAAGGTTTAAAAGTGATACTTTGCCAACATGCCACCAAAAAAGGGAACTTATACACCAAATAAGACTCCATACAGTCCTACTTCGACTCTTGATAAAGGTGAAGAAATGCGTAGGGACATAAATGACTTACAAAAGAAGACAGTGACAAAATATGAACTACAATGGATGATGGATGGTTTAAAAAGGGAGATCATGGAAGGATTGAAACATTTCCTAATAGAGAGGACACCTGAAAGTGAAAATGTATCCCATAAAATTAATGATGAGGACACAAGGAAGATGAATCAAGAATAGAGAAACTCCAACTTTGGGTTGAACACCAACCATGTTCCTAAGATCGATATGAGGAAGTTTGATGGCAAGGACCCAATCACATGGATACTTTAGATGGAGCAATTCTTTGATCTACATGATGTGCCACATACACAAAAGGTACGAATTTATTCTTTATATTTAGAACCCAATCAATTTGTGTGGTATCGATGTCTTTATTCTCGCAAATCACTCATCACTTGGACAATTTTCATGGAAGAATGATAACACACTATGAGGATACAAGGAGCAATACCTTCTTTAGCCAATTGATAAATATCAAGCAAAAAGGTTCAGTTACAGAGCACATTGAGAACTTCCAAAGATTGAACATAAAGGTAACAAATATTCCATATGAGCACTTGATTGATGTATTCATAGGAACTTCAAGGGATAAAATTCAACATGAGGTTCTCCTTTGGGAACCCAAATCATTGGAGAATGCATTTAGGGTGGCAAGAAAAGTTGAAAGTAAAAATATGGCTATGGATACTAGAAGTACCACTCCTAACATCTATCGAGAGAATAATGCTCCTTCTTCTAAAACACCTCAACCTACAAGGTTGACACCTCAACAATTGGAGGAAAGAAAATCAAAAGGTTTATTATTTAATTGTGACAACAAGTACAGTAAGGGACATAATTGTGGTGAGAAGAAATTATTCTACATAGATTGTGAAGAGGAATAAGAACAAGAACAAGAACCATCTCAAGATGAAAACATAGAAGTTATTTCTTTTGAAGAGTTGGCTCCCACGATATTGTGTAATGCATTGGCTGTAATTAGCATGCCTCAAACCCTCAATATCGAAGGATATATCAAAAATAAAAAGGTAATAGTCCTAATTGATTCTGGTAGTACTCATAATTTCATTCACTATAAATTAGCCAAATCTCTCAATTTCTTTCTATATCCAATGCCAGAGTTTCAAGTAATGATTGTAGATGGAGGAACTATCAATTGCTCAGGAAAATGAAATAAGATCAATCTTACTATGGGGGGATATGTAATGAATATTCCAATGATTTCTCTACACATGGGTGGTGTTGATGTCGAACTAGGAATCCAATGGTTACAATCATTAGGAACATTGGATTTTAATTTTCAAGAACTTTTCATGAAATTTTCATTAGAAGAAAAATAAATTGAGTTAAGAGGTATCACATGGAAACCCGGTAAGGTGATAAGCTCTAATGGAATGACAAAATTATTGAAAAAGGGGCATCAAGGTGTAATTGCACAACTATGCTCACTAGATGTTCAAACATCTAAGTCATCTATTCCTCTAGATCTCCAAGGGATCATTGATAAGCATTCCAAAGTATTTGTAGATCTCCAAGGGATCATGGACTCTAGAGGCAACTAAAGATTTTGAACAACTTAAAGAGGTGATGTGAAAAGCTCCTATCTTAACCACTCCAGACTTCACAAAAACCTTTATTGTGGAATGTGATGCCTCGGGAAATGGAATTGGTGTTGTCCTAATGCAAGAAGGAAGGCCCCTCACTTTTGAAAGTCAGACAATCAAGGGAAGGGACTTACACAACCCCAATTATGAGAAGGAAATGATGGAAATACTACATGCATTGAATAAATGGTGCCCTTACCTAATAGGTAGGCACTTCAAGGTCAAAACATATCATGATAATCTTAAATACTTCTTGGAACAAAGACTATCTTCAGAAGAAAAACAAAAATGGGTGACCAAGATATTAGATTATGATTTTGAAATCGTCTATAAAAAAGGGAAGAAAAATGTTGTGGCAGATGCACTCTCAAGAAAGGATGAAGATGTTGAGGCTTTTCTCTATGTTATCTTGATCATTCAACTCGATTGGATAATAGAAGAAAGGGATGAATGGAAGAATGAAGAAAACATGAGGACTCTCATTCAAAGGTTGCAACAGGATTCCAGTGCATCATATACATTTACATGGAAAAATGATTCACTATGGTACAAAGATCGCATATATTTATGTAAGAACTCCCAACTCAAACAAAAGGTACTATTGGAATTTCACACCTCTCTGGTAGGAGGGAACTCGGGATTTTTGAAAACCTACCATAGGGTCAAGAAGGAATTTTTTTGGGATGGCCTTAAAACTAATGTTCAAAGGTTTGTGGCAAAATGTTTGGTTTTCCACCAAAATAAGGTGGAAACAATTAAGACCCTGGGTCTTTTACAACCATTAGCCATCCCAAGTCAATGCTGGGAGGAGGTTTCCATGGATTTCATCATAGGGTTACCGAAGTCTGAAGGAAAGAGTGTCATCATGGTGATTGTTGATAGACTAACCAAGTACACACACTTTTGTGCACTCTCGCATCCCTTCAAAGCTAGTACAGTTTCCATCGTATTCATGGAGACAATTCAAAAGCTACATGTAAGCCCACAGATTATTGTAAGTGACAAAGATCCCATCTTCACTAAACATTTTTGGACATAAATATTTTCTTGTTTGGCTACTCAATTGGATCATAGCTCATCATATCATCCTCAATCTGATGGACACACCGAGATAGAGAACAAATGTCTGGACGGATACCTTCGTTGCTTTGTCTTTGATAAACAAACACAACGGTTCAAATGGTTACCCTTGGCAGAATGGTGGTATAACACTTCCTTTCATACTGCAACAAAAATGACACCATTTATGGCACTCTATGGATACCACCCTCCTCACATCACTTTTTATCTAAAAGAAAAATCTAAGGTTCAAGCACTGGAAGATCACATCGAGCATCAACAACAAGTTCTCTAAATCTTAAGGGACAAACTAACCATGGCATAGAATCGCATGAAACAACAAGAAGATCAACATCGTAGTGAAAAAAGTTTTGAAGTAGGGGATTGGGTGTTTTTAAGACTACAACCATACAAACATATGTCCCTCAAGCAAGCCAAGAAGGATAATAAATTATCACCAAAGTACTATGGCCCTTATAAGGTGTTTCAAAAGATTGGTACTATGGCATACAAATTGGAGTTTCCTACATCTTTACGAGTACACCCAGTTTTCCATGTTTCATTCTTAAAGAAGGTTATAGGTGATAAGATCCTAGTTCAAACTATATTTTTAGAACTTGACAAGGAAGGAGAAATCATATTGGATCATGAAGCCATCACTGACACAAGAATTTTCCATCTTAGGAATAGATCCATTTCAGAGTATCTTATTAAATGGAGGAAACTATCGGCTGAAGATTCCACTTGGGAAGACACCTCTTTTATACAGAAGCATCCAGAGTTACTCAAGCATTGCGGACAACACTTGTCTCAAGGGGAGGGGCATGTTAAACCCTAAATAGTGGCACGTCACCCCTTAATTGGGGCATATTACATTACTAAAGTTACTTTATTTATGCCAGCTTGGGTCCATTAGTTGTAATTGTACCTCCTAGTCTCTTATATATACCAAGGAGACATTTTCATTTGGAATCATCTTGTATTGGGACATTTATGTGGTGTATAAGGAGGTTTCCCCCTCGAAGAGGCTTATTATCTGAATTTCTCTCTTTTTCAAGGCGTTGAGTACTTATTCTGAGGTTTCTCTATGCTATATTGATATTTGGTTCTTAACATGGTGGTCTTTATATCAAAGATAAGTGTCAATTTTGTGTTAAATTACATGTTGAAATGTTATTTACGCATTTTTTCTTATGGGTTTTTCCTATGTATGTGTGATGTGTATTTTCCATTATATTTTTGTATAAAATTGTGTATTTGCATAGTTTCTGCATGCTTTAAATATTGTACACTGTTTGGAAATTATTTCACGTAGCATTTCCTAGCACTAGGGTGGTTTGGGATGTTACAAATTTATTGTTTGTTGCATGTTGTCATTCTTAACTATATTTCTACCACTTATTCCTATTACTTATTTTTGTCTTTTTCTCATTTTTCTAGTTTATTTTCTTCCTTTTTCTTCTTTTTTCTTTTCTTTTTCTACTTTTCCTTTTATTTTTCTTCGTTTTATTCCTACTATATACATTATGTATAATTCTATTTTATGCATTGCACTTACTGAGGGTTGGTAGGTCGACTGTCCCTGTACAATTTTGGTCGACTACCATTCACCATTCCTTATATTTCCTTACTTGCTAAGTCCTTCAGCTACACAACACCTCCATCTGTGATAGACTTTATCTCATATGGCCCTAGCCAATCTATTCTAAACTTCCCTAGGTGCTCAAAGTATGTATTGTCATAGAGGAGAACTAGATCTCCCACTTTGAATTTATTCTTCTTGATATGTTTGCCATGTCAGGATTTACCCTTTTCTTTATGTACCTCCTGATGAAAACCAACTATGGTTCTGCCTTCTTCTAATTCCATGATTTGAGACATACTTTCTTGTGTTGAGCCTCTTTATTTCACTTTTGTAATAGTTTCAATGCACAGACTTGGTATCAAATAGTCTAAGTGAACCACTACTTCTTGTCCATACACCAATCTAAAAGGTGTCTTTCCTATTAGTTGCTTGCATGTATTTCTATAAGCCTATAACATTGTTTCTACCTTCAAGTCCCAGTCATCCCTATTTACATCAAAAATCTTGGTCAAGGCATTCTCCAATATCTTGTTGAATTCTTCCATTGTTCCATTCACCTAAGGATGATAAGGAGTAGTCTTCTGATGATGTATCTCAAATTCGTCTAGCATTTCCTGGATTGTGTTGTTGATAAAGTGAGTCCCCTGATCACTCATAAATATTCTTGGACATCCAAACCTTATAAATACATGTTCAAATAAAAAGCGTGTTGCAGTCTCTGCACTACAATCCTTTACTATTGTTTCCTTAGCACATCTAGTCAAATATTATGTCATTGTAATAATATATCTAGCTCACGATGTTCTGGCTGGTGGATTAATTGGACCTACAAAGTCTATTTCCCACTTATCAAACACTTGAAAATTTACTTTAGGCCTCAATATCATACTATCCCTCCTGGATGGCTTTCCAACTCTCTGACATACATCACAGTTCTGACAATACTCCTTTGAATCCTTGTGAACTGTTGGCCACCATAATCCTGCATGTAATGCCTTCTGCGTAGTATTTTTCCCTATGTAGTGTCCTCCAGCAACCCCTTCATGTTCTTATGATAAAACGATAGGACTTGCCTGCTCCATAACACATCTCCTCAAAATGTTGTCTGCTCCTAGTTTGTATAAGTGACTTGCAATCAATTCATAGTCTGCAACTCTGACTACTAAAATTTTCTCCTGTGCAATATTAAATTCCTTAGGAGAAAATCATGTACTCAAAAACTCAATAATGTCATCCAAATACTCATCAACTATCTGTACTGAAAGTAATTTTTCATCCGGGAATTTATCCTCCAAGTTACTTGGTTCTTCTCCATTAGTTATCCTGGACGAATGATCTGGTCCTGCATTCAATCTTCCAGTATTTACCACAACTTCAAATTCAAACTCCTGAAAAAAAAGTAGCCATCTGCATATTATTCTCCCCAACGCTAGCTTATTCACTAAGTATCTAGGAGAACAATGATTTGTAAACATCTTGAAATGCTTCCCTAACAAACCATGTCTAAATTTTTTCAATGCATACACCATGGTCAATTCTTCCCTTTCCGTAGTATTGTAGTTATGTTCTAAATCTATTTTTTTTTTTCTTGCAAATGCTATAGGGTGATCTATATCACCTTCTCCTAGTTGTGTCAATACTGCTCCTAGCGCTATTGCAGATGCATCCACATGCACATGAAATTCCTTTTCCCAATCTGGAAATACTAAAATTGGTGCAGTAACCATATTCTCCTTCAAAATATCCAAACTCTGATGGAATTCATCATTCCACTAATACTCAATTTTCATTTTCAATAATTTCTCCATTGGTGTAGTAATCTATGCATATCTCCTTATAAAATTCCTGTAATACCATGTATGACCAGGTATACTCTTCAACTGGTGCACTGACTTGGGTGGTGCTAAATTTACTATGACAACAATTTTAGCAGGATCAACTCGCAGACCCTGTTTACACACCACATGCCCTAAAAAAATACCGAAATGTGCATTGAAAATGCATTTCTTCATATGATTCGCAGTATCACGTGGCACCCCCTGGTCTCAACACATAATATAGAATGATGTCATCTTCGACACATTACTATGGGGGATGGACTTTCGAAAATATAACAAAGAGCTAACTCGCAAATCCACGAAGCATTAAAATGTCAAAATATTAAATCTTAATTAATTAAGTTAATATTGGTCAAAGGATAATTAACGACTTCACATTTTGGAGTTCGGACGTTTACCCTTCATCATATCCTAAATTCACTGAAGTCTGAGTTTCTGAAGTGCTGGAACTTAAACATGATTAATTAAAACTTAAAAGCGATTATCTGATAATCAATCATTTTGCAGTTTCAGGCTACATGGATTTCTTCTCGAGCTGTATTTAAAAACCCTGAAGTCGGAATACCCGAAGCAATTGAAGTTAAACATGATTAATTAATATTTTAAGAGGGATTCTATCGTAATTAACCTTTCGCGAATTCACAATTCAAGAAATTTCAAATTTGTTTCATCCAAAAATCCCGAACACAAACCTTCGATATTAATGGAATTTATCACAAATCAATGGTAATGATTTTTAGCATAGATCGTAGATCGTCGGGTATACTTTCCCATTAAGGTTAATAAATTTTCTGTCAGTAAAGGTATACTTGAATCAATGCACCTAATGTAAACAAAATGATTGATTTTGAATTTCATTTTCACCTTTCACAGAATAGTAAGTTTTATCCAACCAAGAAGCTCACACATTCCCCTGCAACAGGTAACCCAATTTCAATTTTATTGATATCATGGCACCACGAAATATGATTAAAGCAGCTGGTGAAGGTGAAAATCTGAATGCAGATGTTCTGTCAGATACCACACCGCGAGCCATAGACACTCTGAAATCTTGGACACAAGTGTTCGATATCTTGCAATACAATCTTATAAATTTCCCAAAGGATTCCGATGATGAAGTGAACGACACTCATGAAGCTAAACTCAAGTATATATCTCAGTCAGAGCTACACAAAATAGTTGTGCGGCCAAGGCTCATACCATATAATGACATGATAGGTTGGGCCCTATAAAACGTCGACGTCCAAACCAAGATTATTTACAACTCTCAAAAGGTTGTTGTTGGATCTTTTCGACCTAAACACATACAAGTGATGTATAAGATATTGCCTGATTTTAAATATGATTACAATGTCGCATTCATATTGGAGTTTGAGCAATGGGAGTGTATACAATATGATAAAATCTATCCTGATATAATCAAGTCATGGCGGGGGCACCCAGAGAAATTTAGAGTCGATGCTCATGGAATTTATGCCACAACGTCGTTGGATGTTCATATGATATATGTAGCTATGATGCTCTATAGGCTATTCATAAAGACGATTCCTACCCATTTCCTAGTGGCATGGGTGTCAATTATGCATGAGGTGGCCAAGGGCTACTCTTTTAACTGGGCCAAAATTTTATCAGACAATTTGCCTAAAGAAATCACATAATACAAATTGGTGAATTCAAAGGGGTAACCTTCCCCTTTCTATATGTCTACATACATCATGGATGCTATTTGCTTCTTGACCCCTTTTCCACTGATGAACTGGAACTGGACCTCGAACAACATTGAACCGATTCACTTCTATCACTCCAAGATGTGGGAAGACAAGGAAAAATATTTCTTCCATGAAATATTCCATCATGTAGTGGTGCCCATTCATATAGCTTTATACGGTTGCCCACCCCCGTGAATTTCAGACAAAATAATGGCGAATCTAGGAAAAATAGCAGACTCGTTCATCGACAAAAACTTCTCTTACATTAGGGTTTTTGGATGCTCAGTCCCTCCCCATCCTCTACTGAGTTTTTTACCAGACCAGCTAGCATGTCAAGAAGTGTCTTATCAAACAGTGATAGGGGGCATCAACAAGGAGGTGAAAGCAACCCAGAAAAAGGTATGGCCTACCTTCCCTCTCGAGGTTGGTATGTTTTCATTATTAGACTTTAGTCACTCCAAGGTGGAGGTTGCATCTCTAGAGGATGTCGAGTTGGTTGACATCGAGTTTAAAAGGCATGACCCACAAAAAATCATGGAAAACCACCTAGCCCAATACAACCTAAAGAAATATGTACACGAAATCTCCCTGCATGATGACATATTCAGGGGAGTCGCATCTTATGAGGAAGTATTGAATAAAGTCCAAACCATGTCACCAGATCAATAGGCCAGGTTTTTCATCTTTCAAAGGCACAAACGAAGCAGCTTGCTGAAAGTACTACGGGGAGAATCGGTAGCCACTCTGTCTACACAGGAAACTGTACCTCTGCGTTTTGAGCAGGGAGTTCTGGAAAATAGAATAATGAGGAAAATCTAAAGAATGTCAAAGCTTCAATGTAGGAATTGAAAGCTTCACTATCAATTCCATTATTCCCTCAAGCAATGGCTCATATCAAATATTTCCTAAAGCAAGGGCAAGATACATCTCCTTCTACACCAGACAAACCCATTATCAATACAGTAGAGCAACAATCATCCACAGAGATAGGTAACCGCATTGTTTCATTAACATCGTTGCAGTCAAGTTTTGGAAATCCCAATTCTGAAGTCATCTTTATAGATTCTCTTACCCCAATTTCATCCGAAGAAATGCCTCCTTCATACTTATTTTTCAGCAAGAATAGGAGGGCCATCGTTAAATGAGAAATGCATCAAAATATGATACAATATCCAAAAGGAAAAGAGTGGTGTACTATGGGAAGAACCGAAATGATACAGAATTATCCAAGGAAATGGCATTTTCTTTAGGTTCCTTTGCCAGTGCAAATCAGTGGTCTGTAGAAAATTTGGTCGAAAAACTACAATAGAAGTCAATGTTGGTAGAGAAACTTCAAAATCAAATACACACAATCGAGAAGACTGTCTAGGATAGAATGAGTCAAGATTTAGAGCAGATCAGAGCATATGATAAACATCAAATTCAACAGCTATAAGCTAACTTTGAAGAGTTCCATCAAAATTTATAGGCCAATCAAGGACTAATCACCCAACATGTTGAACTAATAAAAAAATTGCAAGCTAAGTTGGAGTTGACCGAAGGAACCTCAGTGGATATTTCATCTTTCCAAACTCAAGCAATGGAAATAAATGAAAAACTGGAGAAAGCCCAACTCGATATTTTTACAAAAGTGGAAGCCATCCATAATTGTTACCAGGTAGTAGATCTTTCCCTGAAAAACATCTACATTAAAGAAATAGAAGCTCACTCGGCTCGGGTTAAGTTTCAAGAGGTTGTCTTACTAGTACCAAAATATGATGTCTCAGAGGTTCCTCGACTATCTCTTTCTGAGAAAATAAGAGGCGACGTAATTTTAAAGACTTGGGAAACAAATCTGGTCGAAAGAAAAAGACTTGACATAGAGGTAAATGAAGCTTGTCTAGAGCATTGTCATTACTAGACAAAGGACTCATTTATTTCGAAGGAAGTGCTATATTTGAAGCCTTGGGTCAAATTGATGTAGAAAAGAACCAATATAATTCCACAACTAGAAAAGAAGAAGCTCCGATGGCCATTCATAAATTGAACCAGATTGATCTCCTTCAAATAAACAAATGGATAGTAAACCGAAGTTTGAAATTGCAGGCCACATCTCAAGGAGCGAAAAGGATACAATAAAATTTGCCTCAGGTAGAGAGGAAGGTATACAATTTTGAGGAAAATAAAGCAACTGAGCCTTCAGGGTTGGTGGTAAATTTAGTGATTAAATGCATTCAATGTGTTGAATATGGCAAAGAAAGCACATCAGGAAACAAGTAAGAAAGTGTCATTGCATGACTGAGTATAGCCGAATGGACGAATGGCAACAAAGCCATGATGACCAGAATGTTGTGTTAAGGTATCAAGAATATCAAATGATAGATATATCCAGGCTAAAGTATGAGGAAAATAAATGTCCCTTCCAGTAGACGAAGAGGCCGAGGAGAACACTAGTGGAACCTTTCAGATTTTATTTTTTGTTGCCTTATTCAAAAATGTTTGCTATTTCTAAATTATGAGAAGTCCAACCATTTTGAGTTGAGACATTTTTTTATAAATAGATAGATTCAAGATCTATCAAGGGATGCTTCTTGCCGATTGTAATAGATAAATCTCTCCTTATTGAGTATTAATACAAGTGCAGATAGAGATTCCAAGTTTTGTTTAGTTTGGGTTATGTACTTCTTTTGTTTTTTCGTGTCTCGTCATTTCTTTAAGCATTTCCTGGATAAATGTTTGATTTCAATTTAGTACAACAACTACTGTAATCGTATTGCATCAGTAATTTATTAAGTAAGCATATTTTCATATGCATTTACTATGAGTAAATCAAGACCTATGAGTTGTTTGGATTATTGTATTTTATACTTTATTCAAGGTTGCACTATCTATTTTCTTCTACTACAACAAGGTGATACTTGTTGTTCCTGAGTCTGTACTTAAGGCTTAAACGTACAATGTCAAGGCATATGAAAGTATGATAAAGGTTGGCAAAGGATTACACTAACCTTCGGTATAGGAAACTAATGGGGATTTCTACATTCTCATCGTCTAGCTTCCAACTGTTCCTGGATAGTAATATCCCATTCAATGGCTGCCCATGCTTGTTCCAATTCGTCCCGGGTAACCGCAGTTTTAAGGATTGTGTCACAGAGATTTAGAGCGATATGTATTTGATTAGATAGCCCGGGTTGAATGTTAGGTTGATTTGCTGCAGGGACAGTCATTTAGGAACGATTCCAGTGTGGAAATGGTTTTTTAAAAGAGAGAATTTATTGGTTGTTTTAATCCGGATGAAAAATAAAGAAAAACCTTTGCATGAACGAACGAAATAAGAATACAAATTGAAGGCCCTTTCCTGTAACTATGTTGTTTCTGATGAAAATAATGGGAGATGGGAGAAAACATTAAGCTGTAGATGACGCGAAGTTCCTGTCAGTGGAAAACTTACGTATGCACAGAAGAAGCAATTGACATAAACATAATTGATCTAGTGTAAATAAACATAAAATTCTGTAAACGTAAATTGGTCTTACACCCGCTAAAAGCTGGTGCAGAGGAAAGACAAGAGACGATTACAGAAAGAAAAATTGCAAACCTTTCACCATAGTAGTGGTCGTACTAAATTACAGTGATACACGTCAATTATGTAGAGCAAAATGAAAAGAAATAAAGAACATGACGAAACAAACTTGCAACACAGTCGTGACAGAATCGGGAATCTTCAAATTTGCTGGTATTAACTCCCTTGATGCAAAAACTCTCTTACAGTTAGTCCACAAAAAGTCCAGCCTTGTTCTCTTCTTTTTGTGATGTATTTATACACAATTTGCCTCTCGGTTCAGAAGAGCCAAATTACTCCATCTGTCCGAATCTGTTTTCAAAAAGGTGCCAGGTGCTTGTT
>ML782164.1:326744-341694 GCA_009831015.1 Picea engelmannii
AAGTCTCGTATATATTTTGAAAATCATGTACCTTGTCATGAGTCCGTCAAATCGTGAATAAAACCAAATTAATTGAAAAAAATCCGATCTTATTTTCATCGTGGATTTACCCTAATTTCTCATTAATGTCATGAATATTGGGCTGCTTGATAGGTACTCATGTAATGGAGAGTAAATGAATAAATACCTCGTGAAGTGTGCCAACCTCGAAGCGCGGGACGTAATCCGTTTAATTTTGAAGAATTACAAATCTTATTGACTTGAAAAACTTCTTCGCCTTTCGTTGCATCGCGACTTCTGTTTTCGCGTTTTGATCTTTTAACTCGCGATATTGYGRGGGCCGATTTTAATGTAACCAATGGGAATCGTGATTAGTGGGTCCTTAATGATATGATTAACTTAATTGCCATATCGCGACTCGGGAATTCGAAGACAACTTTTTAGGAGAATGATATGCCGAGTCGCGATATTGCGATGCGGCGATAATTTGGCTCGAATCAAGAGAAGGAAATCTAAGTTTGGGAGATTAATTAACCTTGATACATTCATGTCGCAACTTCGCACATCGTAGTTTTTGGATACCTTAACTTTATGAGAGAAAAAGCCGAGCGGCAATGTGCTCAGAACTAAGTTTAACCGTGGTTAGTTTTTTAACCTTGGTTCTGACTAAGGTTTATCAAAAAGGTTTATCACGTTCTCGGCTCTCGGAGTTGTAAAAACAAGAATTTAGGGTCGACGAATGCCGAGGCGCGAAACCCCAATGATGTCTAATCAAGGGTTAAAGGTTTTATACTATTCTTGTTTTGGACGAAAATTAGAAACGAGTTCGCATTCTCACGACTCGGGACTTGTGAATTCAAGAAATAAGGTGTCCGACCCGCGACATCCCGAAATAAAACCTGAGAGCAAACATACTTGCGAATAATGGATCTTTTTTGAACGTGAAAAAGCATTGCTACTTATGCAACAAGATTTGAAAGTTTTATGAGTTCGGAAAGAGAAGATGAATGACCTTAGATCTTAAGCATCAAAACATTGAAAATTTGCGCGAGGTGAAAAACAAGGGCGGCTCCAACAATACTCTTAAGTAATTGATGCCTTGCTTTGTTTTACAGTTTTGTATTTTTCTCTCACACCATCTGATATTACAATTTTGACTCAGACATGAAATATGGCCTCTGTGTTTCCATATTGTTAATTTCATTTAAGGAATTTTTCTCATATGACTAAGGTAGAAAGAGAACCTTTTAAAAACACTCTCTTTAAAATTTCATGATGCCTTACATTACTCTTTGAGACTTAAGTTTAATCTAAGCACCAACATATTTTTGGCGTCGTTGTCAGGGATGGAGAAACGAATTTATTTTTCCCTAGGAAAATGACAAGGTAAGATTATATATTTGATAGTGAACAAAGATTGAATACACAAAGTAAGGGCTTTTATATTTCACTTGGCAACTCCATCACAGATAAACTGACATTAATTCGAAATAATACTAGAAAGAACCCAGACGACCAGCAGACCACACCTGTATCAGATCTCAAAAGGTTGTTGAAACCAAAAGGATACCCTAAGTCGACTACCGCATCGACAGGTAAACAATACCTACCCAAATTTTCTCAACTTAATACTAAAGTTCTGGTTGAAGGACTAACCCCTAAATAGAATTTTAAACAAACACCCTCTGTGGAGGCATGAACTAGTAAACCCGAGGTTAGGTTTGAGAACATGGAGGAAACTACACCCAAAATAAATACTGAGATTAACTTGACTGATACTCCTAAAGTCAGAACAAAATATCCTCTTCTTTACCTATTGTTGTTAATACTCTGTTGACCTCACATCCCGAGGTAAAGGTTTCGGTTCTACAAAACCCTGAAGAACATATTTTGTACCCTGATTCATCCCCTACCGGGTCTCCTATTTATACATCTTGTAAGTCTGAGGAAACCAGTCCATTTTTTCCTTTCCCTCCTCTTCTATACTTTTCATCTCCTAACAACATTTTTCAAGTATTTCCTTCACCACATCCTGAAGAAGTCAAAAGGTCACCACTTCAGTCCCTCAAGGTTTTTGAAAACCCTCTTTTTAATTCCTAAAGTTCATCCCCTAGAATCCCAATGGATGTTGTTGGAGGAGGTGGTGTTGGAGGTGGAGGAGAAGGTGGCCAAGGACAACCTCCACCCCCTAGAATGTTTTCCAAGGTAGCTACTAGATACGCTCCCTTTTTCCTTCTTGTCATCCTTCATGATTTTCCAGAGAATTATATGAAGAATTTACCAAAATTTACGGGAGAAGGAGATTTAACTACCACATAGAACATAGCCTTCTTTAATCAGTTTGTTGATATCCTTGGCATTAAGCATGAATATATCTACTCAGTTACTTTAGTGAAAAACTTTTAAGTAAAAGTAAGAACCTGTTTTCAAGGACTCCCGGTAGGATCCCTACGGTCATATGATGACCTAGAAAACTCATTTTTAAGACAGTGGATAGAAAATAAAGACCATCTTTATTATTTGACTGAATTCAAGGCTCTAAGAAAAAGGAATTATGAGTCGGTTCTTGAATTTACTCAGAGGTTTAACAAACTCTACCATAAGATCCCAGCCGAAGTTAAACCCTCTCAACCTGCGACAAAGGTAACTTTCGCAGGGGCTTTTGAACCTGACTTTTCCCTACTTTTAAAAGAAAGAAGATCTGCCACTCTAGAAGGGATGCAAGATGATGCCATAGAAATCGAATCAAATGTGATGGAATCTGGTAAATTAAAATACAAGGTTGAAACAGGAACCAAAGAACCTAAATGTTTCAGGGAACAAGAAGGACCCTCCAGATCTAGGAAGTCTACGGAAGAAAAAATGGATGAAATGGCTAAGATAATCAAATATTTGTCGAACAAAATATCTAGAATGGAACTAGATCAAGAAAAATATGATCCATTCATCAGAAATTAGTTTAGGAGAAATCCTAACCCCCAGACACAATAGAGGCAAGTGAAAAATGAAGATCAAAAAATCCAATCCCCTTTTAAAATGGAAAATTTTATGCAAAGGGATGATATGCAAAACTATGAGGGGTTAGAAGAGGATATAAACAACCTTAGTGATGACGACCAAGAACCTCACTTTACTAGACAAGATTACGAAATATCTCTAGACCTGGAACCCATGTTTAGTAATGAAGAAAGTATAAATAATCTGGGAGAGTCTGCATATTGAGGGATCGTCGATTCCATAATGGTAGAACTTCAACCAAAGTATAATTTAAGGCCCAGATAAAAAAATCCAACAAGTGTTCCACCGAAAAATATTTATCAAGAAATAAAATGAATGAGTCAGTTGTTACTAAACCGCTAGTTGAAACACAAACTGCCTAAACAAAAACAGTTGGAACAAGAGAAACACAAACTAAGAAAACAAAAAATATCGAAACACAAGCTACAACCAGAGAAACCGAAAAAACAACTGGAGGTTTCAGTTTAGAAAATGAACTAAATAAAATTAAAATCCCCATGCCTCTGGTTGAGCTTGCCAAGAATCCAATTTATAAAAAATAGATTGCTAAAATGACAATTTTTTTTGATGTCGAGTTTCACGCAGATGTGATCAATCTATAGGATGAAATACCTATGATTATGGTTGGTCCACACATCCAGAATACTAAGGATTATGTTGCTCTGTTTTATATTACATTAATTGTGCATGACAACTTACTTAACAATTGCATGTTAGATTCTGTAACAACCCTAGTTAAATAGTTGCTTAAGGTTTATCAAGTATAGTTAATTAAATAATTAATTGTCCTAATGTGTATTAGTTCAATAATGATTATTTATTAATAATATTAATTAATTAATTATTATTGTTTAGCATATGTTGATTAATTAACACATTTAATGTATGGGTAATGAATTAAAGGCTTAATAACTTTTAATTTATTATTAGAAAACTTTAAGTATGAAGGGATAAGGAATTGAATGGAGGGATAGGGTATTGAATGGATGGATGAGGTATTAAATGGAGGGATAAGGTGGGTGGTATTAAATGAAGGTAGGAGGCAGTGAATGGGAGGAGGATATGAGGGGGCAGAGGAATTCGGGAGAAGGACTTTTGGGGGGGAAACTTTGGGGAAGGAAGCTTTTTCTCAGATTAGGGACTGTGTTTTCTGGTTGGTATTTTATGGTTTGGAGTTTGGCTAGACTGTTACAGGGGTGCATCAGCTGCTGGGAGTTTTGGGCTCGGGGGCCAGGAATCTTCACAGAATCCTGGAGCTAGGGAGCTAGATAGGCTCTATTCCTAGCTGGTAGGGAGGAAGGATTTGGTTTTGGTTAGAGTTTGGGCAGAGAAACAGTGAGGACAGACGGAGATTGGAGAAATAGCATCAGACAGAGGTATGTATTTTCATGAATTTGTTGTGTTATGTGGTTGTTAATTAAATTTATTTTCATACGGTTCATAAATTTAATTTATGTTGAATAATAAATGATTATAAGTTGAAGATTAAATTGTATAGGATATAATTTCTTTATTCTTTATTCTAGCTTGTGTTTTATAAGGTTCTGTGGGGATAGAGATCTTACACATGGTATCAGAGATTCAGTTTGAAGCAATGGAGCCTTAAGGGCCTACCTACCCACCCAGAAATTTAAACAACTTATTTTAGCTATTCACAACCAGCTTTGACTCCCAAACCATTTTGTTATAAGCTGCTAGATGCCCCAGTTGACTCTTAATGATTGGAACCTTTAAGGGGTGTTTTGCATCAAAAAAAAATTTAGTTCTTCTGCAGCAGCGAAAGTTATTAATCAACTGTGCTTTTGAAAATTTACATAAACAACAATTGCATATTTCAAACCTAGAAACCAACAAATGTTCAGAATATTGTTAATGAACAAATATTATAGGAAAACACTGTCTATGAGTCTTTTCCATAGGGTAGCCTATACCATTGTTTCTCTTTTCATGTTCAGTTTGAAATGTTATATCCTGCAATGCTTCTAACTGTAGACACAAACATAATTAAGCTGAAGGTAAGCATTGCTGAAGTGAAAACTGAATTGCAAGCAAAAAAAAAAAAGTACGACATTCTGAAACAAAACATTCTTAGATTTGAATGAAAACATCAGTCTAAATATAATAGAAATAAATGAGAAATTCTAAATCTTCCTCTGGTTCAACTATGCTGACTTAAAATCTCAAATCTAGACCTAATTTTGAACACCCATGGCAATGACTAGCACTAAAAAATGAATACAATAAAATTTTAACCCAATTTCACTACAGGTGGCTTGACATAATAGATCCGCGTTCATGTGCTTTCTCGAGCCATAGGACATTGTTTAAAAAAAAGAGAGAGATTGGTGTGTGCACACAAGTTGACCTAGTATAAACCTAAGCCATATCACATACCAAACTACTATGCCACATTTTGAGTCCACATGTCAAGTACATACCAGCACACAAGTTACCCAAACGTAAGCACCAACCGAGTTTAAGGGTAGAGGCACAGACGGAGTTTGTGCCAAAGATGAAATAATCCAAATGGAAGGTCGAACCTTCCATGAGCACTGGAAACTAAACAAACAACTAGGGGATGAATAAATATAACAAATGCAATGGAAGAAGAAGGGGCATCACCATTATGGATTTAGGTACCATGAGAACAGGGATTAGATATTCATGTTATATGCAATAAATCTCTCAAAAAAAAAAAAAATCAGTTGTTTCACTCCAAGTGGGTTAGTTGTACTATTTGATTATGGTATCTAATTAGTTTTAAGTATTTTTGTGGAAGATAATTTTTCAAGGAGTTCTTCCTTCACAAGTTAAACAGTTATAGGTAAATCAGGGATATACCAAAAGGGTTATCCTTTTAAAGGCATCCTTGTGGTGACAACCTATTCTGTATCCCTAAACATGTTTGTAGAAGATACACAATATTCATGTTGGTCAAAGATAGACCTCTGATTTTCACGATAAGAAGCTAATATATTCCAAGAATTGGAAAAGATGCCAGCATATAGGGAATTACGATCTAGTAAGAGGCAGAGAATTGAACAGATAGAGGTTGTTGATGTTTCTACTGTAAAGTCTGATTCGTCAGAACAGGTTACTAATTGTAAAAAGGAAAAAAGTGGATTCAGAGTTAGAAAATATGCACATGTCAAATTGCAAGACACATAAACATATTGCAAATATGGATTCTGCAAAGGAAAGTGAAAATAATTGTAGGAAAAACCCGTAGTGGGTATAATCAAAACAATGATATCTCAACGTCCACATAGAATTTCGGGCAGAAACATGACACCCGACCGCAGATCTACAAGAAATAGAAAAAAATATATGTTCTATGACCAAAGCACCAAATCCCAAGCACGCCAACGCCAAACACACAATACCAGCCAACGCCAACGCCAAACACAATACCAACCAAGCACCTACACCAGCACATATCACGAGTTAGCAACAAGTCAAGTCAAAGTGTAGCATCTAAGCTCTAAACCAAGCCACGAAGGAGAATCCACAAGGAAAAACCACATTCATACACCAGAAACAACAAACAGTTATACACCTTCAAAACCACAGTAAATTCCAAGGAAACAAAGAGCCCACAAAGAGCCAAAACTCAAGCACTATGCATCTCAAGTGCTCTTTGCAAAGTGCAACCATGGTCTTTGCAAAGTGCATAAGGAAACAACCCACAGGATCATCACTGTTTGGGCCTTCCAGCACCCGAGAACAAGAGCCAGGGCAAGCAACAACACTCACACCAACTGCCACAGAGGAGCCCACAAGCCAAAAACAACACACACTGCAAAAAAAAAAAATGCAAAGCCAAGCACCTGCAACAGCAAACAAGTCAACAGAGACCGAGCGCACAAGCCATTTACCCAAAACAATATAAAAGCCAGCACTTAGAGCTGATCCCAACCCCACTCAGAGTGTCTCATCTCCAACCTACAACTTGGCACCAAATCCATCTAGGGAAGAGCCCACGGGCTGAAGATACCAAGCAAAAAATAAAAAAAAATTCATTTAAACAAAAAAAAAAGAGCCATGAGGGGCAGTGTGTTACCACTGCGCGTCCACGCACACGCAACCAAAGAACCGCGCGGCCAAGCCCAACACCATAGCACCAAGGATCCCACAAGAGGGCGCCACTATGTTCAGCGAAGCTACCAGGGTTTAAGCCTCTGAGTGGGATACCCACAGGTAGAGCCTGTCGAGCTTGCCGAGAGGGAGAGTCAAGAATGGAGAGGCGGCAGAATGATTAGGGTTTGGGGATAGAGGCCCATGTGTTTAGGGTTAGGGCGGTGAATCGATGGTAGGGTTGGGGGCACGTGGGCCTCATGCGAGGACCCACGATGCCCGTTTAATAATTTAATTATTCTTTTTATTTTTTTCTTTATTTATTATTATTGTTTTAAGTTAATTAATTATTTTAATTTATTTTTATATTTTTTTTATTTTAATTATTATTTGCTTTAAAAAAAAAATTATTATAAAATAAGAGTAGGATTATTAATTGTTTGCATTAGTTATTATCTGTTTTTTTTTTGTTTTTTTTAATTATTATAAAGATTTAAATTATGTATATACATTTAAATTATATATGTTAAATATAATTTAAATTAATTTAAATATTAGATATTAAATATAATTTAAATTAATTTATATTTTTTTTAAATTATATTTAAATCTATGTTAATCTATGTTTTAAATTATTATATTTTAAGTTCATTAGTTAAACATAGGTTTAAATTTAGGTTTAAACACATGTTAGCTTAAAACTAATGTGATTAATTCCTTAGTTCTTAATAATCAATCAACATTAGGTTGAAAATCACCTTAATTAGTTTTAAACAAAAATTATAAGGACTTAGACCAAGATAAGCAGGAGGGGGCTTCATGCGCACTAGGCAAGAAAGTTAGAGAAATTGGTGAGTATGGTGCAAAGATAACGTAGCTACCAGGCGAGGGAGTCAGTAGTTTTCTTAGGTAGCAACACCAAGCTTAGAGACTTAAACCTAACCTAGCCACTTCCCCTAAAGAGAGTAATGTTTGTTTACAGACAAGTAAAAAAACCTTACGCCTAACCCTATTTTCTAGTTTAAGTTGCGCAAATGTGAAACATCCTTGAACTCACCCAGACAATTTTGGTTGTAGGTTAAATTATACACTATGGTCATGACTTGAGGAAATCAAGGCAGAGGGGCATCGTCGTAGGGACCGCCAGCACCGCCGCCACCATCACCTGAACTAGCTCTCATACTGTGCTCTTTGGAGGCCATAAATGAGACTTTAAAGGGGCATCAACCAACAGGGATTGAAGTGGCACCCACACCATCTGGAATGGGTAATCCAGAAGCGTCAAGGGATTCAAGGGGAGGACCTCCACCCAAAGACATCACTAGAGAACTATAGAAGATCAAACTTCCGGAGTTTGCTGGGGGTCGTGCCAGTGAACGTGTCGAGGCATGGTTGGAAGGCATGACAAGGTGTTTTTCCTTAAGAGACTATGCATCCACTTCAAAGGAGAAGATAGAGATTTTTCAGTTAAGAGACAGTGCCTTGAACTGGTGGGGAAACCTGGAAAGGCAACTGCATCTTACCCCAGACACTGTATCTTGGGAACTTTTTGAGGAGAGGTTCTGAAGGAAATATCTGCCAACTATGAGGAACAACAGGTAGGAGCGTTTCATGCCTTAGTACAGGGAAACAGAATCATAGAAGAATATGAGATTAGGTTTATGGAATTGGTCAAATATGTTTCATATATGGATAATGACCAACGACAGGCAGAATGCTTTGTCTATGGGTTAAACCCTAAGATAAGGGCTATGGTGCGGATGTGGAAATCGTCTTCAGTAGTGGAAGCTATGGGAAATGTGTGTTATGCAGAGGAACACATGAACTTAACCTGAGGAACGAGACCAACCTTTATGCATCATCCTGGATTCGTGGGGAAGGCCCCTAGGACATTTCTTAGGGGAGGGGGCTCAAGGCCACCTCCATATGGTAATAGAGTCGCACCAAGGATAGTAGCCGCAGGGATTTCAATGGCAGAAAGTGCAACATCTCATTCATCACCAACGACACAGGCAGGTCCACGACCATCTCAGGGAGCAGCCAGTAGGGGTAGGGGTTCCATGGGAAGGATCTCATTTCAGAGACAGTCATAGAACAATCCATAGGTTCAATCCTGTGTTACCTATTGGGGGTGTGGAGGACCCCATTACTAGCATGACTACCAAGAGTTACAATTAGGATTTTTGCATAGAGAAGGAAAGGACTCGATGGGAAGAGCAAGTGGCAGCCACCAGATTTATGCAGCGGTTAATAATCGCCAGGCAGAACATCAATCCACGGTGGTGGAGTCATCAGGTATGCTAAATCATATCAATGTTAATATTTTATTTGATTCTGGTGCTACAGATAGTTTCATTTCACCATCTGCATTAGAAAAGAGTGGGTTGGCATCCTACGAGCACGATGACTTTAAACAAGTCGAGATGGCTTCAAGAGAAAAAAAAAGTAGTAGGACCTAGTGTTGATAATTGTATAGTAGACCTGGGAGTGGGTACTACTAGGTTGAAGGTATACGTTACTTCTCTCGGGGCATATGACCTAATCATTGGAATGGATTGGTTAGAATCCCATTGAGCTATGGTAGATTGTTTCGCAAAAAGGGTGCTCTGTGTTGACGATGAAGGAAGGCCAGTAGAGATCAAGGGTGTACAAAGAAAAGTGTCTTTACGCTTTATCTGAACTATGAAGGTTAAGTGATGCTTGAGGCAAGGGTGTCAACTGAATGTAGTGGAAGAAGTGAATGAAAGGAAGGGACCCTCCTTGGATCAGTACTTGGTATTGTCAGAATTTAAGGATGTTTTTCTGAACGAGTTACTAGGGTTACCTCCTGAGAGGGAGCTTGATTTTACTATTGAGATAAAACCTGGTGCAGAACCAATTTCCAAGACTTCGTATCAGATGACAGTGCCAGAACTTTGTGAGTTGCAAATGCAGTTGAAAGAGTTACTGGACTTAGGGCTAATAAGGCCCTGTGTCTCACCTTGGGGTGCACCAGTAATTTTGTAAAGAAGAAGGATGGTTCCTTACGATTGTGTATAGATTATAGGGACTTGAACCATGCTACAATGAAAAATAGGTACCCATTTACATGAATAGATGACCTCTTCGATCAGATGAAAGGAGCAGCAGTATTCTCAAAGATTTATTTGTGATCAGGGTATCACCAGTTAAGGATTAAGGAAGGCGATATCCCAAAAACTACCTTTCAAACTTGGTTTGGACATTACGAGTTTGTCGTAGTACCTTTCGAATTGACCAATACGCTAGAAGTATTCATGAGCCTCATGAACGGATTATTCCAGAAGTACTTAGACTGTTTTGTACAAGTCTTTCTAGATGACATCCTCATCTATTCCAAGAATGAAAGAGAATATGAAGAACACTTGTGAGTGGTGTTGTCCTGCCTTAGAGAGAAAAAATTGTATGGGAAGTTTTCGAAGTGTTCCTTATTCTAGAAAGAAATTCACTATTTAGGTCATATCGTTTCCAGTGAAGGAATCTTTGTGGACCCAGAAAAGGTAAAGGCCATTATGGAGTGGCTAGTGCCAAAAAATGCCCATGAGGTGAGAAGCTTCATGGGGCTAGCAGGTTATTATCAGAGATTTGTGGAAGGATTCTATAAAATAGCAAAACCCATCACCACTTTGCAACACAAGGGGGTTAGGTATGAATGGATAGAAGAATGTGACAGTGCATTCATTGAGCTTAAGAGGTTACTAACTAGTGTGCCAATTCTATGAGTGTCGGATATGGAAAAGGACTTCATAGTCTGCATGGATGCCTCGAAGCAAGGGTTGGGGGCCATGCTAATGCAGGATGGAGAAGTGATAGCTTATGTGTCAAGGAAGTTGAAGAAACACGAAGAGATTTACACTACTCATGATTTAGAGTTGGCAGCTGTAATGCTAGATCTAAAACTTTGGAGGCACTATCTTGTGGGGCGAAACTTTGAGCTCAAAACGGACCATCAAAGTTTAAAGCATCTCTTCACTCAAAGGGATCTGAATGCCAGGAAAAGGCGATGGAGTGAGTTTATGAGTGAGTATGATTTCGGTATTTCATACATCAAGGGAAAGGAAAATGTGGTCGTAGATGCCTTGAGTAAGAAACCACGTGTCTTCTCCTTGGTACCCTTAAACGTCAATCTGAGGGAACGTGTGTTGACGCAACTCCAAGGAGACAGCTGGTATTTAAAGGTTACTTCAAACCTCCAGAGTGGGAGGCAATTAGATCCAAAGTATGAAGGATATAGTCTGAAAGAAGACAAGCTATTAAGATATCGAGGAAGGATGTACATCCTCGAAGGTGGGGATATTCGAAGCATCATATTGAAGGAAGCCCATAGAGCACATTATTGTGCGCATCCGGATGTGAAGAAGATATACGTAGACATGAAGAAGATTTTCTTCTGGGTAGGCATGAAGCACGATGTAGTCCATTTTGTCGCCAAATGCCTAGAGTGTCAACAAGTGAAAGCCAACCACCATCACCCGGCATGCCTCCTACAACCACATGATGTTCCTATGTCCAAGTGGGAAGTCATTGCTATGGATTTTGTTGTGGGGCTTCCGCTCACATCTCATAGACACAATGCCATTATTGTGATAGTTGATAAGTTAACCAAGAGTGCTCATTTTATTCCGGTTAGAGACCCTTACGATGTCACTGATGTGGAACATGTGTTTGTAAGTGAGGTCATCCATTTGCACGGGATACCTAAGAAGATCATTTCAGATAGGGACTCCATATTCACTTCTAGGTTTTGGACAAGTTTACAATCAGCGTTGGGGACTCAGTTGAACTTGAGCACAACTTATCATCCTAAAACAGATGGGCAAACTGAGAGAGTAAATAAATTCATGGAAGACATGCTTAGGATGTATGTCATGGATAATCAAACCCATTGGGAGAAGTACCTACCTTTGGTAGAATTTGCATACAATAATAGTTTTCATAGCTCCATCGGAATGCCACCCTACGAAGCTCTATATGGAAGGCCATGCAGAACGCCATTGAGTTGGGATAGATTATAAGACCAAGTAACAGTTGGGCCGGAATTGATTCGAGAGATGGAGGAACAGGTGATTCAGATTAGGCAGAGACTAAAGGAAGCACAGGATAGGAAAAAAAGTTATGTGGATGCACACAAGACCGACCGAAGTTATAAAGTGGGAGACAAGGTTTTCATTCATATTAGGCCTAATAAGAGTGCCATATGGTTCGGGAAGGGGACAAAATTGTCACCTCAATTTATAGGACCGTTCAGAATCCAAGAGAAAATTGGACCTGTTGCCTATCATCTCGTATTGCCACCCCACTTGCATAAAACTCATAATGTTTTTCATGTATATGTTCTACGTCATTATGTTGTTGATGAATCACATAAACTAAATTGGAAGGAATTGAAGGTATCGGACGTGGGAACTCTCACGGTAGAACCATTACACATATTGGACTGTAGAGTCCGACAGCTTAGGAACCATCTGGTAGACCAAGTTAAGGTACAGTGGGACAAGTATAGTCCAGGATCTGCTACTTGGGAAGACACCAAGACACTACGACGAGACTATCCCTCACTTTTTTTACCACCTCAAGAATATGTTTCTCAAAGGTTGGGTGTATGTATCACCACCTTTTGACTTAGATAGCCAAGATTACCTGAGGCCTACACACTTTTATTTTCTATTCACAAGTGAAACTATTAAATGATACACTTGAACTTTTAAGACGTATGAATCTTTATGAATGTTTAAATGTATTTGGATAATGATGGATATGATGCGATATATTGTAAGAATGTAAATTTTATGAATGTTTAAATGTTATTGATGATGATGGATATGATGCGATCTACTATGTGAATGTAAATTCTATGAATGTCTAATTGTTATTGATGATGATGGATATGATGCGACATATTGTGTGAATGGGAATCCTATGAAGGTTTAAATGCTATTAGAATGATGTTGGATATGATGCAATCTATTTTGTAAATGATAATTTTATGAATGGGTGTCGATAATTGAATTATGGGATATTATGAGATCTATTTCTAACTTGAAAAATTTGATGTTAAAGTTGTTGGTACATGGATACCGAATTGAAATTTTGGTTGTATGCAATTACATGATGATAATGCATCGAAATGTATGAGTTTGTGTTACAAACTAATCTGCAGGTTATGGGTTATGAAATAACCAAGGGATAATGATGATGAAAGTGGATGTCATGACCACTGGCCGAGAAACAATATGGTATGAATCTTTTTTTGTGAAATTATATTGGTTTGGATGCATTGCTATGATATGTGGACCAGTGCAGGATTTAAGGTGGTAAGACTGCCCAAAACTGAATAGATGACGACAAAAATCCCAACAACACGATGTCACTGTACATTCCATTGTAGGGTGTAGACCCTAGTCATGATTAGGAGGGGTGGAGGCATTTCCCATCGTGTATCCTCTGAAACCTGAAGTCATGGGAGGATGTTGTTAGATCACGCTCCCCTAGACGTGTGATGATGATTGTCAGTTGCCTGTTGGGGAAGCTTGGTCAAGATAGTGACACTTCCTCTTTTGGAGTTAGGTCAATATAGTTGATGCTCCAAGATAGTCCAACAGAGGAAGGATAGGGATGGAATATGGAAGTAAGTTAGGGAGGAAGGATGAGTAGAAATAGTTGAGAGTGTATGGAGATTTTTCTTATGGTGGAATTTATTGTTTTCCTTCTGAAAAGAAAATGTATATATATATATGAATATTCATAATTATGTAACTAAACTACAATTGTCTAAATAACATTGTTGAGCTAGATAATTATAATTAAAGGATTTCGCAAACATTTGATTGGTTTATTTTCTTTTATAAAATGAATAGTCTTGTTGAATGGATTGTATGCATATGGAAATTACTATAGGGATGATAGTTATTGATATTAGTACATGAACGAGACTTGTATGTACTAGCTACACATGCATTTCTTGCACATGTACACTAGTATGTATGAATTTCTTGGCTTACTTACTAATAATGTCGGTTATTTGTTAGGAATGTGTGAACCATGTTTCTTTTCCCTTGTATCATAAAATACTTTAACTCCGAGACGAAGTTTCTTGAAGGGTGGGTGTATGTCACAACCCTAGTTAAATAGTTGATTAACATTTATCAAGTATAGTTAATTAAATAATTAACTGTCCTAATGTGTATTAGTTCAATAATGATTATTTATTAATAATATTAATTAATTAATTATTATTGTTTAATATATGTTGATTAATTAACACATTTAATGTATGGGTAATGAATTAAAGGCTTAATAACTTTTAATTTATTATTAGAAAACTTTACGTATGAAGGGATAAGGCAATGAATGGAGGGATAGGGTATTGAATGGAGGGATAAGGTATTAAATGGAGGGATAAGGTGGGTGGAATTAAATGAAGGTAGGAGGTGGTGAATGGGAGGAGGATATGAGGGGTCAGAGGCATTTGGGAGAAGGACTTTTGGGGGGGGAACTTTGGGGAAGGAATATTTTTCTCAGATTAGGGACTGTGTTTTCTGGTTGGTATTTTCTGGTTTGGAGTTTGGGTGGACTGTTACAGGGGTGCATTGGTTGCTGGGAGTTTTGGGTGTTGATACTGAGAGGGGGGTGAATCAGTATCAAGTACAATTTAAAAACCTTTTTCAACTTATACTTAAACCATTCAATTATATAATATGAGCAATGAACAATAGTATAAGAGTTACACCAATACACCACAATACACCATGCACAATATATGAGAAATAATCAATAGTTTTTGTTCAAGGGAAGTAATGACTTCCAAAGGTAGCTACAACTTCCAAATGTAAAGGGAGGG
>ML782164.1:358664-382100 GCA_009831015.1 Picea engelmannii
CAATGAAACCAATCCCACTCAATTTGGATACTCTAGGAAGAAGTTATGATTGTTTTACCTGGAACACCTTCTTGAGACTAGTCAATAGGACTAGTCAAATACCCTATCTTACACAAGGTGTATCTACAAATTTAAGATGACCCGGAAGATTAAATTTTTACCACAGATACCTTACTAATTTTTGTAAATAGCCTCCATATTTCAGGGTCTGAAACATTACATAAAAAAATTTATAGCAAAAATTATGCAATGACTCATTTCAGGATGATTCCAGAACCATATCTTGTATAGGTTGTATCTCCGAAAGTATAGGGCCTCAAAAGATGATTTTTGAACCCAACGTACCTTGATCAGTCTACTAAATATCCTCCCAACTGTTCCTTCTGAAATGTTGTAAAAATTCCAAGGTGTCTCAAATGTAGCAATGAAACCCCAAGACCTTGAGCTTTAAAACCATATGTTAAGAACCAAATATCAATATAGCATAGAAAAACCTCAGAAAAAGTACTCAACGCCTTGAAAAAGAGATAATTTCAGATAATAAGCCTCTTCGATGGGGCAACCTCCTTTTACCCCACTTAAATGTTCAAGTACAAGATGATTCAAAATGAAAATGTCTCCTTGGTATATATAGGAGACTAGGAGGTATAATTACAACTAATAGCCTAAAGCCGACATAAATAAAAGAACATTACTAATATAATATGCCCCAATTAAGGGGTAAAGAGCCAATATTAGAGCTTAACAATCACTTCAACTGGATATGACTTACACCATAATCCTAATTTTCGGCAGACAATTTACTCGACTGTACAAAGAGACTAGTCTGGCATATACTGTAAGTGACCCCCAAAACCCAAACAATTACCCAGTCTATATCATCGATCAGGATTTAGGAAATTGTATTTTATCAATAGATGATGATTTTGAAGAATGTACAGAAAAAGAAAATAAAAAAATAGAAAAAACAAAAAAAAATGTAAATAGTAAAGAAAGAGTATGGAAAATGTTTTTTGATGGTGCTTCGTCCTGTGAAGGGGCAGGAGATGGAGTGTTATTTGTTTCACCCAGATATGAATATGTCATCCCCTTTTCATACATATTACAGTGGGAAATTGATTATACAAATAATGTATGTGAGTATGAATCTCTAGTCTTAGGATTAGAGGCTGCCAGGAAGCTAAAAATTGAACATCTAATAGCTTATGGTGACGTAAAGATTATTGTGAAACAAATAAAGCAGTAATATCAAGCTAAACATCCAAGGTTGAGGTCATACAAGAATTGTGCATGGGATTTGATGGATAATTTCTTCTCATCATTTAACATTCACTACATTCCTAGGATGGAAAATCAGCAAGCATGTTATCCACAATTTTGGTCATCATGATGATGTTGTGATGATGTTATGATGATGAAAAATCAAGCTCTTCACTAAGAATACTTTCCTGAGAAAAGTTACACTTGTCTGCTTCCAGAAATCATATTTTTTAAAGAAGTTCACAGGCTACCTATATACTTGCCTACGAGAATGCCTGATTCTCGCAGGCTGCATTAAGCTGGAGTGCGAGGGGTTCACACTGTACCTAACTGCCAGGGTGCTAACATCTTCTTAAAGAGGAAAAAGATGAAGTTCTCGAGCCTTCTAGAAGGGAATATTAGAGAAGAATGAGTTGGCTAACGAATGGTTATCTAAGTGCTGGCATTCCAGATATCTTGGGATCATTCCTATCCAAGTAACTAATCTATCTTCTCCTATATATTGAGGAGATTGCTCATGGAAAAGGTTAGAAGCAAGCTATCAAGAGATTGATTGGAGAATTATTGAAAGCCTATATGAAGGACTGATGCTACATCAGCTAGAGACAACAGCAAGGTCATCAAAAGTGGTTTATTTTCTTCATGCATGAGCAAGTGTGTGTGTCAAAGCTAGGAGCCATCGAAAGGAGACCTACGACATCAAGGCTCAGGTTGTAAGTTTCACTTTCAATTAATTCAATATAGTAATATGTCTCTTTCCCATAAAGATGATGTCAGTTTATTACATAACTCCTTGATCATATGTATAGACTAGCTATTGAATATATTAATCTGCCTTTTCTTCGATTGGTTTGTATTGTTGTGATCTGAACGGTGCAAGAGCATTGGAGCAAAGCTTGGAACAACAGAGACCTAAGGAAAGTGTTCATAAGGTATGTCCATAATATTTATCTCTTAGTTCATTCAATAAGCTAGATCTAGGGAAAGTGTATTATTCTGTCCTGTTTTGTTCTAGATCCAGGTGGATCTAGGGAGATCGGTTTGTGTCCACACTCACAGATTTATCCTGAAACAAAATTGGCGACTCCACTGGGGACCATCCCTTTGTCTTTATGGTTTTTTGAATTTTCTGTGGCCATTTTCTCTATTTTCATTTTTCTCCTGTTTTGTCAGTGTCTGAGTCCTCAGGATATCCTAAGAGACCTTATGGGTGTATAAGCCAGTTTGAATTTTGCTTGCATTTTCAAAAATTTTATTATCTTCAGAAGTTCTCCCACTGTGTTCATTGACAGCCTGCGAGAACCAGTCAAGTTCGCACCCTGCATATAGGGTCCAGTGCGAACACCTCGCACCTTGCTTTGAGGTGGCTTGTGAGAACACTATCTTCTCGCACTGTGTAACACTGCTTGCCTGCGAGCAAGATTTTTTGAAAATTTTGAAATTGAGTTTTGACTTTTTCAATTGCTCAGAGTAGTTGAATTGTGTCTTTTTGGCTTATTGGATCATTGACTTATACATCTCTTGCTGTATTTTGCTTGCTTGAACAGATTTAGGGTTTCTAGGTCTTTCTTGCCTTTGGTAGCTTGACTTTCTTTTCTTGGCTCGGTTTGGCATTTTCTTTCTCTCTGACTTCTGGAGTTGGATGTGTCTGATTGGCTGAGAACCAGTGATTGGTAGAGAGTTAAGTTCTTGGTGTTTTCTCATCTTCTTGGTGGTTCGGAAGAACATTTTTCCTTCGCATTGGGAAGACTCATTGGTTTGGTTTTTGTTTTTACTTTCATTGAAAGAATTGGTTGGGTTGTCATTGTTTGATTCTGTATGATTTGATTTTCTTTTCTCATTAATCAGAGTTCTTCTTGGAAAGTGAACAATAAGTTTTCTTTCAAAATTTTGTTTTTTGTCATTTTGAAAACATTGCAAAATCAAATTTTAGAGTTTATTGAAGTATTGGAAAAAGACATTTAGAGATTGTTCATTGATAAATGATTGTTTGCATTGACATCTGAACGGAAAATTGTGCATTGCATTGAAGTATTTGAGTTGATTTGGAAAATTTTCTCTCTCTCCCATAGCTAGGATTCATGGAATGAAAAGAATCATATCTCATTATCATCCTTGCATTATTTGGGTCAGAGTCACACATCATGAGTTTCACTTCCATTACCTTTGAGTAATCAACAGCTTTTAAAAACATTGCGTAATGTTAAAATTGATCTAGTAACTTTTTCTAGGGATCTTTACACCAACATATTAGCTAGGCTAGTGCTTTGGAGTAGGAAGAGAGACACACTCTCCGGAAGCTCAAAAACACACAATAGAATCTTGAGTTAGGGAGTGTTAAATTCCATTTGCAACATATTGTCCTGGGACGCCCTTCTAACACAAGTTTTAAGCACTAGGTCGCATTGGTGTTGGCAGAGTTACTAACCCTGCTTTGTTGACATCGGTGTAGAGATTGCACGTATTACGGGGATCACTCCGAGGTATACCCACAATTATGAGTGGAAGCCTTTGAGTTGGATTCGGGCTAGATACCCTGCCCTTGCGTGTGGATCGAACTGACGACTGTTCCCCAGGATATACTGTTGTTTGTGGTGACCTTAGTGGCCTATCTCTCTAGGTTCTTACCCAAGGTGACTGTGGAGGGGAAAGGCTTCACGGTACCTGGAATCGACGTTGATCAAACTCACTCGGGCTCCTTGGAGGGTATACCCACGATTATGTGTGGGAGCTTGCACCAGGGCGTAAGTCTGTTAAGAAGGTCGTCAACGTAACTTTTCCACCTTAGCCCCACCCCTTCTCGTCTCGTTGTTGCGACGTTGGATTTCATCACCAACTAGTGGCTTCGAAATTAGAAGGTATTGTTTGCTTGGTGATTGCTTCCTAGATTTTGTTTACTAGTGAGTGATTTTTATTTCTCGAAGTTGACCTTAGGAATTTTCTCGCGGAACTTGTCACTTGTTTACAATTTCTCCCTATCGGCGTTCTCGTAGAATGCAAGGATTATCTCCAGAACATCTGGATGATCCTCAACCTACTGGTACACCTGAGGGTTCACCCCATCAGACTGAAGTCCCTGTGGTTACTTCACCACACGGGGAAACCGGTGAGGTTCCAGTTGTCACCACACCACTTCCACAAGTCAAACGAACTGATTCTCTAGAAGAATTTCAAGTTACCAACACTATAGAGAACTATCGTGTTCGTCGTGGTGAATGACCTGTTGGACGATTAAATCCTTCTGAAGAAACCATTGTTACATCTTCTGAATCAACTGTTGGGCCTTCTCACGGTGTAGATCCTTTTTGGTCCGGTAATTTCCAACGAGTTCTTTTCGGTACAGAGTCACCCCCTGTTTACGAAATCAACCCTCCTGTGTCTCCTGAGACAGAGACTACACCCGAGACTCCCACTTATCGTTTTGTTCTTCCTCCCGAGATGGCCCATCTCGCGAATACTACGAGTGTCCAAAATGGAATTACTGCAACTACTCTCCCTCCTATCAATACCCAGCGAATACCTGATGTCATCCCTACATTACCACCTGGTTACCATGCATTGAATGCTTTGTTGAATCCTCCTAATCCAACACCTCCGCAAACCCCAACCGATTCTCCAGGTGGTCCTCCTTTTCCTGGGCATCCTATTCCCGGTTTCATTCCGACACTCCCTCAGTTTCCTTCTGGTAATCCTAATCCTAGTGGCACTATTCCGACTGTTGCACCCAACACGCAAATTCCCGTTGGTGGACAGGGTGGTACAGTTCCTTTTCTTTTTCCCAGACACAGCACAGTTACTACACAACCTACGGTTGGCATGCAACTTCTGGGTGGAACTATACCTACGGTAGGGGGACCAACCTCACCCTTTGGACAAAATATACCTCCTGAATTGGCCCAGTATTGGAATCAACTTCTACAAAACTTTCCTCAAAATGTTGGGGGGCAGCAAGCTATCCCTACAGTTGGTCATCCTTATCCAGGGGTAACTAATCCTATTTGGGGTCTGGGTCAAACTACTCAACCACAGGTCCCTGCTCAAACTCAAGGTTACAATCATTGGGGCTACTATCCTATCCGGCCACCTCTGAATCAGCCAGGGGCTTCCCTCTATGGACAGTCTGCTTACGCTCCTACTGGTTTGCCGACAGGGCTTCCACCCCAAAGACATCAGTACCCGCAAGTAAACCGACAGTTGCCTTTTCTTGCTACTTTAGATTTTCCAGATTTGTCTAGGATTCTAAATGATCCTATTTGTCACTCTCCCCAATGGCCTTCTATCCCTGCTAAACTCCCATCGGATATTCAAAAATTTGATGGCAAGCCGGGAGAGGACCCAAATAATCATGTCATCACTTTTCATTTATGGTGTTCGTCCAATTCACTGATGGATGACTCCATTCGTCTACGTCTTTTTCAAAGAACTCTTACTGGTTCCGCTGCGAAGTGGTACATTGAATTGCCACGAGGTTTCTTCTCCGATTTTAATACCCTGGCTATGGCTTTTCTTACACATTACCAGTTGTCGATCCGTTATGATATTGGGACTGAGATTTTAACTTCTTTTAAACAATCTAAAGGAACTCATATCTTGGATCATATACATGAGTGGAGACGGAGACGACGTCTCATCAAACTTGAGCTCCCTGATCAATTACTGGCAGAATGGTTCACGAAATCCTTTGTGAACGAGATTGGTAAAGAAATCGCCATGGGTGGCGTTGTTACAAAGGATCAGGCTATAAGTTGTGCCCAATATCTTGATCTCGTTTATTCGCAAACGTGAACATTGTACGATTTGCTACCTGACCTACCCCGTCCTGGTACTTCCAGCGCTTCAACAACTCCAGCTGCCTCGCATGCAGTTGATGGCGTGATTGGTTCTACTTATACCCACTCACATTCTGTTTCAACTACAACCCCTAAATCTTCTAATGTTCAAAATGCCCCGTCTCCTGCTCCTCCCACCGGTAAAACCTCTGAAGTGAATGATGTTCAATCTACATCGATCGGTAAAAATAAATCAAAGAAAGGGAGAAGCAAGAATAAGGGGGTAAGAATAATAATCCGAACGAACAAACTACAAATGCTCATATTGAAGAGAGGGATAAGCACAAACCGCGGTACCCTTGCCTTATCTTCGGTGACGATCACTATACAAAGGATTGTCCTCGACGTGCCAAAGTTTCTAAGTTCCTTCAAGGAACGCCAAAACGACCGACATTGGCTGTCTTGTCTCAACCCTTCCTGTCTCAGCAACAGGTCTCGTTGGTCATCCACGACCGACCATCTACTTCTACGACATCATATGTTTTGATGTGCACCGGTGATTCTAAGAACAATGACGTTGCCATTGCAACTAGAGCCAAAGACTATTCTCCATCTAAGGAGAAGGTTGACGATTTACCTCCTGATCTAGTACAAGCCTCTCCACCGAATCCACCTACGAACGATCCTCTTCATCTTGAATGACCGAGTCTTGATACAGTCCTACAACCCCCTAAAGGTTTTGTTCGCAAGTCGGATTTCAATACTCATGCTACTGCAGCCCAGAACTACAGTATTGTGGAAGATCTGGCCCAAGCACCTTCAACGATGTCTGCCCTTGAATTCCTTCAGTCTTGTCCTGCACAACGAAGGGCTCTATTGAAAGATATAGGTGGAATTGATCCTGCAGATTCGAATTTGATAGTCTTTGACTTGGACGAACATGTTCCAAGGTTACCACCCCAGCTTGCTTTTCAGATACAAGTCATAGTGGCTGACAAGAACATTTGTCGGACGGTTGTTGATGAGGAGGCCTCTACGTGTGTAATGTCTCTTACTTGTTGGAAAGCCATTGGCTCTCCTCCGTTAACGGAATCAAAAAATACTCTGAAAGCCTTTAATGGCTCTAGTTTTAAGCCTTACGGCATTCTTTCCTCGTTGCCTGTCACTCTAGAAGGTAAGACCGTCCAAGTTGAAGTGGAAGTTTTCGATGCTCCCTTAGATTATAATCTTCTTCTTGGTTGTAGCTGGGTAGATTCCATGCGCGTTGTTGTGTCAACACTTTTCCGTGTCGTACGATTTCCTCACCAGGGAAAAGTTGTTATAGTTGATCAACTTGCCTTCTTTAATTCCGATACTCGTACTGGCAATGTGTCGTTTATAGCTAAAACCCCACCGGGTTACGAGAATGTTGGAGTTGGTCTTTTAAAAGACTCTTCGTTAATGGGTACTTTTCCCATACCACCCCCACCCGATATTCTACGCCCGTCTGTTGCTTCGATTAATATGATCTCTGTTGTTCCTTGTGAACTTCCAGTGTCTTTTGACCCTTGGATAATCCCTGATCCTGGCGATCATGCTCGTTTTGGCGACGTCATGCCGTTAAGTCCAGTTGAGTCTGCTTATCATGTGATTCAATCGGAAACACCTTCTATACCCTCTCTTGAGGAGTTGTCTCCCAATCCTTTCCGTGTCATATTTCCCACTGATGATATGATCATGTCTGTCATGGCCGATACACCTTGGGACGATGGACATCATCGTTCCATACTGTTTCTGGAACAACACACTCTCGAGAATTACCAGCGTATTTCGACTCCGTCGACTGTTGTTGTTATATCGACTGTTCCTGGATATACACATGATGTGTTTGTGGAAGGGAACCTCAGTAATATTTCTCCCATGATACCCATTGATATTTCAGTTAAACCTGGGATAGTTGAAAATGTTCACATTGGAGCTTCGTGTTCTCCAGAGGAAATCATCACCTATACTGCTTTGTTCAAGGACTTTCGTGATTTATTTGCTTGGAGTTACGAAGAGATGCCAAGTATTGACCCTGCTATCGTTGTTCATGAAATTAAGACATACCCTGGAGCTAAACCAGTCTGGCAGTGCCTCCATCCCGTCCATCCACGTAAAGCGACAGCCATCAAGCTCGAAGTTGAAAAACTTCTCAACGCCGATTTTATTTATCCCGTGGCTCTGACATAATGGGTTTCTAACCCCGTACCGATTGACAAGAAAGGTGGTAGTATACGTGTTTGTGTTGATTATCAGGATATTAACAAAGCCTGTCTGAAAGACAACTTTCCAACCCCTTTCATCGACCAGATCGTCGATGACTGTGCCGGCAGTGAAATCTTTTCTCTCATGGATGGATTTTTCGGCTATAATCAAACTAACATCGCTCCTGAGGACCAACATAAAACTGCTTTTATTTGTCCTTGGGGTACTTTCACCTACAGAAAACTTCCCTTCGGTCTTAAGAACGCAGGTGCAACGTTTCAGCGTGCTATGTCTTATGCGTTCCACAATATAAAGCATATCGTTCAACCTTATTTAGACGATTTGCCCGCTCATTCTTTACGCCGAGTCGATCGCCCCAATCACCTCCGAGCAATTTTCATTCATTGTCGGTTCTATCGCATTCGTCTAAACCCTCATAAGTGCGTCTTTTGCGTAGATTCCGGCCGTCTCCTCGATTTCATTGTTTCACGTCAGGGGATCCGGGTATATCCTATTAAGCTTGAGGTGATTCTTAATCTCCCTCCTCCTTCTTCACTGCGCCAGTTACAAAGTTTGCAAGGGAAAGCAAACTTTCTTCGTCGCTTCATCCCGAATTACGCTGAGATTACTCGGGGTTTTACACGTCTTCTGAAGAAAGGTTCAGAGTTTGTCTGGGATAAGGTTGCTAACAATGCTTTTGAAGCTTTAAAGTTGTCCCTCACGAAAGCTCCTCTTCTTTTCCCTCCTGATTATAGTCGGGATTATTTTCTTTATCTAGCCGCTTCCGAGTATACTATCGGCATGGTCCTTGTTCAGGAGGATGATGCACACGATGCACACATTATATATTACTTGAGTCGGAGTCTAACTTCAACGGAAATCAAGTACCAACATGTTGAGAAACTGGCTTTGGCTGCTATTCAAGCAGTGCAACGTTTTTGTCATTATATTCTCTCCAGAAAAACTTTAGTGATTTCACATTGTAACCCCATGCAACATATATTGACACGTCAATTGCTGGGGGGAAAGTACTCCAAGTGGATTGTCATTCTCCAGGATTTCGATTTGGAATTCGATCGCGCCACGTCGAAGAAATCCTTAGTTTTCGCTGAGTTAATTTGTGATTTTCCCCACTCTGCCACGAAAAACGTAGCAGTTGATTCGTTACCGGATGAATCACTTTTCCTTATCGGTACCGATGATATTTGGTACGGAGATATCATTATATATCTCCAAACTCAAACTTTCTGGCCTGCTTTGTCTAGTGTTGAACGACGTCACGTCCGTTATCAAGCACGTCATTATATAATCCTCGGCGATACTCTTTATCGTCGAGGCATTGACTCTGTCTTTCGGCGTTGTTTGACTTTTGAAGAAGCTGAGAAAGCTTTGAATGACTGCCATTCAGGAGCATGTCGTGGTCATATGTCTGGGTATTCTACTGCCCAGAAGATCTTACGTGCAGGATACTTTTGGCCTTCTTTGTTCAATGACTGCATTACTGCTGTGCAGAAGTGTCATGCCTGCCAGACCTATAATCAGAAGATTTGGTCGCATCCTGCTCCACTTCATCCTGTAGTCTCAGTAGGTCCTTTTGCAAAATGGGGAATTGATTTCATGACATGTCACCCTCACTCGGCCATGGGGCATGGTTACATTATTGTAGCTGTTGATTATTTCACTAAGTGGGCCGAGGCGATGCCGACATTCGATAATACTGGGAAGACTGCAGCGTTATTTCTTTTCAACCATGTCATCACTCGTTTTGGTGTTCCTCAGGCTATCGTTACTGATCACGGTAGTCATTTTAGGAATTATATGATGTCTGAACTTAGAGAGAAGTTGGGCCTTCGTCATGATAGCTCAACACCCTATTATCCACAGGCTAATGGTCAGGTCGAAGCCATCAATAAGTTTCTCATAACTATGATTCGACGGATGATAGGAATACATAAAACCAGCTGGCACATGATGTTGTTCTCCACATTGTGGGCATATCGGACATCTGTTAAATCCACCACGGGATTTATGCCTTTTCGATTAGTTTATGGCATGGAAGTCATTCGTCCAATAGAATGTGAAATACCTTCTTTGAAGCTAGCTGGAGAGCTCTTACCTAATACGTCTGCCGAAGAGGAACGTCTGTTGTATCTGATGCGATTAGACGAGACTCGCCGTGACGCTACTCTTGTAATAGAAGCCTAGAAGAAACGTGTTAAGGCACAGTAAGACAAGCATGTCAAACCTCGTGTCTTCTCTGAAGGAGATCTTGTTCTTCTATATGAACAAGATAAAAATTTCTTAGGAGCTGGGAAATTCGAACCAATGTGGCGCGGGCCTTACATTGTTAGAAAAGTTTTGGAAAAAGGGGCGTATGAGCTGGTGGATTATGATGGTGTACCTTTGAGTGAACCCATAAATGGGTTGTACTTAAAGAAGTACTATGCATGAGTCATTTTTGCACTAGTACTTGTATTTTATGTATCATACTGCGTGTGTGTGTTACTTTAGTTTTCTTTTGACGTTATCTAGTCTCTGCCCTTACATGACGTTGTGTTTGATTGCCAGATGTAGGAGTATTCACTTCCTTATATTGGCTTCACCGACGATGCTAGCCATAGTACTCGGAACCTAGCTTCCGCTGCATGGGCAATCTATGCCCCAACGAACGAGCTTATATCTTTACGAGGTGTATGTTTTGGGCGGGCAACCAACAACATCACAGAGTATAGCGTCGTTATTGAGTTATTGGTGGATGTTATTTCTCTTGGGATTCGTCATTTGGTTGTGCGACTTGACTCGCAGCTGGTGGTACTACAGCTAAGTAATGTCTACTCTATTAGAAGTCCTACTTTATTGAGGGTATATTTGCGAATTCGCCTCTTGGAACGACATTTTGATCACATTGAATATCAACACATTCCTAGATGTCTTAATACATTGACAGATGATTTAGCTAATTATGTATTGGACATGCATTTAAATCATTTATAAATCAAACACATTAAATTGTACACAATGTAAAGTAAGCTGGTAGAAGCCATGTATATATATATAACGATCAAAGTTTTGTTTTTACAAAATGTTTGTCCGAAGACCAAAATATCAAAAATTGAAGCTCATAGCTTCTACATAATGACATCACGGATGATGTTCACGATAACACACTAATGTCCTAGCAACTCTACGGAGCAGTCGACCCATAGAGGTAGAGACTCCCACAGTGTGACGCTGATCGCGTCATGGAATCTTCTCCAGAGTCATATCTGGAACGTCTGCCATCAGACCCTCTAAGTTTTGCTCCACCGTCAGATAATCCTCGGCATACTGTGGAACTGCTACTGCTACCTCTCCTCATCGCTGGATAGGAGAACTGCCAGCAGGTCGATATGGCCCAACGTATGTGTTATCAACAAGTATTTGGTGTTAGTCTTCGGGTAAATCTATAAAACGAAAAACATTTAAATATGGTTAAAAATCCAAAAACATTTAAAAACTCAAAAAAATTGTGTACTTCTTACCGAGGTCTCCCCACTGTGCGTCCTCAGGTAGTGCTAAATCTGGATCTCCTCGCAAATCCAGCCCGGCATATGCATAGTCATCCACCATCAGCATCTGGTTCTGCAACCAGTCGAAGAAAAAATTGTCATATTTGACAATAGGACTTGCCACATGTCAGGCCATGAGCCGAAACCACCTCAACATCCTCAGATCTCTGGGACCAGGAAGATCCCACTCGGCCTGTAGACGGAATACCGAGACTCTCTCTAGGAAGAAGGACACTAACAGAGACCCATAACCAAACTGTTTCATATTTCCACGCCTGCACTTAGTCAACTGTTTCTTCACATTGCATAATACTGCGTCAGCCCAGTTAAATACCCGGGGCTCAGTTTAATCGATGGCATACTGGAAATAGCTTTGCAGAGCCATATGTGGAGCAACACTTCCCGCCATCCGAGCAATGGTAAAGAGAACGGTGTGGAGAGTCAAATCAGTCACTCCCCAAATTGCCACTTTCCCTTTCTGTCGTTCAGCCTCAGGAACGCAGTACTGGTTGCAATACTCACTCATTTTTAAACCCCCTGCTCTGTTGCCGGTCAAACTGACATAGGACCCACGCCTGGATAATCTAGTCAAGAAATAGATGTCCTCGATATCAATAGTCAAAGTATGAGCTCCCACGATGAATACTTGTTGGTCCAGATCCCACATTCAGACTAAGTATTCCAGTAATCGCACTTGGGCTCTCATGCCCGGGATACAAAAATACTTTAAGAGACCACAGTCTCTTAGTGTAGATATGGTAGGAGGATGGTTTTCGGCATTGGAATTGTCCTCCTCATGCTCTCGTTCCCGCCACTCTAACACCATGATTGTGGCTAGCAACCTGCATAAAAAACACACAAACATGGTTAGTGATTTTATTCATGAGATAAAATTCTTGCAATTGACTAAACGTTACAAATTTTTTTGGATTCTGCACTGTTTGCAGGTGGACTAATATGTGCAGTGTGAACTTCTCACAGGCGCCTTAAGGCCCACCTACGAGAATGGGTCATTCTCGCAGGTCCCGTATGGGCCACCTGCGAGAATGTTCCCACGCGCATAGGGTTCAAAAAATTGACTTAAAACTTGACTTTTAACCAATGAAAATATAATTTTGAACCCTGAAAAGATAAGGGATTGAGAACTTACCAAAATGTTGCTGACGGCTCACTGAATGATCGCCCGTAGCTCCCGGAAATCGACGCCGAAGGTAGAGGTTAAAATGAGGGTTTTTGGACTCAAATGGTAAAAGGGTAAAATGATATGGTAAAACTTGTTATGGATTCATTTTATTTACTTTTTACTATGTCAAAAGTGGGTTTTTTATGTTTATTCATTATTTAACCCTAATTAATAATATGAAAATGAGTGAATTGATTGGCAGGTACCAAACATGGATGATTATGGACAGAATTTTACCTCGTGTGGTGTGATTTTGATTGTTTGTTATGGTTTTGACATAAAACCTCGAGCGCTTTTTATTCGTTCTTGCGCTTGTAAAAAAACATAAGAACGTGATCGAGCGTCGTTTTATCTCTTTTCTGGGCTCGTTGTGGTTACACGAAAAAGGAACCCCCCTTGGAGTTATCTTTAAGCTCTTTTCAGACTCTCTAAACAGGAAAAGATTGTCGAGCAACCTTGCTATTTTCACGATCGATAAAGTATTTGAAGTATGCATCCTTCGAGCAATAGTTTAACCCTTTTTCGGTCTTGTCAGACTCTTGTACGAAAAAGGAATTGAGAGAGTTCTCTTTTGAGTGTTTTTCCAAACTCTATAATCTTGAAAAACCTTCGAGTTTGCTATCTCTGGACATGTTAAACAAACATGGACAGACCCGTAATGGGACCGAACCACTCCTTCCTAGGGTTCATTAAAATACTCCGAGGGACTCGTCCGAAGGATGAGCTTATATCAACAAACATATGTGATCCTCTTCAAGCTTGTGTAAAAATAAAGAGGTACTTGCCAGAAATGGTGGGGGAAAAATTTGGGAAAGGGATATGTTTCATCTTTGTGTTAATTGGCAGTAAGTGTCTCTTTTGAACATGACACCCCCTATTCATCATCTGAAGTTGGTTTGGGTAATCCATTTGTCTCTCATTCGATTTGATATCAAGGTCTTTCCATGTGTCGTATTTGAGTCAATGCTGCCAAATCATTGGTCGTGTCATTCATATGTTCAAGAGAAGTCTGTTTGAAACCTCTATTTGAGTCGGCCATCTGTAGTTATCCATTCTCTTCGTGTCGGCCTTCCCTGTGTCCAAAGTCCAATTGTCACATGCTCTGTTTCACTTTCAAACTCTGTTACTCATTTCATGTCATTGATGGGGGATACATCAAGGCCCTCCTGTGATGAGTCTTGTTCCGTTGACATCAGCACATTATCCAGAATTAAGACTTAGAAATCATTCAGTACCTTGGAGCTTGCATGCCTCAATGGCAAGTTTCCTCGCTTTCGATGGTGGGTTTACATCATTGACCCCTGATCGAAAGATTTTGTCAATTGTTCGACATCAACTCATTTATTCACAGTCGATAGATTGTACTTTAGTACCTCGGGAGTCATTGACATCAATGGTGATTTCCCTCTCACTTGTTAACGGTTACATCAATGGCCGGTAATCAAGTGGTTTCTACCATGTTCGACTTCGACACATGTAATCACATGGTTAGATTTGTACTTTGGGAGATGAGGTTGAAGACCCTGGATATTGTCTTAAGTGATCTAGGTTGCGATGGAGTATGTATGGTTTGTGACACATAGATCCACTGTGTATGTTTCGTGGCTATGTCGCCTTGACTGAAAATTTGTCGCATAGATCCACAGTGTATTCAGGTGGCTATGCTAAATTGTGACGGCATGGATCCATAGTGTATGATTGGTGGCCATGACCTTTGTTTATGATGTCATCAGTCTATGATCTGAGTATGGGAATGCCTACCTCAGTAATTGGTATACATGATATTCTATTGATGCTTGGATGTTTGTAGGTTTCTGATTAGATGCGCTCTTGGTTCTTGACACACACATGCAGCTTACAAACTCTATCGACTGTCACTGATTCCACTCTCAGACTTTGGGGGGAATTCTGTTATCCACAATTTTGGTCATCTTGATAATGTTGTGATGATGTTATGATGATGGAAAATCAAGCTCTTCACTAAGAATACTTTCCTGAGAAAAGTTACACTTGTCTGCTTCCAGAAATCATATTTTTCAAAGAAGTTCGCAGGCTACCTATATACTTGCCTACGAGAATGCCTGATTCTCGCAGGCTGCATTAAGCTGGAGTGCGAGGGCTTCGCACTGTACCTAACTACCAGGGTGTGAACATCTTCTTAAAGAGGAAAAAGATGAAGTTATCGAGCCTTCTAGAAGGGAATCTTCGAGAAGAATGAGTTGGCTAACGAATGGTTATCTAAGTGTTGGCATTCCAGATATCTTGGGATCATTCCTATCCAAGTAACTAATCTATCTTCTCCTATATATTGAGGAGATTGCTCATGGAAAAGGTTAGAAGCAAGCTAGCAAGAGATTGATTGGAGCATTATTGAAAGCCTATATGAAGGACTGATGCTACAACAGCTAGAGACAACAGCAAGGTCATCAAAAGTGGTTGATTTTCTTCATGCATGAGCAAGTGTGTGTGTCAGAGCTAGGAGCCATCGAAAGGAGACCTATGACATCAAGGCTCAGGTTGTAAGTTTCACTTTCAATTAATTCAATACAGTAATATGTCTCTTTCCCATAAAGATGATGTCACTTTATTACATAACTCCTTGATCATATGTATAGACTAGCTATTGAATATATTAATCTTCCTTTTCTTCGATTGGTTTGTATTGTTGTGATCTGAACGGTGCAAGAGAATTGGAGAAAAGCTTGGAACAACAGAGACCTAAGGAAAGAGTTCATAAGGTATGTCCATAATCTTTATCTCTTAGTTCATTCAATAAGATAGATCTAGGGAAAGTGTATTATTCTGTCATGTTTTGTTCTAGATCCAGGTGGATCTAGGGAGATCGGTTTGTGTCCGCACTCATGAATTTATCCTGAAACAAAGCAGACTCTTTATTCAAAGAAGCTACTACATTTGTACCACCTACCATCCTAAAGTTGAAATATCATATTGAGATGAGACATAGACCTTTGATCCCAAATAATGTGCAGCACTGGCAAGTTTTTGAAGATAACGAGAAGATTAAACAATTCCTAGAAATGGTGAACGAGTTCTCTGAGACTCATATAGATCAAGAAAATTGGAACGATCATGTCTGGATCATGCAGGAAGGTGAAGATCCTAAAAATTTCCAGGATAATATCGTGAATCATCGAATGCTTGTGCTTAAGAACAATCAGATCCTCAAAGGTATGATACCCTTAGAAAGATTATTTTACCAAGATGACATACCCTTAAATTCTACCTTACGACCTCATCCTGAAGAGGTTGAAGACTGTAATATAGGAACTAAAGAAGATCCTAAACTGGTCAAGTTATCTAAATACCTTCCAACCCAAGTAAAAAATAAGTATGTTGAATTGCTTAAACAATATAAATACGTCTTTTCATGGTCCTATGACGATCTAAGAACTTACGATACCTCTATAATTGAACATAAGATTCCTTTGAAGCATGGTATCAAACCCTTCAGGCAGAAGCTGAGACAGATAAATCCTATCCTCTTGCCAGTGATAGAAAGAGAATTCAAGAAGCTTCTCGATGCAAATATTATCGTTCCACTTAGGTTTTCAGAATGGGTAGCAAATTTGGTACCCATCAAGAAGAAAAGTGGACAAATAAGGCTTTGCATAGATTTTAGGAATTTAAACCGATCATCCCTCAAAGACAACTACCCACTACCAAAAATGGATCATGTCCTGGAAAAAATAGTTGGAGCTAACATAATGTCTATGATTGATGGTTTTTATGGATACAACCAAATTGTTGTCCACGAAGATGATAAATAAAAAAATGCATTTACTACTCCGTGGGGAACTTTCATGTATGATAAAATGCCATATGGATATAGATTTCATCGGTGAGAGAAACAAATTTGTTGTTATTTACTTAGATGATCTAACAGTCTTCTCCAATTCTAATGCAGAACATTTGGTTCATCTTAAGAAAAACTTCGAGAAATGCATAAACTTTGGTTTGTTGCTTAACCCTAAGAAGTCACATTTTTCTATGCAAGAAGGCAAGCTTCTAGGTCATATAGTTTCAAAGAATGGTATCAAGGTCGACCCTAAGCAAGTCGAGGCTATTGACATGATAAACATTCCTAGAAATAAGAAAGAGATCCAGTCTTTTTTAGGGAAGATAAATTTTTTGAGAAGATTTAGCACTAAGTTTGTTGAATTTGTCAAACTAATCACATATATGTTGAAAAAATGCAGTGAAATGAAGTGGACTGTCGAAGCTAAAGCATCATTTGAGCGGGTTAAGAAATCTATAAGTGAAGCTCCAGTGTTAGCTAGTCCGGACTATACTAAGGGATTCTTGATCTTTTCTTCCACATCTGAACATACTATTGCAATGATACTACTGCAAAAGAACGAAGAAGTTTTTGAGAAGCTGATAGCCTTTTTCAATAAAATTCTCAGGGACACCGAATTGATATATGATATACTAGAAAAACAAGCTTACGCAATGGTGAAAGCTCTCAAGTATTTCAGGACATATGTAACACACTCCAAAATAATCGCATATGTTCCAACAAGCTCCGTCAAAGATATCTTGGTACAACCAGACAGTGATGGTAGGCGAGGTTGATGGTTAGCTAAAATTCAAGTTTTCGATCTAGAAGTAAAACCAACCAAGCTAGTCAAAGGTCAGGGCCTGGAGAAATTGTTAGCAGAATAAAATTTCAGGGCACTCGGGATAAAGCACCTGGAATCACATGGATATATCCCAGATATAGGAGAACTTGATGATCAAAACCCTACAGTCCAGATCGAAGATAAATTTCCTTCCTCTGTTTGGTATCACGATATTGTTTCATACCTCCTCTCCCTTCAGTGCCCGAGTGACATGAATCCATCCAAAGCAAGAACGTTGAAGCTACATGCAATTAAATATTGTATTATTGAAGGTCAACTGTACTGGAAAGATCCTCTAGGTTTCTTTCTACGTTTTTTAACAAAACCCAAAACAGAGAATGTCATAAATGAATTTCATGAAGGGGTGTGTGGAGGACATCACACCTGGAGGGCAACAACCTACAAGATTCTAAGATTTGGATATTATTGGCCAAAGTTATTTACTAATGTGAATGACAAGGCCAAAGCCTGCAACCCTTGCCAATTGTTCTCTAGTAATCAAAATCTCCCTACACTACCTTTAGTCCTAGTCAAAACAAAGGATCCTTTTCAACAATGGGGTCTGGACTTCATCGGAGAAATCCACCCACAGTCAATCACCCAACATAAATGGATTTTAACTACTACCGATTATTTCACAAAATGGGTTGAATCCATTCCAACTCGAAATTCCACTGATTCGATGGTAATAAACTTCTTGGAAGAGAACATCCTATCGAGGTTTGGTTTCCCTCAAAAAATAGTCACGGACAATTCCCAAGCTTTCAAATCTATGGCAATGGTAATTTTTTGTCAAAAATATAACATTGTGCTAGGAAATTCTACAACCTATTATCCTCAAGGAAATGGGTTGGCCGAATCGTCCAAAAATATTTTGACGAATATAATCAAGAAAGTGTTGAAAGAGAATAAGAAAGCTTGGCACGTTCATCTAAAGTATGCCTTATGGGAAAACTGAATCAGCACTAAGAAATCAATAGGTATGTCCCCTTTTTAGATGGTTTATGGCACTGATGTCGTCCTTCTCATAAATCTACCTCTTCCTATGATGAAGTTGTGGCAAGATGTAAAAGAGGAGCCAAATGACGTTACGAGGAGGATAAACCAGATAATCGAAGTCCAACAAGATAGCGTCGAAGTAGATGACAGACTTCAAAAATACCAAGATAATGTGAAATCCTTTTTCGATAGAAAAGAAAAAGACAAGGAGTTTCTTCCTGGTGATCTAGTTTTAAAATGGGATGCTAGAAAAGAAGATTCGGGAAAACACGAAAAGTTTGATCACCTCTAGTTCATACCATTCAGGATTGCAGCTACAAAGGGAAATAATTCCTTCCTACTGGAAAATCTCGATGGAAAAACTTTTGACGCCCCTATCAACGGGTGTTATCTAAAACATTTTATGCAATAATCATGTTTCACATTAGCATTGTATATACAGGTTTGGTTTCTCATTTAATTTTGCAATTTCCTTTTCTTTCGTAAATGATCTAAATTTTACTTTTTTTTTGGTAAATAAACCTAGTCTTATTCGATATAATAAAAAAAATGTATAAAATGTCTGATTGCATATCATTTCTATTCTGCAGAATTCTCTAATTTTTCCTATCTTGGTCCCATGCAGAATACTTTCTACCAGATAAGAAATGAGGAGGTATCAAAATCCAACGCTTAGTTTTCAAAACATTTGTTTTCTCTCAAAACAGGTGATGAATTAATAACTTCTTTGATTGAAAATGTAAATTAAATTCGAGGTATGAACTTCTATACTCATTATTCAAGATAAAATGCTAAAGACACCTTATCAGATATAGACAAATTTCTACTCATGAAAATATATTCACTCGATCACAGATCAGAAAAATATAAATTGGCAAATGAATTTTGAAACCTTATACGTCAGATCAAAATAAAACAAAAATGAAATAAAAAGAAAATAAAATAAGAATAAAAAGGAGGTTGAAAAGAGAAGCTTGATAATCAGGAAGAGAACTTGTGTAAAATTGAGATCCTGCTATGCTAGACCCTCTGATTCCTTGTCCTACTTCATTTTTCCTATCTTCGAACGGTTACTCTATTATGATTTTCAATACCTAGCCTTAAGTCTTCATAGAAATAAATAATTTTGCCTTGACTCTGAAAACTTAAAAACATATCTTCAAAAGAAGATTAGGCGAAAATATTTATATTCCTCTGATTTTAACTGAAAGAAAGTATGTCTAGGATAATATTGATAACCTTATCTCTTCTAACATATTTTAACTTATTAATTTTCTCAAGGGAAATCCATGGAAAATTAAAGTTCCCTATAATATCTTCCCTATAGGAGAATATGTATTGAAGATCGGGAGAGAGTTAGTTCAGAGTACAATCAAAAAATTGTTGATGTACCTTCATTGTCAAATCTTAAGAAGATATCATCCCTTGTATGATATATACAAATTGATTTCCCCCACTTCAAAAAGTATAAAAATATAAGATAGATGGTGAAAGGAAATTCATAAAATGATTGCCCCCATCTAGTCCAAGACAAATGGTGAAAGGAAATTCGTAAACCAATTGACCCCATTTTTTCCAAAAGATATGATGAAAGGAAATTCATGTAATGATTTCCCTCATCTCAATAAAATGAAAAAATGCTAATTGAAGTGGTGAAAGGAAAATCAATGGGAGATGTAGATAACTTCACTGGGGTACTGAACAGGCTCATTGGCAGTGAAGCAATATTTATGATATCTATAAGGTTGTCATACATGTATAAACATACTCTGATATATAGTTCTCTTTCTGATAATATTTACATTCTGAACCAACAAGGGATTCCCTAAATAAATTATAAAAATTACTTAGCCTTGATGCGAACGAAATCAACCAAAGTCTAATATTTTAGCTAAAGTTATTTTGATTATCCTAAGAAAATCCAAACTTAGTTCTAAGAAAGGAAAATTTTAAATAGCCTAACTTAAGATCAATGACTGGATGTGTTTTGAAGGTTTTCTAAGACTCGGTTGAAGTCCATTTTCTCTCTGTATGATTTTTTCCCAATGGTGTTTCCCAGAAATACAATGATGACTCCATTTACCCAATAAAGGAACTTGTTCTATTGTTCTTCCATGCCTTGCAGGGAGACATGATCCCCAGATGGAGCCTATGTTGGAACACATATATCTCTAAACTTTTGAGCTTTATTTTCCTCTTTCATGAAAATATGATATTTTTTAAAGCGTAACTTAGAAAACAACTTTTGATTTTAAATCAAATTACTTATGGTTAAATAGGAGTAAGGTGCATGTGATATTCGTCATTGATGAAGTATTTCATTTGATCAGACGATCCTAAGCTCTTTGGAGTGGTGGAGCCGCCTAATTGTTAAAAGGTAAATCACTAAAGTTCGCTTCGGAGTTTCACACTTCGGGTGTTTCAATAAGTCATAACTATAAAAACCCTGAAACCCGAAAGTGTCTGTTATCACTCTTTCATAAACTTTTGAAGGACACGAGGCATAGTACATGTGTATCTTTCGATTCTTCCCTATGTTGACATGTGGCATCCATTTTTGACATTTTCATCTAAAGTTTCATATTATTCGGAGTAACACGTGACACCCCCTAGTCTCGACACATCATCTAGAATGACGTTATCTTCGACACGTCACTACGGGGGGTGGCCTTTCAAAAATATAACAAATATCTAACTCAAAAATCCATAAAGCATTAAAATGCTGAAATATTAAATCTTAATTATTTAAGTTAATCTTGGTCAAAGGATAATTAACAACTTCGCGTTTCAGAGTTCGGACATTTACCCTTCATCGTATCCTAAAATCGCCGAAGTTCGAGTTTCTGAAGTGCTGGAACTTGAACAGGATTAATTAAAACTTAAAAGTGATTATCTAATAATTAAGCATTTCACAGTTTCAGGCTGCGGGGATTATTCTCGAGCTATATTTAAAAACCTTGAAGTCCAAATACCCGAATCAATTGAAGTTAAACATGATTAATTAATATTTTAAGAGGGATTATATCATAATTAACCTTTCGCGGATTCACAATTCGGGAAATTTCAAATTTGTTTCATCCAAAACTCTCGAAAACGAACCACCGATATTAATGGCATTTCTCACAAATCAACAGTAATGATTTTTATCATAGATCATGGATCACCAGGTATACTTTCCCATTAAGGTTAATAAATTTGCCGCCAGTAAAGGTATACTCGAATCAATGCACCTGATGTAAATAAACTGCTTGATTTTGAATTTCATTTTCACCTTTTGTAGAATAGTAAGTTTTATCCAATTGAGAAGCTCACGCATTCCCCTGCAACAGGTAACCTCGTTCTGATTTTATTGATATCATGGCACCATGGAAGATGATTAAAGAAGCGGGTGAAGGTGCAAATCTGAATGCAAACGTTCTATTAGATACCACACTGCGAGCCATAGACACTGTGAAATCTTGGACACAGGTGTTCGAGATCTTGTTGTTAGCACTAGGAGTCACCTTCATATTGCATTGAAGGTAAGCCCAGTACCCATTAGGTTATATGTCACTGTAAATGAGTGTAAAGAGGTTAAATGGATAAGACTCAAGATAATATCGTTTTAAATTAGAAAACTGGACTATCATGCACAAGCCGTTGAGGTCTTGATCAACTTCATTCAGTAAGTGGGAGTAAAATGAATAGAAGGAAGAGTTTGGTGAGGAAAATGTAGAGGTATTCTATGGACATCGGGTCTTCAAGCAGCCTAAGGAGGAAAAACTCAAACACAAGATCCTCTTGGATTCAAATTTTAAGGAAACTGAAGAACATCATAACAACATTGTAATCAAATATCCATCACAATACAACTACAACAATCCATGTGAATCATTCAATCATGAATACTTCAGTATCATAGGCAAATAACATGGAAAAAGAAATATGACTTATGTTGAAAAAGAAGTCTCAAATTGAGTACATAACCAGAGAACCAGTATGCTTCATCAAAATATTACAATAGCGGAGCCTTGCTCAACCATCCGACCTTAACAAAATATCAAAACTACATATTTATACTCAGAACTCCTACAACCACCAGAGGCATGATCGGGTCATTTATTTCAAGGCTTTATGTCTGAGTCTTCTTTGTCGGACTATGCATGCATTCTTCTGTCATACGTAAGCTTAGATCAGTCAGTTTATTTCTTCTATGTCAGACTATGCATGAAGCTCTTTTTCAGATGCGAGATCAGATCAATCTAGGCTGACAGTCTTCTTCCACAGCTAGTCCTTTTTGGATTTCCATTTATGTGGTGAGATGAGGTTTCAACCAACTCCCTCAATTTGATTAACTACCTTCATCAAGATCATGATGGGGCCTGAGTCAACTCGACACCTGAAAAATGTTATGGTCTCACTCTGCTCCTTTGTCATCTGTGCTTTACTGGACCTTTGCAGAGAAAACTGGTAGGCTGACATCGATGAATACAATGGTGAGTTGGTGATGTGCTTGGTGCAAAATCGCATGGTACAACAAGTCAACGAGAACCATGTGGAAGGATGTAGGTGGTAGGGACTGGGAATGCGTGAGCGCAAGCACTCGGGGGATGAGGTGTAAAGGTGTGAAGGTGATGGGGTAAGGGAGAGGTTAAGGTGGCAGATAGATGTGATTGGTCAGGGGGGAATGACAACAATAGTGGAGGTGATATGGATCATGAGTGGAACAGGTGTCAGGAGGTGAGAGGGGGAGATTAAAGAGAAAAGGTGTGCGGAAGTGTGAGTGGAGGACAGGTGTTGGAGGGAGCGCGGGCGGTATTGGGAGGTGGTCT
>ML782164.1:382152-392388 GCA_009831015.1 Picea engelmannii
GGGGGGAGTCTGAGTTGTTTTACAAAGACACATCATGAGGGGCCCGTGCCAAAAAACCACCAACTCAGACCCCCCCAGTTAAAGGAAGAAAGGTTGGGGGGTCTGATATTAGATTTGGACCGTATATATGAGTGTGCCTTGCTCATCTGCTAAGATCTACGTGCTCCTTAGCACAATATTCCAAGGTTGTAAAATTACCAAAACTTAGGATAAAAATATAATGTGGGTCGTGCTAGGACCCCTTTCCTGCATTTTCACCAAGGGGTTATTTCCTAAGGGAAAAAACACCATTTTATCAAAATATTGTGCTAACATTAGGCTCCATGGGGGATAGAGACCTCCTTGCAAGGCTCTAAGAACTTTAGTAGTTTCAATGCCTTATCTTAGGGCTATGGGGTCAGCTATTAAAACAAAAAGAAAAATGATATTTACAATGGCATGAAAAATCCACTCATGGCTCAAGCAAAGTACTTTTTCAGAAAATGTCCATTTATAGGGCCACCACAAACTTTAGCATCCTCCAAATTCTGCAACTTGTAAGTATTATTTGGAAATATCTCAGATATTTTGAATGGCCCAATCCACAAGGCTTCGAATTTATCATGCTTTCCTTTGTCCTGCTTGGGTGCATCCCATTTGAGTACTAGATCTCCCAGCTGGAAATCCTCTTTGCTTACCTTCTTGTCAAAGGCTTGCTTGATCTTTTGTTAATGGTCATTTGCTTTGTCCAGTATCTTCTCTCTAGTCTGTTGCACTTCTTCTAGCTATTGTATTCTTCTGATGATATCATCAAACTCTCCTTGGTAGTCTTGGAAGAATTTTTCCACAGGAAAGGGAAGTTGAGAAGGAAATATGGCCTCAACTCCATACACAAGTTGAAAAGGAGAGACACCAAGAGATCTCTTTGTTGTCACTCTATCAGTCGACAAAGAAATTTTTATCTTTGAATCCCGTGCTTTCTTGTTTTCCTCTAACAATATTTTAATGATCTTTATAAGGCTCTTGTTAGAGGACTCTACTAGTCCATTCCCTTGGGGGTAGTAGGGAGTAGAGTGAATCAATGCAATTCCAAACTATTCAAAAAACTAGATCAATGGTTCATCCTTGAAAGATGCAACATTATCAGTGATAATTATGTTCGAACAACCAAATCTTTCCATAATATCCTCAAGAAAACCAATGATTACCTTATGGGAAGCATTCCTTGTGGGGATGTCTTCTATCCACTTGGTAAAGTAATCTGTGGTAGTCAAGATCCACCTGTGTTGACCACTTGAAGAGGGATGAATTTCCCCAATAAAATCTAAGCCCCACTACTGAAAGGGTCTTGAAGCTACCATAGGCTTCAATGGAAAATACTTGAGTTGCTGCTTTCTAGAGAACTTTTGACACTTAACACAAGACCTTATATTTGCACAAACATCGGTGAATAGACTAGGCAAGAAATATCCAACCCTGAGAATCTTATGGGTTGTGGTTCTCCAGAAGTGATGCCCCCCACATAAACTTTCATGAAAATTAGACATAATCTTTTTGGCTTCCTGTGGGTCTAAACATCTCAAAATCATTCCCAGAGGGTCTTTCCAATACAAGACTTGATCAATAAGACAATATTTAATTGATTTAAGCTTCAAATCTCTTACCTTGTTCTTCCCCATACCATCAAGAGGATGCAACTTTTGTAGAAAAAATATAATGTCCTTGTACCAAGCACATTCTGCTAATGTAGGGTTGACTTGAAAACCTTTATCAGACAACTTAGCCTGACAATTTTCTAAGCAAGTGTTGATCAAATTAACCCCCAAATCTTTGCAATTAGATTCAACCAGTAGCCTAGATAAACCTTGTCATTTAACCAATTTGGTGGGCTTTATTTCAAGATCAAATTCAATGATTTTGGCAATCCACTTGCTCCTTCTTCTGTCTATGTCAGGTTGAATGAGAATCTCCTTCACAGAAGCTAAAGGGACATATGCAATGACTCTTGAATGAAGAACATAGACCTTGAAATCCTTGAGGTCTTTAACCAAATCATAGGCCTTCTTTTTCATGATGTCATATTTTATTTTAGCATCTCTCAATTCCCTTCTGAAAAAGGAAATGGATTGCTCTAACCCTTCAACATTATTCTACAATAAAACAATTTCTACTGTGTCAAAAGAAACGAAGGAAAAAATCTGAAAATCCTTGGAGTAATCAGGACTGATGAGCACAGGTGCTTTAGTCAAGGCCTTCTTTATTTGATCAAAAAAATTACGATATTCAGCAGTCCATTTGATTTATTTTTCTTTCCTCAACATGGCTGTAATATACTTTACCAATTCAGCAAAATTAGAAACAAACCTTCTCAAAAAAATAATTTTCCCCAAGAAATACTGACCTTATTTATTAGATCTAGGGGGTGCCAAGGTTTGGATAGTTTCTACCCTGCTTGAATCAATCCTTTCCCCTTCAACTGATACTATGTGCCCCAATAATTTTCGCTCCTTCATGGAAAACAATGACTTTTTAAGATTTAAAGAGAGACCAAATTTTATGCATTTAGAGAAAACCCTTTTCAAATGATCATAATGTTCTTTATTAGATTGTGAGAACACTGTTATGTCATCCAAATATATTACTACAAACTTATCCTTCTCTCCAATAAAGGCTATGTCTATGGCTCGTTGAAATGTCGCCCTTGCATTCATCAATCCGAAGGGCATCTTAGCATACATGAATGTACCCCAAGGAGTAGTGAAGGTTGTCTTCTCTCTATATTCAGGCAAGATAGAGATCTGATTGTAGCCAGAAAATCCATCAATCATAGATATCCTAGATGCACCTGTCACCCTCTATAATATGTGCTCCATATTTGGAAAGGGGTAATTATCCTTCTTAGATATTTTGTTTGGGTTCCGAAAATTGACACAAAGTTTGATTTATCCATTATTATTTCTCATTGGGACCAGGTTGGCCACCCATTTAGAATACCTCAAAGGAATGATAATCTTGGCATCCAAAATATTTTTCACATCTCTCTCCATAATAGGCAGCAGCATAGGATTGATTTGTCTCAATTTCTTCCTAAATGGTTTGGCCCCTTCCCTCAATGGGATCCTATGTTCAATGACACTTGTGTCGTATGTTCTGAGATCTTCATATGTCCAAGAAAACACATCAGAAAACTCTTTTAAAAGTTCATCATATTCAGCCCTTTGTTCCCTTGATAGACTGCTTGACAACTTGAAAAATTTTGGATCCTTCTCTGTACCAATATTGCACTCAGTTACATCAGCATCATCAGTTAAACCCTCAACTTTCACTGCCACATCATTCATGTCAAATAGTATTTCCAAAGGAACTAGTCCCTTTGGAATATGATTGCTAGGCAACTGAAAAATATGATGATTAACAATTTTGTTTAGGAAAACATCAGCATGAGGATTACTTTCAAAATCATGATCTTGATCAATATATAATTCATAAAACTCATCAACGGTCTCAAGGAATATTTTAATATCAAGATCAGCCTCAAACACTTTCCAATGCTTGACATTGTTAGGTATAGAGGGTCTATATTTCACTTCTACATCATACTTGAGTTTGGGTGGCAAAGGGACTCTGAAATTACTTGCTGAAACAACCAAAGAATCAACCATGGTATTCTCTTCTCTTGGAATAAATGAAATGTTGAAAGATAAGAAAAAACTATCAACTAGGTCCCACACTTCATTTCTATAATTTCTTAGCCTAGGGTGATTAGCTTGATAAAGATTTTTGATATGATGGACAATTAATTCAGGATCTCCAAACACTGAAATCTCTTCAATCCCCATGTCTTTTGCAACCCTCAAACCTAAAACAAGAGATTCATACTCTACCACATTATTGGTAGATTCAAATTCTAACTTGTAGGAAAAAGATATAGTCTCTTAAGTAGGTGAAAAAAAGACCACTCCAGAACCAACACCTTCCCTAGAAGAGGCTCTGTCAAAGAGCATCTTCCAAATAGAAGTGATTGTAGGAGAATCTTCAAAAAAATTAATGGATTGTTTTCTGATTTCAAGAGGAGGTTCAGGATCATCAGTGAGTTGCAGTATGTTGGATCCCAAATCAGTATCAAGTGAAAAAATAGGATGGTTGGTGGGGTTTGATTTGTCACTAATAATGTAGGCCAACTGAGCTTCCCTGTAAAGTCTTCTATGCTCCCCCCCAAACTTAGGAATGGTATCATAGGTGAGGTCCATCTGCAAGTTTCCCCCAAGTCTTTTTATCCAAGATCTTGACAATAGCATGCCAAACTTGGGGGGAACATCATCCACCATGATATCCATGACCACACTTTTCATGGGCAACTAAAACAAGGTCACAACCAGATCTTTGATGACCCCAAGACATTGAAATTTCTTAGAGTCAAAAAAATATAAGTCATGGTAAGCCTTTGTGATTTCTAATCCAAGTTCATCCATGACAGTTTTGGGTATGAGATTATGAGATTCCCCTGAGTCCATCAAACATTTATGCAACACCTTGTCATGTATGTTCAATGAAGTATATAAGGGAGGGGATGAATCATCTCTATATTCTATCAAATGACCTAAGATGATTGTTGGCTTCTCATCTTGAAGATTTATTGAATCAGTGGCATTTGGGGAGGGTTCAGGCTGTAACATTTTGGAAAGATATTCTTTAAATTCTACATTTTTTATCAATTCCAAAAAAGGTACATGGATCCTAATCTTTTGAATCTCAAGCTCGAAGATAAAAGAGGAAGGAATTTTCAAAATATCCTTCACTTCTAGGACAGGGCCTTTGACCACTAGTGGGGGGTTCAGTGCCTTCTTTTCTTTGTTGTTGCCTGCTACATATTTACCAGGCTTCTCTGCTCTAGTAGGATGATCAGGAATGTCATACTTCCCTTCTTTATTTTTGGACCTGAGGTTATATTTATTGGGACTGCTACTGGTCTTCTCCCCCTTACTCAACTCATTTAGTTAGTTGTCCATGAGAGAATCCTCGTATGCAGATTGGGTTAGATGGGGAAATGAGGAGGTGTCTCCAAGATAATGGATTTCAGGATCCACCTCTTCTTCCTCTCCTTCTTCATAAGTAACAAGGTTATTTTGGAGAGGGGATTGGATTGTTTGATCATCCCTATCCATGTTTCTTTGATCTCTTTGGATAATCTGAAGGGTGTTATTTGGTCTTCTGAAGTTACCCCTATTTTCATCATTAGGGGTATTCCTATAGCTCTTCTTTCCTTCTAGTTTCAACCTTTCCACCTCAATAGAAAGTGACTTTACCATCTTGGTCAATTTGTCTACTTGAGGGTGGGAAACAAAGGAACCACAGGTTGAAGCTTCAGAACTCCCCTTTCCTCTGTCTCTATCAGCCTTACTCCTAAGCTAGTCAACTACCAATATATTGGACTCCACTTCCAGGGTTGCATATTGCATATGAGCCAAGGAAGTAGCTCTTATTTCTCTTAATAGGAGGTATAAATCAAGGTCGAAAGTACTATCATAAGTAATTTTGGCAGAGGTTTTTGTAGGTTTAATCTCAACAGGAATATTATTATACATTTGATTAAACTTCTTTGAAAAGTTAGAAACAGATTCCCCTTTTTTTTTCTTAAGTGATCCAAAATCTATGATATAGTAAAGGAAATATTTTCTATCCCCCCAATGTATTAAGAATGCATCATCTAGGGATTCAATCCCATCAATAGATCTAGCAGCCAAGGCCCTAAACCATTTCCCAGCCTCTCCATCAAGGATACGAACAAAACATTTCATCAATACATCTTCATTCACAACAACATAATTATTTGCATAACTGTAAAAGGTTGCAAGGTGCTCTTCTGTAGTTATGTCTCCCTCACTTGTGAACTTAGGAAACTGCTTAAGGTAGCCACCAGTTGGAAGAGCGTTCAGGGGTTGAGGAAAAATTATAGGGGTGTATCTAGCAGCCACTATGGTATCCATTCTATTCCTAGGGGGATGAGCACCTGTAATTGGGATGTGAGATGGAGGAGAACCAGGAGGAGATGGAGTTTGAATAGGGGAGATTGGAACTGTGTTTCTAGGAGAAAGGGGAAACAACTGAGGATTTGGAGAGAAAGAAATGGGGCTCGATGGAATAGAGGTTTCCCCTTCTTTACATGCATCAACTCTAATAGGGGGAGGGGTATTAAATCTCAGAGTGGGTAAACCTTCTAAGGTCCTAGGTTCAAACCACAATACAAATTTAGGGGACACAGGGGTTTCAAATATTTCTCCTTCCAAACTGAGACTAGGAGGGGATAAATCAACGGGAACACTCCCAAACTTTAAACCTCTGGAAACTCCAACAGATGGTATAAAAGAAGAATGAGAAGCAGATATTGGAGTTTTTAAAGAAGGATTATGAGAATTACTAGAAATGCATGGTATAGCAGCTGAAGTACCTTCCTGAGGGGTCTTTCTTTTTTTGATAATTTTCTCTGGCTCGGCTTCAGGTGTTGCTATAGGAATATGTGGAGTAGACCTCGTGTGTCTTCCTTTCAGAGCCACAACTGAAACAGTAGAGTCACCGGGTGAAAGTTGAAATATTCAATGGTATTGATATCTGATGCACCTTCAGAATCAGAAATTCTTTGTCATTCTATCCCAGGGAAATGTCTTCAACTCGTTCCCTGGAAACAGAGCCAACAATGTTATCACTAGGAGTCACCTTCAAATTCCATTGAAGGTAATCTCAGTATCCATCAGGTTATATATCATTGTAAATGAGTGTAAAGAGGTCAAATGGATAAGACTCAAGATAATATCGTTTTAACTCAGAAAATGGGACTAGCACGCACAAGTCATTGAGGTCTTGATCAACTTCAGTTAATAAGTGGGAGTAAAGTGAATAGAAGGAAGAATTTGGTGAGGAAAATGTAAAGGTCTTCTGTTAGACAACTAAGAGGGGGGGGTGAATCAGTTGTTACTAAGCTTAAACAATTATGCTTCTTTTAAAAACTCTTTGCAGAAACACTGAATGATGATCACAATAATGCAGAGAAATAAACACAGGCACATTCAGCATCAGTCACATATATGAGAAACACAGAGACATATATTTTCCAAGGAAACCCATACAGGGTAAAAACCTCTTTTTCTTTATATGATAAGTAATAATTACATTCTTTACATTATCATACATATGAGCACCAACTCATAATGAGGCTACAACCTCTATTTAGCAAGTTGCAACTTGCTGAGAGCACCAACTCTCTGTTTTCTCTAGCACCAACTAGAAGGAAGCACTGACTCCCTGGTTTCTCTAGCACCAACTAGAAGGAAGCACCAAATCCCTATGTTCAAGCACCCACTTGAACCTCTGAGGACAAATGTCCTCCCTGGCACCACCCAACCACATTGAAATATAAATCTTTGAATCTGAAACTTACTACAGTGATATAATGTTCAACAATGGCTTACCCGACTTATCACTGTTCTGCTGCGTCTCGTTTCTCTTTCTGCCACACTGCCTTTCTGCACATCTCACTTGCGTTGTCTGTTCTTCTGCGATTTATCCTCTGTGCACCATGTCCATTCACTGCACAGTTCCTCTTCAGATCAATTCAACTACTGCACAATCTTCCTTCTTCACGCATGAATCACTTTCCACATCAACAAACACCACCACTCGAACAACAATAGCAACAACCACCCCATCTCTTCTCTGTACCGTGTATTTATAGCTTCTGTGCACCTTGTGCATGCAGTGTTCGCAATGCCTCTGCATGCTGACTCTGTGCCATTATCCTCCACCTCTCGAGTGCTCTGTCTGATCATCATCGTGATTCTTTAGCTTCTCTGGTGGTTCACCCCACGTGTCCATCATCACTGTATGTTATACTGAGATTCCTTAGTCTCTCTGGCAGTTTAAGACTCTTCGTCTTCTATAAGAAATTCGAACTCTTGATATTCATCGAACCTGATCGACGGTTCATGATCTTGATGAATCAACGGTTCTGATCTCATCGTGATCTCACATCTCGTTGTTCCTTCGTTGGAGATTTTCGTCACTCCAAGTCGCAATAGGCGAGACTCTTAGATCAACGGTCCACATCTTTTGATGTATTGACGGTCAGGATCATTTCGTGATCTCACATATCACTGATCCTAAGATGGAGATTTTCGTCACTCCAAGTCGCGATAGGCGAAACTCGGAGATGGAGCTTTATGGTGCTCTGATCTTTCACCACGCGTCCTCTTGATCCAACGGTCCTTGATTAAATCGCGATTTCGCATCCCGCTGTTCCTTTGACTTTCCAGTCAGCGACATGATGATCTTTCACCACGTGTCCTCTTGATCCAATGGACCATGATTAAATCGCGATCTCGCATCTCGTTGTTCTTTTGACTTTCCAGTCAGTGACATGACAATGTTTTGCCACGTGTCCTCTTGATCCAACGGTCCTTGATTAAATCACGATCTCGCATCTCATGGATCTGGAGATGAATCATCTCGAATCTCCAAGTCGCGATCTGTGAAACTCCGAGATGGAGCTGAGATCAACGGTCCACGTCTGATATTTATTTAACGACTGCGATTGAATCGCCATATTGCATATCGTGATTTCTGCATTGTTTTCTTTGCCTCTCCATGTTGCGATTCGTGAAACTCCGATATGGAGTATGATCAATGGTCCAGATCTGATCTCTATTTAACGGTTGTGATTGAATCGCCATATCGCATATCGTGATTTCTGCATTGTTTTCTTTGCCTCTCCATGTCGCGATTCACGAAACTCTGCTGACGTCACACGTGGATTTTCATGTGTTAAATACTGCCACGTGTCACTCTGATTCGTGACTTACATGTGCCTGAAGTGTTGAATCTGACTAACACCTGTCATTACCTGGTTGTGCCACGTGTCCCTAGCTAACGTGGTCTGCCGTCATGAGTTGGATCGACGGTCTAGATCACATGTTGATCTGACGGTTTAGGTTCAGTCAGGATTTCACACATCGCGAAATCGACATTCCTGATGTCAAGTGACTTTGTCATTTCAAAGTCCTGATCCCCGATGCCTCTCCATTGACTGGAATCAACGGTTCAGATTCAACCTTAATCTGATGGCTCAGATTACATCGCGATTTCACATATCGCGAAATTGGTATTCCTGATGTCAAGTGACTTTGTCATTTCAAAGTCTCAATCCTCGATGCCTCTCCATTGGCTAGAATCAATGGTCCAGAATCAACCTCGATCTGACGGTGGTCGGGTCCTGCGCTTGGATCTAACGATTGAGACCTGTCCTCCTCTTTAGCGCGCTCTTCTTTTCAATATTCAGATATGACGACCCTCATGTTGTCGGGAATTTTGGATGGGATCCAACAGCTGTGGATCTCTGTCTTCCTTCTCCTCTACAAACTCCTGTATCTTGAGCTTTGCTGCGCGCGTTTTCCTCAACGTTGTTCCTCCTGAGATTTCACATCCGAATCCCCAAGGGATATTATCCTTCTTATTCTGCCATATCCACTGTTGTACTTGCCATCAATGACAAGCATACGCTACTTGGTAAACATTTGCCAACAAAACCCCCCTTTGGTATTGATGGCAACTAAGGCACCCGAATTCGTTTCTCCCCCTTTGACATCAATGTCAAAGAAGAAACCAGCTCCCCCTGAGCTATTGCAGTAATTTTAGGAGGCATTAGATATTCAAACAATACAAATCTCCCCCTAACAAGATGGACTCTTTTAGGTGTGAAACGAAATGACACCCAGCTTCTGTATAAGATATTAAAACGGTGTCTTGGCTAGGGGCTTTGTAAAGATGTCTGCAATTTGTTCTGTAGTGGGAATGTACTGTACCTGAACAATCTGATTGGTGACCTGTTCTCTCAGAAAATGATATTTTATGGGAATGTGTTTTGTCTTGGAGTGGAAGAAAGGATTTTTAGACACACTGATGGCACTCGTGTTATCACAATGAATTGGGATCAGTGCAGTATATTTTACCTCTAAGTCTGCAAGTGTCTGAATCATCCATAATACTTGTGTGCAACAGGTAGAAACAGCAATGTACTCTGCCTCTGTGGTTGATAGAGAGATGGAACCTTGCTTTTTACTAAGCCAGGCTACTAAGGAGTTACCCAAGAAGAATGCTCCTCCACTGGTGCTTTTTCTCTCATCAACACAATTTGCCCAATTTGCATCTGAATAAGCAGTCAACTGAAGACTTTGATTTCTGGGATACCACAGACCATAAGTCATTGTT
>ML782164.1:410870-504561 GCA_009831015.1 Picea engelmannii
TGTTGCACCAAAGAATTTTGTTGGACACACTGAGTGCGCGAGATATGTGATTGATACAGTGGGAAGCGATCTTGGTTCTTCATGGGGGTAGGGAGGGTGTCCATTACTTTATGGATGGGCTTGCACGGGTGTGGCATAATATGCCATAGATCATACTGCAGTTCCCATATAGTGGGGTAGACTTCCAGGAGGACCCAGGTATGGTGCTACCCCCTGGAGAGGTGTGGGATCATAGAGGTATGTTGATGTATTTGATGTTTTGTGTTTCGGATACTATAGCATATTTTTTTATGTATGGATGTATGTTGATGATATTATGTGTTTGTTGTGTGTGCAGATGTGGGGCCTCATGGATGGGAGGTAGAGTTGGTTAGAGTGTTAGCCCATCAGGGGCCCGTAAGATCACCGCGGGGAGAGCCACGGGCAGGAAAGAGATGGTGGAGGGATGAGGTTGGTGTGAGGCCAACAGATGATGAGAGATCAGGTAGGAGACACTAATATGATGACCCCAGTGCAGGGCCTTCACATGCTCCTCCAGCGGGGGTCAGAGGGGAGTTCGATGATTTTCGTCACCGATTGGAGGAGGTGTTACAAGGAGTGCATGAGAGCATGTGGACTCAGATCCAGGACGAGGGAGTCTTGGAGAATTGTGTGGGCCTTCCGGCGAAGTTGCGGACCCTGATCAACAGAGAAGATATAGTGGGGGTGACAATGACTGAGTGGATTCCTGTAGGACCTAAGGGACCCCTAGCTGGCGGGGCACCTCCTCCAGAGAGAGGATCAGGTGGTGGAGCTCTAGAGGCACCATGAGTGCCCCTGTATATGTATTTTTGTATTTATATAGGTTTGCGAGCCCATTTTGTATAGGGTTATGTGACACCCATTTTGTATCGATAGGGATGAGGTGGTTCACTTGCCTACGGGTGATGTATGTGTTGTAGTATTTTTTTGTAAACATTGATGGCACATTGATCGATATATATATATATATATGGATATACATTTTTGAGATCATCGTGATGATGTTTTGTGGTGCTTTTTTATGATGTCTAATCTATATGCTATGACAAACTTTGATATTTTATGTATGTGTGGTGGTGTCTTGATGTGATAAATGCTAGTCTAACAATAGGTGTTGTGGGTGGCAATCCCTCCTAGGGACTTAGCATTTAAGGGCTCTAATCATGCATACAGAAAATGACCATTTCAAAGGCCTCTACTCTTTCCTATTCTCCCAACACAAAACCCCACATTCATGCAATACAAAGGTGTAAATGAGATTCGGTAACTCTACCTTAAGTCCTTCATTTGGTGTCGATCCCTTTTCTTTCACTCGCTTTTTGATTGCAAGCCTCCTCCCAAAGCTGACCTGCATTCACATATGAACAAACAAAAAGATGCGAACATGCATTTCATATAGTAATTGTCGGGTTAGTTGTGACAATATCATAAAATAATCATTCAACTTGAACACGTGATATGGCGAGATGGGAAAAGTATTCCTTTTTGTATTAATCTTCACAAGAGTAAACTTACAATATGTGGTCAGCACTGCTCCTCAAAACTAGTCTTGGGCCCCTCTTCAACTATCCTCCAATTGCTTTTCTCTATACTTCTCTTTGCACAAGGATGGCTAAAGGTTGGGACAAGGGGAATGTTCAATTGGGTATAGTCTCTTTACTATGATTTTCCTCCTTTAAAATGGGACCCTTACCCCTTCTTTTATAGGCTAGAAGGAGCTAGGTATTTGGTCAAATGACCGGCCATGCATAGCCGAAAGGTTTAGTTAACTTGCCCAAAGCTGTGTGTTCCATCAACAACTTTCCTTTTTCCATTCTTTTGTAGCTACACACGGGTTGTATTGGGGCAGCTAGTGTGTACACGCATGCAGTAATGGAGCAAGGCGCGTGGGCCTTTATAAAGTGGGTTTTTAAGAAGAGTTGTTCAGTAGTTTTTTGGCAAAGAAGGAGTCTGATATGGCCTGATGCCAGGTAAGTATGTTTGGTGCAATTTAGGGTTATAACAGATGCCCCCTAATGTGTGAGGTCAAAAGAGCATCTGATGGCTGAAATACATTATCAATCTTCACCAACGTTCCAAACAAGTGAGCCCAAGGACCAGAAATCGAGAGGTGCCATCTACAAAATAACAATTGTCTCACCAAGGTAGGCATACCCATGCTCGGGATGAAATAAAATAATGGCTACCAATCAAATACACTGTAGATCCATGTCATATAATTATATAAAGTGTAGCCGCGAGCAATACACAGCGGATCTACATCTCAAAATAAAAAAGATATACATGTATAGTATCCATCTTCTAGAAGCTGATAAGGCCTGATGGCTGGAGATGAGGTCTTCAGATCTCAAGCAACAACTTCAAAATCTTCAAAAATCGAGTAGGAGTGTAATATGAGTGTACAAATTCACTACCTAGAGGTCTTTGATGGCTCATTGTTCATGGACTAGAGAATCTTTGATGATCAGACTGAAGGCTTCATTGATTTCAGACAAAGACTTGATTGGATTTTCGGGATGGCCGAGCATGAGGGCAAGATACAAACTGCAAAGGGGTTGACTCAGGATTGGAAAAACTTCCCTTGGACAATAGCACGACAAATGATGAGACTCGGGTAGCATGGCATTAACATAAGATCACGAGGTAGGGGGAAATGCAAACTCTCCATATGTCTGGAAGAATAACCAAACGGAGGAGGGCACGACTCAATGTAGCGGGAAGAGCTTCCTAAGGTCATATTAAATCCCAAGGATTGACGAACAAATGGAAGGATGTGCTTTATCTAAAGGCGACTCATTGTGTTGCCAATACAAAGAAAATACTTTTCCCTTCCTCTTTTTGTGGTATATTTGATTTTTTTGTCTTTTTCAATAATTTTGGAAAAAGAATAAAAGAGTGTTATGTTACAAAGGAGGAATGAGTGTCACAAACATACGATTTCAAGGCACAAGGACAAGACTGATGTTCAAAGCAAGGACACTTGGGAAAAAATCCCTCATGGGGCCAAAGGTGTTAAGACACAGAGGCAAAGTGCTACAGGGCTTGCATATAAGGCATGCTTCAGATGGTTCAGTTGAGAGAAACATGGAGCTGGCATTAGACCAAAGACACAGGTATGAAAATGTGATTAATAAGACACACAATGGTAACGTCCTTCAATGTAAGTTTAATGAGCCCTGAGAAGGTAAGCTCGACAACTTCTCATATTTAGAGATTTTGAAAAACATAAAAGGAGACTCCACTGGGGTACCTTTTTCGGAGGTAGTCTAGTCAGTTCGAAAAGGGGGTAAACTAGCACCGATAATACGTCTATTCAAAACCATTTTAATGAGTGTGATAAAGACAAGATTACTCAGCCAGTTTTTCATTTTTAAGGAGTCTAAAAAAATCTTAACTATGGACTCCATCAGGAATGTTCTTCTGGACCATTTTAACGAGTGTGAAAGAATATGGTCACTCGACGATATTTTCAATTTTAGGGAGTCTGAAAAGATCTTAACTATGGACTCTTTGGGGGTTCCTTTTTCATAAATTTAGTCCCTCGGGCCCAAAAAAGGGTTAAAATTATACCTGAGAGTACTCTTGTAGAGATCTGAGGCCTCTAGAGTATTCCTTTGTTCGTACAGTTGACTGTCCAGACCGAAAAAGGGGTAAACTACCACTGGATAGACGTGACTTCAAATTTCAATTTAACGAGCATGAAAGGCCACAAGATTGCTCGACAATCTTTTCATGTTTATAGGGTCTGAAAAGGGCTTAAAAGAAGACCCATTATGTTTTGGGAGTCTCGAGGGTGAGGTCAAGAGTGATAAGGAATCATGAAAATGAGGCTCAAACTCATAATTAGGGAAAATATAAAGAGGACTCCCGAGCCTATAGTCGTTAGTGATAGTATGGACATCATCATGCAACCAGGATCTACCTAGAGAATCCATGTTATGGTAGGCTCTACCACCAAATTACGACACTTCTAAAGAAGTGATGAGGGTTCCTTGTCGTAACTTGGTGGGATTGATCCTATGGCAAAGTGGTAAAGACAACGAGATGCATAAAATGGAGGTGAAATCCTGACTTAAATGCAACGAGTTAGAAAAAATGAATTTTTACCAAAGGACCGTCAAAACGCCCAAAAACTCAAAAACAAAATTCCCAATACCCAAAGTAATACTTCCCATGACCATCCAAAGAAAACTCCTGAACCATCTTAAATGATTTTTAGTTTAGAAAAAATGACAAAAGGGTCCGAAAATTGACAAAAAAGGGCCAAAAACCTCTATAAATAGAAGTTGGCAGCTCATTATCACCGTTGTTAATTCAGAAATTGACTAAAAGCCAAAATTGCCCCTTTGTGAAAAGAATTGATTCTGGGAGATTTGGTGGATGAAACAACCATCTTCTTGGACCAAGTAAGTATAAACTCTCTCCTCTTGTAATTTAAATCTTTCTTTATGCATTTAGTTTCATTTTTTTTGGGTGGGGGGCATCAACCCTCAAAAGGTCAGCCCTAGGTCCACATGGGTTGTCCTATGACAACCCGCATGTACATGCGCTCTATTTTATGGCAGACCGCATGTACACGCGACTGTCGTCACAATAGCCTGCGTGGACCCTTAAGTTAGTGTAAAAAATTTAAGAAAGCAAGAATTAACCCTCCTAAACTTTTCCCATGTGCAGGATGTATGTGCACTGGAGAGAAAGAGAGCATGAGGATATCAGTGCGTTGGTTGGAGAATACCCTAATGTTGTGGCTGTGTTGATGCAATGTGGGTTGCTAAAATTCTTCCTATGTCCTTTCATGCGAGCACAACCTAGGCTACTAAATGCCTTGGTTGATTATTGGCATCCTGATGCAGAGGCCTTTATGCTAGAGGGGTAGTCATTGGTACCAACGACCGAGGACATATATTTTTTGACTGGCCTCTCTCGGTGAGGGGAACCAGTCAACTTCTGTACATTTCCCTCTAGGCCTCATAACATATCGGAGTTGATTGGACTCCATTGTGAGGCAGGTACAAACATGAAGAGCTCGCAAGTACTGATAAGAAAGATCTCAGACTTAGCACTGCAGGCGATAGTGTTGCTCATCGAGCAGATTACAGGGTTTGTCGCTTTGCATCAGGCTTCCCATGCACAGATGAACTGTGCAGATCAGTGCTTAAATGCATAGATTTTTTATTGGAGCACCACATTATTGGACTGTATGAAGAGACAGCTGGCAGACTGTCGGTTGCGGACTTAGAGGAATTTTGGGTTTGGAACCATTATTTTCTCTTTATTCTTTGAAAGAGTGCCCAGTTTCATCCCTCGAGAGGTGGTACGAGGGCATCAGGCCTCCCTTCCTACGATATGCAGATGGGCAGTGTTGCTGCCACGACAGGGGGGAGGAAGGACCAATGAGTCCTTTGATGACAACTTTTTTTCTTGGTTGTTGCGACAGATTCCAATCTTAGAGGATTACCCTTTATGATGGGATTGACTTATCGAGAGAACCTGAGATACCAGTACCCCCTGGGGAGGAGTGAGGAAAGATGGGTAAGTTTGCATCGTTTGTTTGTTTTGTTTTTTTTGGGTTAAAAATATGTAATTTTATGTTGTTTTTTATATATAACATTTTTTAATACCAGAGCACTTGAAAGATATGTGTCTATTATGTGCAGATGTGGGACCAATGTGACCAACATATTATGCAAGGAACAAGCAACGTCCTTAGCCAAGGGCCGCACCCACCACCGCAGGGGGATCAACAGTAGCAAGAGAGCTTCCAGCTAGTGAGGCTGAGAGGGTTCTGAGACGAGTAGAGAGAAACTTTACCTCGCTCACTTGCACAGTCCCCATGGAAAAGATTGAGGATCTGCCACCATCTATGCAACCTCATGTAGTGGGGGCACCATGGGTGTGGGTCTGACTTTTTCGGTGTTTGGAAAACGTTGTTGATCATTACAACAGGGCCCATAGGCCCTGACCTTAGTTAGTCTGGAATTTTCACGTGTTGAGGGCATTACTTGTATATATTTTTTGAGGGCATAAGCCCCATGACTCGATACTGGTCATATTTTTGAGGCGCTTGCACCCACCTATGTACTCTGATGATTTTGATATTATATATAGATTTTTATGTCTTTTTATGTCTTATGGATCATATTTGCCTTTAAAAATGTATTTACATGTTTATGTGTATGTATTTTTATATGTGTGCGAGATGCCAATCTAAGATTTGATTAGCTAGAGTATTTGTGACTTGGTTTAATCTCCTAGGAACATGAAAATATGTAATATAATCAAAGCTTCGTTGTAAGAGACGTACCCTAAGGAATTGTTGGTGTAAAGTAAGATCATGAACACGGTAGATTATGTTTAATTGAGACACAATGAACTATGCGTCTAAATAGACCTGGAGATGAGAGATACCAAATGACAGGGCGTCATGAAGAAACTCAATAATTGTGTCGTATTCGACAACATTGTTTGTGGTTTTGCCTAAACATATACCTCCTGAAGATAATAACTGGCCCTGAGGTGTAAAAATTACCCAAGCTGCGGAGGAAAGCCTCTGAGTGTGCCAGCTAGCGTTGTTTGCGTACCCAACGAACACCTCTAATTCACTTGACATCTACCATAGTGACAAAATATAACATCAAAAATGACACGTCCATAAAACCAAAAGAAACCAGAAAGTAATAGTACAAAGACTATACATATGTTACAAAAAGTTACCCAAGGTGACATACCTATGAGTAATACTTCTTTAGGTAGAGCCCATTTCTAGGCTCCACCAAATCATGTCCCTCAAAGTCTACCAGACGATAAGCACCATTTTTTAGAACCTCTTTTACGATGAAAGTTCCGAACCACATGGGTTTGAATTTGCCTGCCCCCAGGGATTCCTTATCCTAATCATAGACCAGGACAAGGTCGCCTTCAAAGAAAATTTGAGGATGAATGGACCGATCATACTAACACTTGACTTTTTGTTTGTGAGCCTCGTTGGCCAAGGCCGCATCACGATGATGCTCATTGAGCCGCTCAAGGTATAATAACCATTCTTAAAGTGGAGAAGTGTTTGGAAGTAACTATACTACCAACTTTAGGGACGGGATCTAACATTCTATAGGAAAGACTACTGCCAGCCCGTAAACGAGTTGAAAAGGTGAGAAACCAGTTGCAGTCTTAACAGACGTTCGGTAAGCCCATAATGTCGAGTATAACATCAAATTCCAATTTGACTTGGTTGAATTGATTGTTCGTTGTAGGATGGTCTTAAGAGATTTATTTACAGCTTCCACCTGAACATTCACTTGGGGGTAGTAGGGTGATGAATGTTCTTTCCGCAACCCAAACTTTGATTTTAATTCGGTCATCATTTGGTTCTAAAAGTGACTGCCATGGTCAGTGACAATCTCTCTCGGGACGCCGAACCTTGCGATTATCTATTTGAACAAAAAGAGAGTTGTAGTCTCTCCATCATCTATAAACGTTGGCATAGTTTCGACCCACTTCATGAAGTAGTGTACGGATACAATGATATAACGGTGCCCCCTTGCTGAAGGAGGGTTGCAGGTAGTGTAATCAATCCCCCACTTGGTGAAGGGATCAACTGTGATGACAGGAAACATGGGAGCAGGATGTGCCCTCATGTTCTGAGAGAAGATCTGACACGGGTGCGCAGGGATGATTTTAGGGGCTAAATTTTGTTCATGGTCTAATTTTCCATGGTTTTTCCAAAAAAGAGATTCGCTATTTTAAAAATTATTCGCCCAAATTATATAGGATAAAATTATTTTACCTTAAAAATCGCCAAAATTTTATAAAAAATATATAAAATCCTTAGAAATTTGAATATTTTTACAAAAATATCGCCAAACATTTATAGTTGGCATATGAAGGATTAGTAAGATTCACCAAGGTTTCTACATTTTAAAATATATTTCCATCCTTAAAATCATCCCTAACGGGTGGCACTTCTTGACCGATTCGATACAATATTTGATTAGTGTTGGCTAGAAGTAACCGGCTCGTAATATCTTTTGAGTTGTTTCCAACCCAGAAAAATGACCACCACATGCTCCAGTATGGAAATCGTTAAGCAAGATTTTTTCTTCTTCATGAGTGAGGCATCAACGAAGAATGAAATCTACACGTCGACGATAGAGAGTTTCCTCGAGGATGAGATAATTCTTGGCCTGATGACGTATACAACGACGTTCATCATGAGAAGCAGAGGCGGGGCACTTCAAAGTTTGTATATAGACAAGAATATCTCCATACCAAGGGTTTGAAGATGCTATCAAAAACATATCTCCTTGAATAGGCGATTCTTCGGGCATAACATCGTTGGACTCGACCGAAAATTCCAAGATAAGTTCTGCGAAGACCAGTGAATTTTTGGATTTCGTCGAAACAAAATCGAAGTCAATTTCCTGGAGGATGACGATCTGTCCACTGATGTTTCTGCCGATTACCCATCGTGTCAACACGTATTGAAACAGATTCACAACGACAATGAAAGTGGTCTTCCAAAACAAAATATAACGACGGAACCGTTGGACAGCATGGACTGCTGCCAACGCAAGTTTTTCGATATGAGAATAATTGAGTTCCGGTCCAACGAGGCCACGGCTCAGGTAATAGATCACATATTCTGAGAGAAAATCATCTTCCTAAACTAATACCATGTCGATGGTTGACTCTGTTACAGCCAAGTATAATAAAAAATATTTGTTATAATTGGGTAGTTGAAGCAGAGGGGAAGTTGTGAGGGCATGTTCCAATGCTTCAAAGGAGCATTGAGCGGCATCGTCCCAATGAAAAGGAATGTCTTTCTTTAGTAAGCGCATAAATCCCTTTGTGATATCGACATAGTTTGTGATGAAACACCTCAAAAAGTTCGCTTTTCCCTGTAGACTTTGAAGCTGAAGGATTGTACGTGGAGGAGGCAACTGAATTATTCCCTCAACCTTGAGAGGATCGACCATGATCCCTGTTTTTGAAACTATGAAACCTAAAAAACACCCTGATGTTACACAAAAGCTGCATTTGTTTGGATTCAAGCAAATCCAGAAGTAGTGACATCGCTCAAAGATAAGTCGGAGGTGTGTGGGATGATCCGTTCTCTTGCAAGATCATGATGCTAAATCATCTAAATAGGCTTCAACTATATTCTTGAGATCATGGAAAGAAAAAGACATGGCCCGCTGGAAGGTAGCTCCAACATTTTTGAGACCAAAAGGCATCTTATGATAGGCAAATGTACCCCATGGACAAATGAATGCAGTTTTGTGTTGGTCTTTGGGTTTGATTTGTATCTAATTATATCCCAAAAAACCATCCATGAAAGAAAATACCTCACAACCTGCACATTCATCGACTATCTAGTCAATGAATGGTGTGGGAAAATTATCTTTTGGACAGGCCTTGTTCAAATCACGAAAGTCCATACATACGCGAATTGTGCCCTATTTCTTGTTGACTGGCACAGGATTTGACACCCATTGGGTCAAATGGACAGGATAGATAAAACCAGCTTTGAGTAGTTTCTCTACTTCAACCTTAATAGCTACTGCTTTCCTGGGATTAACTGGACGAAGCTTCTACCGAACTGGCTTGGCATCCAGATAAGTTGTGATTTCATGTTCGACTATTTTTGGATCAATGCCGGGCAGTTTTGGATTAATAATTTTGTGTAGATTTGAATCTCTTCGGGGGAACAGTCAGCTCCAATGAAAACATTCTCCATGACGCCAGGGGTTCTATAGATATTAATCAGTATAGTTTCAGTGATAGTTTCCATATTACCCTTAGCATAAACCTCATGTGTAGCCAAGGGATTGATATGACAAGACCTATCTCCAGTCATAGTCAAGGTGAATTCCCCTACTTTGATTCTACTTAAATTTGGGAGGAAGTATGATCTGTGATGGAGATCATCCCAGGGTTTGTTTGTACTAGTCATTGCTTCAATGATTTCTTCGTCTGAGGGAAAGAACAAGCCTAACGAATTTGTATCAGCGAGGGAACCTTGATCCCAAATAGGCTCTAGGATCGGATCTAACTCTTGTGCAGGAGTTGTATTGGTGTCGGCTAAAGCTTGCTGGACTAAAGAGTATGTTTCCTCTGTCACGAACAAGGGCATGGACATACCATGGTGCTCTGTCCCTTCCATCATGGCCAATGGGGAAGGAAGAATCCACGGATCATTGAAGTAAGTTGTGCAAAACGACGAAACTTGGAAAATCTCAACCTTATGGTGGTCTGATATGAAATTGACATCACCTTGAGGAGGCGGGTAATCGAAAGTACCCATCAAAGGTGGGCACAAACCAACCCCTACATTGACGATGCCCGATTGGGGATTATCAATCATCGGGACCACGGATGCCCCCAATGAAGGGTCGGGTCTAGAGAAGGACAATTGATCAATGGTCATGATCTGGCCCTCGTGTGGAATAAATAAGACTCAAAAAATTGTAGTGACCACTGCTTGCATGGAATAGATCCAACTCTTACCTAACAAGAGATTGTTGTCGATGGATGTGTCGACTACTTCTACCTCAACGCACATGGTCTTCCCTCCTAACTGCACAGGGAAAGAGAGGATGATGCCATGTGGTTGAAATGAACGACCATCAAAAGTGGTAAGAAGAGTAGGTGACGAAGACAAAACAGGCTTGCCAATAGCCTTCCAACACACCAACAACATGACGCATGTTGAGGCGCCCTCATCAACCACCATGCGAAAAATGTTCTGAGTAAAAATTTTCGTGGGGTAAGCCACTACTATCTGAAATGCTACGTGGTAAGGGAGATGAGGTTTTAAATCGGTTGTATCCAGCATGATTGTACCCGGATTACAAGTCTCGACAGATCCTAAAGTGGATAACAAATCTTTCCTCTAGGAAGGGCAGCTTTGGAGGACCTCCAAAGCGGACATCACACAAGGGGTTTCAAACAAATCCTCCACCACCAAATAGTTCTGGGTGGCCCTTTCATTTGGGTTGTGAGAATCTTTCTTGAATGCACCTTTTGGGATGCATGTCATTGTTTCTCCCAAAGTCTTCTCGATCTGGAGAGGAAGAGATGGGATTTCATCTTCTTTTCCTTTCTTAGAGGTGCTTGGCTTATTGTAGTCATGTGATCTAGTCGATATAAAAGCATTAACTTTGATCATATACACATTCGCGGATGCAGGATTGTTCGAATATGGAGAGGGTCCTTGACTGCCCCCTTCCGCACTTGTAGAGGCTTGGGTTAGGTTTTTCCCATGTTGGAATGGATTTGTTAACACAACAGGCTACTGCTGAGACACAAACTTTTGGGCCTCTACAAGCTGAGGGCATTGGTGGGTTGGGTGGTCTTCTGCACACAGGTTACACAGATACTTCACCTTTCGTTTCGCATTGTTGGCCCCGCCAGCATTATTAGTGGGTTTCTTATCCCCCTTACCCTTCTTACGTTGTTTTTTCTTTCCATCAGGATATTGGGTGGCCTTTGGATTTGTTGATTGCACACTATGTACATCTGACGTTTGGGTAGGGGGAGCAGCCGAAACAGTAGTTTTGTTGGTTTTTGTGTGTTGTATAGACAACTGCTGCAATTGTTTTGTCAATTGTTTAGCAGGCTTGGTTTGTGTTGAACCTACAATACCATCGGCATGTGGTCCAGCTCTCTCTCTGGTTATATCAAGTATGAATCATGGTGCATCCGACAAAATCTCATACAGTAAACTAGATTGAGAATAAATGAGCTCAAGTTGTTGAGCTCTCATGATGGCATATTATTTGGAAAACACTCCCGACGTTGTGACGTCTTTGGATATCTGGGGGACCAAAGACTTAAGGAACCACTCAAGTAGGAATGTTGGTGCGACTGGTACCTTAATCAAACTCTTCCGACATCTCCATTCTCGGATGTGATCAGAGATATGGTCCGCTTTTGTCTGTTCGAAATTGGCCAGCAATTTTGTGTCAGCATCGTATCTCACAGGTAATTGGAAATGGTTTAGGAATTCCATTGCCAAGTCACCGAAGGAAGAATATCTTGAGCGGTCGAGCTCGATGTACCATTTCACAGCACTCCCAATGAGAGTGCGTTGAAACAATTGCAATTGTATAGAGTCATATTTTAATGAATTAGACGAGCACCAAATATGGAAGGTGGTCACTGTTGATGGGTCTTAAACCCCTTAACTCAACAGTAGGAACCAAAACTGCCACCGAGGCCCAATTAGACTCTGCAACGTTTGTGATTGGAATGGTTCTCCATATCTCATGATACGGCCAATTTAATCGATGGGATTTGTGTTTTATTATGGAGGCATCTCCTTCAGTCGGGATTTTATCTTTTGGTATTTTCTCTTTAGTTAGGATAAATGTGAGAAAAATTCAGTATAAACCAACTTGGCCACACAGTGATAATCAAGTCTAAAGACTGGGAAAGGTCAGGCTCGGGATAACCCTCACTCCAGCATGCAGATAGTGATCTCTTGCAACAGGCCTAGTAATAATACTTTAACCGTGTCATCACTTGATCGTTAGCTGAGATTTTAACCTAAACTATACAAGAAAACAAGATGAGAGCAAATTTAACTACTGCAGAAGAGGCTGAGCTTGGGATAACCTGTTGCTCAAACATGAAAATGATAATCCTATACCACAGGCCTACTAATAATATGTTAACCATGTGAGCATCCAATTACTATTTGAGAATACTAATTAGAAGAAAATAGTTATATGATAAGGTCAATAGCAAGCAAAATAATTCATCTACCATAATCCTTCATCATACATCCACACAATGATTCATCATTTCCATCATTAGAGAAAAGAATAGAAAAACAATTGCACCAGATAACTTGACAATATATTCACTAGCTCTTACTTGTTACATCTGCTCATGAAATGAATAGAATATAGTTCTTCTCCAGGCTCAATTACACATGCATATGATGAAAACAACTTTGTCTCTGGTCCAGAAGGACTTCTTCATTCATAGCAGCTCCAAAATAATTCTTAACAACAAGAAAGAAAAGAGTTCTTGCAACAAACCATCGATCTTTGGACCATCATTCGATGTTCCTATTTATAATATAATGTCTTAACAGTAATTAATGATAAAATACAATTTGATCTAATCAAAAATTGCCATGTGGCATCATTATATGATAGTCTTTCAACAGTCCACCCAAGTGGTTTCTTGAAAACCGTGGATTCTTTCATAATCATACCATCTAATAAAGAGTTCTTCACAAGTATGGGCCCATGGGAATCTGTGTTGTTCCATTGGGGCCGCATATATCCCTCTGATGTCCGTCGCATGCGCTCAATATTTTATAAAGGTAGAAATCAATTGTTGCAACATGGTTTTATCTCTAATCGGGTTTTCTATGAATTTTCGCACCTGTCCCGGCCTCGCATCGATTACCTTCATGCACTCTTCGGCCCATAGGGAGTCGTGTTCGGCATACATCTTAAGAACATTTCTTATGTCGATAAAATCATTGGGGTTTTCGAACTCAGGGAGCTTGATATCTTTCATTACTATATTAATTTTATCCCAGTGCGTCTAGCACTTGACATATTGTTCTTGGATCTCTCGATGTGGATCCTGGGACATCTTAGTCCAGTATTTTGTGGATCTCTTTATGTGGTTGAGGCTATTTTTGTTTAAAAGTCGAATGCCATGTTCTTCCTTTTCTTGACCCTGTTGGACTGCCTCAATGTATTAGAGCCTTTCTACCACTTGTTGTGCTCTTTCATGTCATCGTTCCATTTCCTTGCATGTTGTGAGAGCCATGAGAGTGTCCTACTGGAATTCAATTATATTTTGAGTTAACATAGTTCTTTCTTTCTTGTACTCATTGTAAACTCCTGAAAACTCACTCTTCAAATATGTCGTAGTCTCTGTGGTGCCTTTATAATACTCAACAATATGGTGCAGGTGTTCCAGTTCCTTCAAAGTATCTGCTAGTTCTCTTTCATCCCTCCTGGCCCTATCCTAGGCAGCATCAGAGAGGGATCTTCCCACGCCTATTAGTTTATATGTGTGAGCATCAGTTGTGTTGATGAAGCTTTCCTCTGTGGTAACCAAAATAGAATGGTCCACAATAATATTTCTCTTCTTAGTTGTCCCTTCCTCTTTTGATCATAGGAAATCGCATAAATGTCTGCCACTTCATCCACCGGTTCTGGTATCTATTGGTGACCCCATGTAAGCATGTTTCCAAGGCTGTCGATGGTATATATTTGTTCAAGATTAGACTCTTGAACCTCCTTGTTTTGTTCCGAAGTCCTGACCTCTTCTCGATGTTTATTGGGGGCCTGAGTATCAAGTGGAATGGATGTGTCGGGAGCAAGCTCAATACTTGTCTATATTCTAGCCGTGGCATCGTCGGCATCCTTCTGCAGGGATATTTCTGTTGACACGTCTAATTCTAAATTATCCTTGGGATTACCTTCTCAGGTCTCTGGCACATCGGGAATTTCTGTATCTAAGTCGCTTTCGGCTCCTTTTTCTTCTTCTACATGCACAGATGTTTTCTGATATGCCTCCAGACTTTCATCATCACTGTATATATCTATGAACTTGGACAGATGGTTAGGAGCACTATTTTCGACCAACACCCAGCCCAACTTCGATTGAGCTGTCACGCATGCCGGTGAATCGGCTAGCAGCAGTGTGGATTGAGGTTCATATGACCCATTGATTTTATCTGGGTCTGTGAGCTTGGATCCGCCTACCCCTACCAGGCTCTCTTTCGGGTTACTGGTCAGAACGCTTGATAAGAGGGCCAGATCCATTATTTGCTGAGCATGCTAGAGCAAGAGTGTCCCTCTTTCCCTTGCACTTGGAGTTTCGAGAAAATTCCAGTTCTGTACAGGGGCTTCCTAGGGAGCTTCCATCATTTCATCCGATTCGAATGTTACCCTTTCTTCCTTAGTCCTAATAATTTCTTCCACTCTTTGCACTCTTTCATCAAAGGAAGCCACTTGCTCTTCCTAACTCATGGCCTTGAACTTGGTTATTCTAGAGTCAGTCATTCTTGCCACCACCTAATCCCAATCTTGAGAATTTTCAGTGAATATTTCATCCTCAAACTGGTCATGGGCATAAGGTCAACAGGACAATACTTGTGATGCATGTTTCGAGACTAGACCCTTGGGATCGTGCTTTCGAAAACGTCATGTCTGGAACTGAAATTCCAATTGACTTAATCCCTCTTGTTTGGTCTGCGCAGTGTGTTTAACCTGGTAGAAGCCGATATGAAACCCATAGGGTATGAATGCCCATTTCTTATCCTTCACCAATGTGGCGTTGTAACCCTGCAAGATAGTTTGGTAACATATTTCCCTTAGTACCAGTCAGTCGGGGAAATATATAGGTAGCAAATGTGGTGCTCCTATGACGCCAAAAACCCTAATGTAGGTTTTGCACTCATCCAAGCACCAGTGACTGACTTTTGATATAACCTTTTTGGCCGCATCAGATAGCCTTGGGCACTCTTTTTTGAATAGTAAGAAATGAATAGGTGCAATAAGCTGGTCGCAAATGAGAGAGTAGGATATTTTATACATGTTCTCCCAGAAGATGCTAAAATAGACATGGACCAGGAGCTTGGAAGCGTGCTAGCTTAGGTTCATTCCTGCGAACATATTTCTTGCATAGATGACATCCAATAGATAAGACGCCATGTAGAAGGAAGGAGTTTCTCCTTCCTTCAACTGCTGAGCCTGTAGAATGTAGGTGCTAAGCTATTTGGAGATGATCATGCCCAAGTTGAAGCTTGTTCCGAAGATGGCTATAGTATAAGCCAAAGGCATCCATGCCTCTGAAAACCTAGAGCAATATTTTTCTCCATGCAACTGGCAAAGGAGAGCCATTAGATAGATATAAGGTTGTCTGAGGTTGGTCGTCGGGTACCAGTCGGAGTTTCAGTTAGTGAATTTTTTGTCTTCTCTCCATCAGGATGCCATGATTTTGCTGGTGTTGTGCTTCTAATAAAAGTCACAACAAAATCCTTGTTCAAACGTTCATCTGGATCCCTGAGCTTGTAATACCTTTGGACTTCTACTAGGAGGAAAACCCCGGTGATTTGACCATTATCATCATTAATTACACACTTTTGTGCATCGTTGTGATCAATAAGCCATTTCAAAAGTTCGATGCAAGGGAATACCGGAGTCCTGCTCTCCACCATGTGTAGGTAAGCCTTGTGGATGTTGACGAAAACCTCATCATTCAGCTTCCTCATGTGAGGATCACTATGCAAGGCATATTCGGGAAATTCTTTGTGCTTGATTTCCTTGAACAGATCCTCCCATCGCGGGAATGTTGTCTTGGTCCCAATGTTCGCCTCTGTGTCCCCAAAGGCCGGGGGCTGAGCGAAGGCTTCTTTGGTGATTGTCTTGATGATGGGCGTTGGCTTGGAAGTGAATTCCAATTTTCTTGCAACGGCTAGGGAGGATCCTTCTCCTGCTTCTGTTTCTTGTGGCTTTGGGATTATAGGATATTTCTTGGTGGTGGGTTTCTTTGGAGGCATCGTTCCTACAATCGAAGATGCTCAATTAGGGCCAACACATAGACTAGTATTAGATCTTAATTTATATGTGAAATGAAATCAAAACTAGACTGGTACATACCTATATTCTTGCTAAACTCTGTTGCTTAATCCTCACTATACCTTGGAAGCCTTCTACGGGCCGTTCGTCTCCCTCCTCTGGATGTTCCAGACCTCTTTGCACGCAGAATGCTCTGGCTCATAATAATTTAGGGTAATATAATGAGAGAGAACTTACAAGTTGCATCAAGTTGTTAATACAAGTAATGGGATGAAATTTAAACTACTTACCACCAATTCCCTGTAATCAATTTTACGTAGGTTGACGGCAGAGGCACGGAGGGAGATGCATTGTATCTACAGGTTAAAACAATCACTAGGATCTGCGCATGAACTAGAGACTAATGCACGATCTTGGAATTAATCAATCAATTAAATGCATAGTATATAACATATCTTTAGAGCTAAAACATCACAGCGTGTCATTTTCTGAAAGGGGAAGTCGGGGATCGGCACCGAGCTATGAGATTCTTTGTTGATACTCCTTACAAAAGAAAAACCTGCCGATGCAGAAATGTTTCTACGGGATTGGCCGTCGGCGATTCCTCCCTTTCTCCACAAAGGACTATTTCCTTTCACGTTTCACCGATGCTGAATGAAGTCGTTCATCGGAAACTTTCTTGTGCAATGCTTATCACGAAAGAACAACTCCCCATATACCGATGCCGATGAAAACAGACGATTGGCGTCCTTAGTTTTCTAGGAGGATTTTCTTTCACCCCTGATTCTTCTGGGTGCCGAAATTTGGATGCGTCAAGTGAAACGACTTAGTGGTTGATTCTCCAGTCAAATGTTACTCCCTTTAAGTTGTGATGGTTTCGACATGTTCAGGGAAAATTTTAAATAATCAAGTAGAAATTGTCAAAAAGAAAGATAAGCGGAAAAAACATTGTTCTAAAATAAACAATAAGTGGTACCCAAAAAGTAAAGTTTGGCAGAGACTTTTTTAGGGTGTGTTGAGAGCTCAACAAATAGTGATTCACTGGGAGAACGCAAAATATTTGTTCTTCCTTAAATAACCTTAACTCATTTCCTCCTTTTTCTTTTCTTTTTGTTTATATTTATTTATTATTATTATATATATATTTATTATTATTATTATTATTATTTTTTATTTTTTTTTATTTTTTTTATTATTGGAAATATTGTTTTAGGGCCTGACCATTTATTGTGAGGGCGTCAGGTTCTCCCCTCAAGTTCTGTAATCGATAAGTACCTTCCCCTATATTTTTAATGACCTGGAAAGGTCCAAGCCATAGGTTCTGAAACTTAGAATGCTTCCCTTTTGGTTCATTTTCTCTGTCCCATTTTAGTACCAAGTCTCCTACCTCAAAACTCTTTTCTTTGGCCTTATGCTTATCAAACCATCATTTCACTATTTGTTGGTGAGCTAGGAATTTTGACTTAGCCTTCTCTCTCTCTTATTCTAGCATGAGTATAGTATTGATTCTTTTTTGCATGGCCGATGAGGGTTCCTCGTTGGAATCTTGGGCCAATTGAAGAGATGGCAGATGGAGCCCATTTGGGAGGATAGCTTCTTGCCCGTAGACCAGAAAGTATGGGGAGTTTCCTATGGCTTCTTTGGGTGTGACCTTATAGGCCAATAGGGCATTATGAATTTGATTATGCCAATTCTTTGGTTATTTGTAACTGTCTTCTTTAATATCCTTACCAGATTTTTGTTAGTCGACTCCGCCACACCATTTCCCTAAGTGTAATAATTTGCAGAGTACTTGATTATGATTCCTTTGTCCAGAGAAAATTTTTTCAATAGTGTAGAGGAGAAGTAAGATGCATTATCAAATACCAGAATAGAGGGGAGACCAAACCTTGTGATTATCTGTTGTTCTATGAATTGGATCACTACCTTCTCATTTACATGAGTCAGAGGGATGGACTCCGCCCACTTTGTGAAATAGTCGGTGGTAGTAAGAATGTACTTGTGCAGTTTAGAAGAGATGGGCGTAATTTATCCTATGATATCTAACCCCCAATGCTAAAAGGGCCTCGAAACAATCACAGGCTGAAGAGGAACTGCTTCCCTTCTCTCCTTTCCAGTGTTTATTTTACAAGTCTTACAGTTTCTAGTGTAAGTATACGCGTCTTTGAACAAGGTGGGCCAATAGTAGCTGGCCCTCAGAATCTTATGAGCGGTGGTATTTCCAGCAAAATGTCCTCCGACAGGGCCATCATGAAGTTCCTTTATCACCTTATTGGTGTCTTCACATTCGAGGCAACTCAACAACACCCCGTCATAGTTGATCTGAAAAAGCACAGAATTTATAAGACGATATTGTGAAGACTTTAACCTAAGGGCTCTTCTCTCTCTTGGGTTGAGGATTTTGGGACAAGTTCCATGATGTAGTAGGTAATACAAGTCCTTGTACCAGGAATCTCGTCCTCAGGGAGTGTATGCTACTTCTCCACACCATAGAGCTATTTCATTCTCCCATCCAGAGTCTTCATTTACTTGATCCTGGGCTTCGGCTATGAGCTTGCACAGACCTTGTCCTTTTATCATCTTGGTAGGTTTTATGTCTAGATCAAATTCTTGTACTAATGCCATCCGGTTCCCTCTTCTTTCTCCCATTTCTTTTTGGGTGAACAGAGATCAGACTGTAGGGTGTGGCACAATCACATTAGTGTGGTTCTTGAGGATGTAGGACCTGAAATGCTTTATTGCCTTATAGACTGCATAGGCCTGCTTGTCTATGGCAAGATAGTTGAGCTCATCTCCTTGAAGGTTAGTGCTCATAAATGATACTGGGGATTTTTTTTTGTCATCATCCTTCTAAGTTAAAAACATAGCCAGCGACTAGTCAAAAGCAAAGGTATATAAATTAAAGCCTCTATTGAAATCGAGACTTCGCAACACCGAAGCCCGGGATATGATAGCTTTGATTTTGTTGAAAACATTTTTTCATTCCTCATCCCACTTAAATTCGACATCTTTGTGAATCATCTTTTGTGAGGGTTTGATAATTTCGGCGAAGTCGAGAGTGAACTTCCTCATGAAATTGATTTGGCCGAAGAAAGACTGCATGGCTTTCTTGTTATGAGGTAACGAAAGTTGTGCTATGGCCTTAATCATTTCGGGGTCTATTCAAATCCCTGCTTGGGATATAATATGACCCAACAACTTCCCTTCTTCAACCCTGAAGATAGTTTTCTTAGGATTTAACGATATAACGTACTTCTTGCATCTTTCAAAAATCTGAGTTAAGTGATGGATGTGCTCCCTCCTATCCTTCGAATACACCATCAAGTCATCTAAATATACTACTACACACTTGTTTATAACCCCTCAGAATTCCATGTCCATGGCCCTCTGGAAGGTTTCTCCTGTGTTAATTAAGCCAAAAGGCATGCGTTTATAAGCGAAGTTTCCCCACTTGGTTCGGAAGGTGGTTTTCAATCGGTCTTCCTCCAAAACCAACACTTGATTGTATCTTGAGAAACCATCGAGCAGAGAAAAAATCTTTGAGCTCGACATGGTCTGAAGGAGTTGTTCCATCGGTGGGATGGGATAATTGTCCTTCTCTGAAGCTTTATTGAGGTTCTGAAAGTCTACGCACAATCAGATTTCTCTCGTTTGTTTCCTCACCGGAATGAGATTTTCTACCCAGGCTGAGTGCCTAATGTGAAAAATTATCTTTGCATCCAGGAATTTCCTTAATTCCTGGTACATGAGAGTTTCTAATGAAGGGTGATAATTCCTGAGCTTCTGTTGGAAAGGCTTGACTTCGGGTTTCAACGGGATGGTGTGTTGAATAATACGAGTATCATATGTTGTCAACTCCTTATAGGACCATGCGAAAACGTCCTAGTATTTTCTAAATAACTTGAGGTAGGCCTTTCTTTCTTCCTTAGATATAGTTTTGTCGGGGCTCACATTCCTTGGGTTCTCTGGGGTCCCAAGATTCATAGTCTCATGGAGGGGACAAGAGCTACCAGTCTTTTCACTTTTAGGACCTTTGAATCCTTCCTTTAGATCAAACAAATCTTCTAGATTAGCTACCCCTTTTAGGATCATATGGTCCTTTGATCTATCTGTATGACGGTCTTCCATAGGACCCTTTTCCGTTGAGTTCTCTTGGAACTCTTCATCATCAATAGAGAGATCTTTGAAATTGTCTTGATTGGTCAAAAAACTTATGATCTGTTCATCTCCTCCGAAGACTTTCCAATTAGAAATGTTATTAGGTACCGATGGCTTGTAGAGAAGTTCTACAGTGAATCAAGAGGCTTCATAATCTTCTAAGGGTGATAGCCTAGAAGCAGATGTGGTTAGGGAATCGGTAAGGGTATTCTTTTCCCTAGGGATTGCGGTAATGTTTAAAACTCCAAATCATTCTATTAACCTGTGCACCTCCTGCTAGTAATTCTTAAGGTGGGGCACATTGCAATGTATCGTGTTTCTTAATTATCTAATTATGATTTCTAAGTCTCTGAAAAACTTTAATTCTTTGACATTAAGATCTATGGATTTCTTTAAACCTTGAGCCAGGGCTTCATACTCGACATTGTTGTTGGTGCACTCGAATTCTAGCCTACAAGACAAGAAATGTTGCCCACCCCTTGGGTTGATTAGAATACATCCCACTCCTTATCCTTCTTGTGACTTGGATCCATCAAAATAGAGGGTCCAAATACATGAATGAAAATCATTCCTTCCTTCACCATTGTTGATGTTATGTTGTCCACCCCTTCCTTCCGCCCGACCTGGCACGGGGTTTTGACAAAAGAGAGAATATTCTGTCGGCATCGACGATTTCTCCTGGAAAGGAAGCTCATAGTCTTGGGTAAGTGGAACATTGGATATGAGGGGAGGGAGGTTCCTGAAGTAGGAGTCACAAGAATAATTACCCAATATGGGAAAATCCATGGAGGTTGGTTCATTAGGGGATTCCATATTGGTGATTGTATGCTTCAAATACCTCTCCCTATCAATTCGGATCATATTCTTGTATCCTTTCAGCGGTAGCCAAAGGTGTGCCTAGTTAGTACTAAAGTATCTATTCAACTTTTTGGACCAATCTCGGCTCAATAATAGCCCATATGCCTCAGGGGTATCTACTACAATGATATCAATCACCTGCACGAAACTAGGGTCTGTCGCTATCCTGATCATCACATCTTTGAGTTCCCCCATAACCTTGACCTGGGTTCTGTCTAGTTGTATAACATTCTTATCGCTCTTGAGAGGGATAGCACCTAGTTTATTACAAACAACCAAGGGCATGACATTAGAAGATGCTCTAGAATCTACCAGACAATTGTGAAGATTCCTATTGAATATTTCGAACGTTAAAAGGAAAGGAGGAACGAAAGGTCTCCCCTTCCTTCCTTATGAGTAGGTTTTTATTGTTGGTTTGTTTTCCAAATCTGTGGGGGGTAGATTCTTCTCTCGACTGTCGCTGGTGGCCGGGTTTTCTACCAAACTTAGAGCCTACAATAGAAGGTCTTTCTTCTGAGGGATTCTACATACGTCCAACTGATATATTAGCTTTCAGCTTCTTCAAATATTCGACTATGTTATAATATAGCTTAGGATATTCCTGCGTATGGATGCTTAGAGGATGTTTACTGGGAGTGACGAGTATTTCAGGAAATTGAGAGTTAATTTACTTTGTGAGACATAGCTGGTATCAGTATCTTTTGGGCCAGGTTAACCCTTAATACATGTTTGTACCACCGATATCTCTGTGGGTGGTTCCTGAGGTTTAAACAGATCGTTTGAAAATGTGATCACGTCGAGATCTCATATCAGCATGGCTGTGTCTTGTAGTGGGTCAGCCTCTTCCAGATCGACAATGTTAAAGACCAAACTGTTGAGTGGTTCGGTCAAAGAAACTTTTCCCAAAAAATGATTGGCCATTAAATTCATGGTGTTGACCCACTGAGGACATTCTCTTTCTAAGTGGTTCTCTTGGTAGTAAGTACAGAAAGAATCAGATGTGACATTCCCTAAGTCAATGTTTAGGTTGGTTGGGGGAGGTTCAATTTCTTTGAAAGGCCAGTTTCTTTTAAATAAAGGATTATAGGATCTCTGGCCTTGGTTTCCCTCACCCGCAGTTCTTTTCATATCTATAATCTCATTTGATAGTTTCTTGACCATGCGTTGCAGGTCTTCTATATCCCCATTACCCTTATTGGGAGTTGGTTTAGCTGGCTTCCCGGGAAGTCTAGTCAAGATGAGTCCTCTCCTAGGAGGGGGCTGGCTTTCTTTTCTTGCTATAGATGCCTGTCCTTCTTTACACAATTTCATTTGTAACTCTATCATCTTGGCCTCTTCGAAATTATCCACGAGGTTTTTCTTAGCGGCTCTTTTAACAAACATGGAAATAGAGGCTAGAAGAGTGTTAGCATAGACCTCGATTTGCAACTCTTGAGCCAGTTTTGTCATGGGCTAAAACTTGTTTAGGATAGAGTCCTGAATATTTGATTTAAATCTTTGACCCTTTCCTTTGGGGTCATGGTGGCTGCGAACAATTTGGCCATAAGGGATCCCATGGTAGTTTCTTCAGAAAATTTGTCTAGGAAGTCCTTTTGGAACTTAGTCCAGCTGGTTATGGATCCTACTGGAAAGTTAAAATACCAAGTGGAAGCCAAGTTCTCAAATGTGTAGGGGAAAAGTTTGCATACTACGTCTTCATGTTGAACATTCATAATCCTGATCACGAGTATGAACTTCTTGATATGATCTTCGGGAAATCCTGAGGTCTCAGAATCATACTTGGGGAGAAACTTTTCTGGGTGCCTAGGGAGATTGTGTTTTCATCCAGGGACAGCCACAATGTCCCTAGCCAACCAAGATTGGTTGTCTTGAAGTGGAACCTCTCTCTCCTCCTCATGATCATTGTTCTCTTCCATATCTTCGAAGTCGGAGTTAGTCTCTTCCTCTTCCGAAAGATCGTTAGGTTCAGAGATTTCGCCGGCTAGTGTCTCAGGTATGAGGTCAAGAGGTTTTTGGATTTTGGTGATCGCGAAGTCTATTAAGTCTTCGACGGAGTGTACGAAAAATTCATCGGGAGTGCTGACCACTGGTCTGCCTTGTTTTTTTCTTCAAGGGAGGATGGGGGTGAATGGCAACGCTCCGATTTGTCGGGCGTAAGCTCTAGTAATCCTTCTAAATTGATTCACTTCCTTGTGAGGGACGACATAAGATATTTTGGGGTAAAGATATCCTTCCTCAGAGTGGGGCAAGTTATCCACTTCGGGAGTACTCGGTAAAGGTGGGTTGTCTATTGGATGACTAGCCATGCATGTGGGCCATTACGAATCTATAGATTGTTCGGAATATCATATAACTTACATATTTAGCCATTCATTCTCAGGCCCTCCTTCTAGTGCCAATTCTATTGATGGGTCTTAAACCCGTTAAATCAACAGTAGGAACCAAACCCACCACCGAGGCCCAATTAGACTCTGCAGCGTTTGTGATTGGAATGGTTCTCTAGATCTTGCAATCCATCCAATTTAATCGACGGGCTTTGTGTTTTATTGTGGAGGCATCTCCTTTAGTTGGAATTTTCTCTTTTGGTATTTTCTCTTTAGTTAGGATAAATGTGATAAAAATCTGGTATAAACCAACTTGGCCACATAGTGATAAGGAATTCTAAAGACTGGGAAAGGTCGGGCTCGAGATAACCCTCACTCCAGCATGTAGATAGCGATCTCTTATGACAGGCCTAGTAATAATACTTTAACCGTGTCAGCACTCGATCGCTAGCTGAGATTTTAACCTAAACTATCCAAGAAAACAAGATGAGAGCAGATTTAACTACTACAGAAGCGGCTAAGCTTGGGATAACCCGCTGCTCAAACATGCAAACGATAATCCTATACCATAGGCCTAGTAATAATACATTAGCCATGTGAGCATACAATTACTGTTTGAGAATACTAAGTAGAAGAAAACAGTTATATGATAAGATCAATAGCAAGCAAAATAATTCATCTACCATAATCCTTCATCATACATCCACACAACGATTCATCATTTCCATCATTAGAGAAAAGAATAACAAAGCAATTGCACCAGATAACTTGACAATATATTCGCTAGCTCTTACTTGTTACATCTGCTCATGAACTGAATAGGAAATAGTTCTTCTCTACGCTCAATTACACATGCATATGATGAAAACAACTTCGTCTCTGGTCTAGAAGGACTTCTTCATTCATAGCAGCTCCAAAATAATTCTTAACAACTAGAAAGAAAAGAATTATTGCAACAAACCATCGACCTTTGGACCATCGGTCGATGTTCCTATTTATAATATAAAGTATTAACATTAATTAATGGTAAAATACAATATGAGCTAATCAAAAATCGCCACGTGGAATCATTATCTGACAGTCTTTCAATAGTCCACCTGAGTGGTTTCTTGAAAAGGGTGGATTCTTTCATAATCAGACCATCTGATAAATATTTCTTCACAAGTATGGGCCCATGGGAATCTGTATTGTTCCATTGGGGCCACATATATCCCTCTGATGTCTGCTACATGCGCTCGGTATTTTATCAAGGTGGAATTCAACTATTGCAACATGATTTTAGCTCCGATCAGGTGTTCTTTGAATTGTCACACCTGTCCCAGCCTCGCATCAGTTAGCTTCGCGCACTCTTTGGCCCATAGGGATTCTTGTTCGGCATACATCTTGAGCACATTTCTTATGTCAATAAACTCACCAGGGTTTCCGAACTTGGGGAGCTTGATATCTTTCATTACTTTATCAATTTTATCCCATTGCTTCTGGCACTTGGCATATTGTTCTTGGATCTCTCGATGTGGATCCTGGGACATCTTAGTCCAGTATTCTACGAATCTCTTTATGTGGTCGAGGATATTTTTGTTTAACAATTGAATTCCATGTTCTTCCTTTTCTCGACCCTGTTGGACTGCCTCAATGTATTCAAGCCTTTCTACCGCTTGCTGCACTCTTTCATGCCATCATTCCATCTCCTTGCATGCTGTGAGAGCCATGAGAGTGTCCTCCTGGAATTCAATTATATTTTCAATTAACAGAGCTCTTTCTTTCTTGTACTCGTTGTAAGCTCCTAAAAACTCACTCTTCAAATATGTCACAGTCTGTGTGGCACCTTTATAATACTCAACAATATGGCACAGGTGTTCCAGTTCCTTCAGAGTATCTGCTAGTTCTCTTTCATCCCTCCTGGCCCTATCCTGGGCAGCATTAGAGAGGGATCTTCCCATGCCTATTAGTTCATACATGCAAGCATCTACTGTCTTGATCAATCTTTCCTCTTAACAATCCACAATAATCTTTCTCTTCTTAGCAGTCCCTTCCTCTTTTGATCCTAGGAGATTGCATAGATGTCTGCCACTTAGTCTACCGGCTCTGGTATCTATTTGTCGCCCCATATAAGCATGTTTCCCAAGCTGTCGTTGGTATATATTTTTTCAAGATCAGACTCTTGAACCTCCTTGTTTTGTTCCGAAGGCCCGGCCTCTTCCTGATGTTTATTGGGGACCTGAGTATCAAGTGGAATGGATGTGTCGGGAGCGAGCTCAATACTTGCCTATATTCTAGCCGTGGCATCATCGACATCCTTCTGCGGGGATATGTCTATTGACACGTCTAATTCTAACTTTTCCTTGGGACTACCTGCTCGAGTCTCCGATGCATCAGGCGTTTCTGTATCTAAGCTGCTTTCGGATCCTTTTTCTTCTTCTACATGCACAAAGGTTTTCTGAGTTGCCTCCAGAATCTCATCATCACTGTATATATCTATGAACTCGGATAGAGGGTTAGGTACACTAGTTTCGAATGACACCCGACCCATCTTTGATTGAGTCGTCATGCCTACCAGTGAATCGGCTGGCAGCAGTGTGGATTGAGGGTCATCTGACCCGTTGATGTTATCGAGGTCTGTGAGCTCAAAGCCGCCTACCCCTGTTGGGCTCTCTTTCAGGTTATTGGTCGGAACGCTTGATAAGAGGGTCGGATCCATTATTTGTTTAGCATGTTGGAGCAATAGTTTCCCTCTTTCCCTTGCACATGGAGTTCTGAGAAAATTTCAGTTATGTACAGGGGCTTCTTGGGGAGATTCCATCGTTTCAGCTGATTCAAATGTTACCCTTTCTTCTCTAGTTCTGAGAATTTATTCTGCTCTTTGCGCTCTTTCATCCAAGGATGTCGCTTGCTCTTCCCAAATCATGGCCTTGAACTTGGTTATTCTGGGGTCAGCCTTTCTTTCCACCACCTCATCCCAATCGTGAGCATTTTTAGTCAAGATTTCATCCTCAAACCGGTCGTGGGCATAAGGCCAATAGGACGATACTTGTGATGCATGTTTCGAGACCAAACCCTTGGGATCGTGCTTGCAAAAACATCCTGTATAGAACCGAAATTCCCATTGAATTTATCCCTCTTGTTTGGCCTGCGTAGTGTCTTTAACCTGGTAGAAGCCAATATGAAACACATAGGGTATGAATGTCCGTTTCTTATCCTTCACCAACGTGTCATTGTAACCCTGGAAGATAGTTTGGTAACATATTTTCCCTAGTACCAGTCGGTCGAGGATATATATAGGTAGCAAATGTGGTTCTCCTGTGACACCAAAAACCCTATTGTAGGTTTCGCGCTAGTCCAGGTACCAGTGACCGACTTTCGATATAACCTTTTTGGCCGCATCAGACAGCCTTGGGCACTCTTTCTTGAATAGTAAGAAATGAATAGGTGTAATAAATTGGTCGCAAATGAGAGAGTAGGATATTTTATACCTGTTCTCCCACAAGATGATAAAATAGACATGGACCAGGAGATTGGAAGCATGCCAGCTCAAGTTCATTCCTGCAAAGACATTTCTTTCATAGATGACGTCCAATAGATAAGACGCCATGTAGAAGGCAGGAGTTTCTCCTTCCTTCGGCTGTTGAGCCTGTAGAATGCAGGTGCTAAGATGTTTGGAGATGATTACGCCCCGATTGAAGCTTGTTCCAGAGACGATGATAGTATAAGCCAAAGGCATCCATGCCTCTGAAAACCTGGAGCAATATTTTTCTCCATGCAGCCAGCAAAGGAGAGCCATCAGATAGATATAAGGTTGTCTGAGGTTGGCCGTCAGGTACCAGCCGGAGTTTTGGTTAGTGAATTTTTTGTCTTCTCTCCACCAGGATGCCATGATTTTGCTGGTGTCATGCTTCTGATAAAAGTTCACAACAAAATCCTTGTTCAAACGTTCATCTGGATCCTTGATCTTGTAATACCTTTGGACTTCTACTAGGAGGAAAACCCCGGTGATTTGACCATTATCATCATTAATTACACACTTTTGTGCATCACTGTGATCAATAAGCCATTTCAAAAGTTCGATGTAAGGGAATACTAGATTCCTTATCACCACCATGTGTAGGTAAGCCTTGTGGATGTTGACAAAAACCTCATCATCCAACTTCCTCGTGTGAGGATCGCAATGCAGGGAAGATTTGGGAAATTCTTCGTGCTTGATTTCCTTGAATAGATATTCCCATCATGGTAATTTTGTCTTCGTCCCAATGTTGACCTCTGTGTCCCCAAAGGTCGGGGGCTGAGTGAAGGATTCTTTGGTTATCATCTTGATGATGGGTGCTGGCTTGGAAGTGAATTCCAATTTTCTTGCAACGGCTGGGGAGGAGCCTTCTCCTGCTTTTGATTCTTGCGGCTTTGGGATTCTAGGATATTCCCTGGTGGTGGGTTTCTTTGGAGGTATCATTCCTGCAACCGAAGATGCTCAATTAGGGCCAACACATAGAATAATATTAGATCTTAATTTATATGTGAAATGAAATCAAAACTAGACTGGTACATACATGTATGCTTGCTAAAATTTGTTGCTTAATCCTCACTATACCTTGGAAGCCTTCTATGGGTCGTTGGTCTAGCTCCTCTAGATGTTCTAGACCTCTTTGCACATAAAATGATCTGGCTCATAATAATTCAGGGTAATATAATGAGAGAGAACTTACCAGTCACATCAAGTTGTTAATATAAGTAATGCGACGAAATTTAAGCTACTTACCGCCAATTCCCTGTAATCAATTTTATGTAGTTTGACCATGGAGGTGTGAAGGGATATGAATTGTATCTACAGGTTAAAATGGTCACTGGGATCTGTGCACGAACTAGAGATGGATGCACCATCTTGGAATTAATCAATCAATTAAATTCATCGTATCTAGCGTATCTTTAGATCTAAAACATCCCATCGTGTCATTTTCTGAAAGGGGAATTTGGGGATCAACGTCGAGCTATGGGATTATTCGTTGATACTCTTTACAAAATAAAAACCCATTGACACCGAAATGTTTTTACGGGATCGGTCGTCGACGATTCCTCCCTTTCTCCACAAACAACTATTTCCTTTCATGTTTCGTTGATGCTGAATGAAGTCGGTCATCGATAAATTTCTTATGCAATTCTTATCACGAAAGAACAACTCCCCATTTATCGATGCCGACGAAAACTAGTGATTGGTGTCCTTGTTTTCTAGGATGATTTTCTTTCACCTCTTATTCTTCTGGGTGCTGAAATTTGGATGCGTCAAGTGAAACAACTTAGTGGTTGATTCTTTAGTCAAATGTTACTCCCTTTATGTTGTGATGGTTTCGACATGTTCAGGGAAACTTTTAAAGAATCAAGGAGAAATTGTAGAAAACAAAGATAAGCGGAAACAACATTGTTCCGAAATAAACAATAAGTGGTACCCAAAACGTAGATTTTGGCAGAGACTTTTTTAGGGTGTGTTGAGAGATCAACAATGATCCCCTGGATCTTCGTTAGGCTTGGCTTCAAACTTTAGTATGTCTGAAGGAAATTCCGTCGGCATAAGGTGCCAACGTGGATCATGACAGATGGTTCATTCAACAACCTTGTCAAGTCTGGCAAATGTAAGGTTGCCAAGAAAGGTAGCTTTGGTTGTTTTTGATGATAACCATGGAAAAAGGGGCATGGAGTTTGACTGGCACCAAGTTGCCAGGAAAAGTTGGGTTGTTGGTCGGGGTTCTGTTAAAAAGCATGACCATGACCAGCATATGGATTTTGCATTTGAGGAGACATCATCAGTTGATTCTCGAAATAGCACGTAGATGGTTGGGCATGCATTACATTAGGAGGACTTTGGGAAGGGTTGCCTGATGTCGATCCCATGGGCATAGGTATTGCACCTTGCCCAGGGTTCCATTGGTTGTGAAAAGAATTTCCCCAGATCGACATTCCTAACAAGGGAACTGATCCTTGCCAAGAATTCCAAGGTCCTAATGCGGAAGAAGTTCCTGGGTTTTCCCCCTGTGCAGGAATAGTACCTTGCATAGGATTAGGTTGTCCATAACCGGGGTTGCCCCTAGTCTGGAAAGAGGCTGACGAGAAAGCGTTGTTACCAAATGCACTAAACAAAGAAAAAGGTGTCGACCCTACCGGCATATTATGAGAAGGTGGTCCTTGACTCCCTACTCCAAGTAAACTATGGTGTGTGTTTGGCCCGAAAGATTGTTGGTGGGTACCGCTGAGTGAAGGGGATGAAGGAGGTATATGACCTCCCCCATAAGGGAAAGAATTATAGGAGGTGGAAGGGCCTCCCATGGATCCTTGTAGAGGAGTGTTAGAACTCCCTACCCCTAGACCTAAGGTCTGTAAAGTGGATAAGGAAAGCACAGGACTCGTACCTGAGTTAGGCATCCCATATGAAAATGGAGGGCCTGTCGCAGTTTGGGTGAAGGGAGAAGTAGCCACTGCCATTGACGGGCTTGGACCACTGCTTGAGGTAGAGGTGGTCGAGACCATGGTGGTCTGAACCAATGAAGGTGGGTTCAGAGGTAGAATATCCTTGGTGACGACAACCATGGCGGGAATACTAGGATTCCCAAAAGAAGAGACAACATTTGATTCCATTACTGCCCACTGTAAAGGAGCTAAAAGGTCCTTTAATAGAGGTTGGTCAGGTGTGGTTTCCTGTGACCTGGTCGCTTCAAAAGACCCTTGTTGGTCTATCTTTCTCCTTGGTAGTGGCGGGGGTGACTCTAGTGTAACCAGTGGCAGGCCAAGAAGCCTTCATGACCGGTGGATCTCATGATCCTCCACTGTGTGAGAATATAAAAGACACACTAGGGATTTCTATTCGTTCAAAAACAACACACACTAGAAAAAGGTCCCTACAAGATAAAACAAACAAACACTAAACTAGTTGGAAGAACAGTTACAACAACCAACACTAGAAAAACTTATCGGTGCAAGTGCAACTCGAACACAGAAGCACCCTCCGGGTATACTCTACAAAGTGTGGCCTGATTTCTATCCTAGGTACCATGGTATACCCCTACATTCACCTATGTATGTCACTAAAAAATATAGGCAACTAGGTTGCCAACGCACGAGTAGTCACCAGGCGGGTACAGTCGACATTCGGGTAGACCACAATGAGCAGGGTATCGAGCCCGAAACCTATCAAGGGTATCTAAAGCAAGTGGTATGGAAGACAACTAAGGACCTCAAATGGAATCAAGACCCACGAAGCTCTGTGGAAAATGCAATCGACGGAATCCCAAGACAAGCCCTTTATATGTGTTCTCCACTATGATTGGTCTGGCTTTGGAGGGGTTATCTCTACTACCTTTCCACACGTGACTTCGTGTTTAGCCCCTGTGTTAGAGGGGGGTCCCATATAACTTTCATGATACTAGAATTTGACACTCCCTAGCTCAGAATCCAATGTTTGATTTAATGGCCTTGAAGAGTTTCCTCTCCAACCTAATTCAAGGCCCTAACCCTAAACTAGTTGGTTGACCCTACAACATAAAAAGTCTAATTAATTTTAGATTTAGCGTTGATTTTTATGGCTTGTCTTAAGTCAAAGTTTATGAAAGTGAAACTAGTGATGTTTTGAGAGACGAAAATAAAGATAAACAGAAAGCTAGAAACAAAACACTTCTTGACAACTTCAAATTTTCTCTTTTAAATTCCTTAACCATCTTTTCAAAATAAAATTTTCTAAGATCTTTGAACAGCAAACTCAAAACAGGATTTCACTCGAATACAAGTTACTTATCATCTAAGTAAACCGTCAAGAACTTATGAAAGAAAAGACTTTTCCTGGTTACTAATGAAAACCAACAACTATTTAACCAAACAAAGAAATAAAAGATTTTTTATTTTTTATTTTAATGCTCACAAAGAAAAAAGGAAAAATATCAATAAGTAAAGACCATGAAAACTTATGGCCTAAGCACATATCACAAATATTCACTTTAAAAATAACACATAAGCAGATTAAAATGGACTCTCACAATTGTCTAAAAACCCTATAAAAGGAAAATTTTGAGGAAAACTTCTTAATGAAAAAGGAAGCTATTGTTGTGATCAAACCTAAGTTACTGACCGCTATGAGAGAGACCCAAAAACCTGAGAGGTATAACTCTTGACAAAGGAAAGGATGACTTCCTCTCCTGAAAAAAAAAATTTCTCCTCAGGCACGCTGTTGATAGTTCAACAGCCAGCGTGTGCACTTGAGCTGTGTAAAGTGGAACCAAGCAAAGTTACCCAAGTAAAGTGGAACCAAGCAAAGTTGATCCTAATATGGTGGCACTCACAGGGGTGTGAGAGGGTTGAGCAGATGAGTTGGTGATACTAGGAACTCCTCCCAGAATAGGAGGGATATTTAGCAAGTATCTGGAATGACAGGGATTCTATGGGTCCCCTATGATGTTCGACTAGCAAAGAGAATGTGTGAAGATGGTGATGAGAGAAATAAATGAATAAGAGTCTTTGTGTAACTTGGACCTTCACAATATATCTCACAATCACATGTAATCACAAGAGAATTATACATAAATTAATTGATAAAGAAGCATATATGTGGGTAGGTGGATTTTTTCTGCATGGGATGACAAATAAAAAAAAATGCTCATGTCCTAAAAGACATAACGTCCTTCCTCTCAAATAGCACTAGACCTTCCAATAGCACTCAATCAGTGGGTTCTGAAGCCACCGGAAGAGGAACTAGTGAAGGATGAAACAATCAGTTATAATGAGGGGTAGAGGGTGCATATCCCGAAAGAGCTGGTGATATTTCCCAATAGCCACACAAAATCCGATCAAGGTGCAATTGCAGCCCACAATTGCCACCTGGGTAGATGTCCTAAAATTTGGTCACTAGGTACCTTGGTCAAAGTGCGACATTTATATTTTCGGCATCATAAATGGGTCACGGGCTGGATCCCTTCCAAGAGGTGGGTTCCTCAAGGGGGGATGCACAGAACAACTGGACCTCGGCCTTCAACCCTTCATGGGTATCTCCCTGCCTTATGGTGTAGGAACACTTGAATTGGAGGATTTTAAAGTTCCCTATTTGTCAACTTCTAATGTTTGAAGATGTGAGAACCAGATAACGGGGATTTATTTGGATGCCTATCCCCGAGATCCTACCTAGACTAAAAAAAATTATTTTGGCACCTCCTGTGGAGGAAAACTTGGTGATTTTTTAAAAATAATTTAGGTGTGGTTGTTTGAGAGATTGGGGGTGTGAACCAATCTCGTTCAAATTAAGTGGGAGTGGATAGTTTCTTCAAAAAAGGGTGGTGTTTTTCGGAATCCCAGTTGGAGGAAACTTACTTCAACCTCCACAGTTCAATATGAAACTATGTGAGTGAGTAGTGACTTCGTGTGTGAGAAAGTGATAAAATGTGCCAAATTGTTTTAATAAGTTAGGTGTCACCTTGCAGTATGTGGACTTCGTGTGGTCCTTACAAGTCTTGATTACCTATCTTACTAGATTCCATTGGTACAACCTTGTAGAATTTTAAATTCCCTAGAGAACTAGCATGTGGACATGTGGGTCCTTACCAATCCTTTAAACTCCCTAATGTGATTTAATCTAAGAAAGCTTCAAAATACTATCCTAGATTGTGGACATGTGGGCATGTATGGGCCCATTACAATAACCTTTAAACTCCCCTAGTGATGTAAACTAAGAAAGTAGCTTCAAAACTATCCTATCTTTGTAGCATGTGGGCATGTATGGGCCCTTACAAATTTAAGATGTTTTTGAAAAGAAGCTAAGAGGGGGCCCTAGGGGGGCTTTGTCCTCTCCTAAAGATTTTGTCTTTAAGGGAGATGAAATCTTCCCTCAAACGTTTTTCTAATTCTCAAGATCATTCTATGGTGCGAGAGAAGAGCATACTCAATGATTGAATTTTAATTTCTGGTCCCAATGCAAGTGTTTATATATGTGATATTGAATTATTCCAACTTAACAATTACAATCAAAGAAAGCCATCCATATGGAAAAAATGAAAGAAAAAAGAGGAAAAATATGGATTTTAACCCCCTAAGTGCCTATGTTTTGACTAACCCTTCATGTGGAGAGGGAATATAAGTGTGGTGCATATTAGAATTTTCATAGAATCAATATTAAGAAGGCTATGGGCCTTCAACATATCAAAAAAACCCTTACAATGTTGAATTTTTGGACAGATATGCGGGTCTCAGAGTAGACAAAGGCGCATGTGGCGCCAATGTGCAAATAAACAATGACCTATTGTCACAGGTGTACAAAATGCACTGAGAAACATAGTGCTCTTGGTGCACATGCTTGGAAGAAGCGCATGTGGGTTGAGAAACCCACGCACATTCTGGTACGTGGCCGAGAAGAAAATTTTGAATCAAAATATCTTATGTCAGCTCCGAAATTAGCTTTTTGCAGGTAGGCTTGGGTCGGTTATGATCCCTTCAAGTTAAATAAATCAAAAAGAAGTGATCAAACAACCCAAATGGGGGGGAAATTGATACCTATCCCCAGCGGACTCGCCAATCTATTGTATCCTTTTTGTCACCTAAATGAGAAAAAGAGGGACACTTGCAAGTCCAGTTGGGTTAGCTAGATAGGACAGAAATGAGTGCAAGAGTTAGACCCATCAAGCAAAAGAAATAAACAAACAACTAAGCTAATAACAATTAAAGAAACTAAACTAAAGTTCATAAGGGAATTAGAATAAAAAATAACCAATATTCATGCCACTAATGGATAGATTGTATTAGTGGGAAAAAACCAAAGAGAAAGGTCCAAGGGAGGGCTCTTGAACCCCCAATGAAAGAGATCTTCTTACAAATAGAAAACTAAAAGGAAATGGTGAAGAAATGCAAAGCTCATTCACTCAAGAGGTGATGTGAATAGCTCAATGAAATGGTGCTTGTATACTCCAATGAGGAAAGAGGTTCCTTGTAGGAGTATAGGCAACATAACAATACAAATGGATTCTTGGAAATATAGTGCACCCATGGCCTCTTTTTATAGAAAATATTTGAGGCATTATCAACCAGTCTTGAGTGTGAACAAGGGGCCCTTTAGGGCACCTTTAGGTATTTGACCAGCCCCCCACTCGGATTCAGCTCAGATTTGGGGGTCAAATCGACTTGGGAGATGAACCAGAAGTGGGTGGAAGGCCGACCATAATCATAAATGCGTCGTTCTTAGGTGTGCGTGGCTTTTTGCATCCACAGTCGCACATCGGGTGCATATGTGTTTTTCTGGCATTTTCAACTAATGCATGTGTGTGTGCTTCATTTATATTATGAGCGCATGTTGATTTTATAACCAGTTGTATAGTTTGTGCCTTTTGGAAATGCATTTTTGGGCCATGAATGAACTAATAGTTGTTTTGGAGATGTTGGATTTCTATAACCATTTGTGGATGAAATTTTAGTGATAACATGAGGTTTCAAGCACCTCCCTCACTTTCATTAACTACCTTCATCAAGATCAGGACGGGGCCTGAGTCAAATCAGCACCTAGAAAATGTGATGGTCTCACTCTACTCCTTTTCCACCTATGCTTTGCTATACCTTTGCAAAGAAAACTGGCAGGTGGACGTGGATGAAGAAAATGGTGAGTTGGTGATGTTCTTGGCACAAACACGCATGGTACAACGAGTGAATGATGACCATGTGGAAGGATGTGAGTCACAGGGAATAGGAATAATGTGAGCACAAGCACTCGGGGGATGAGGTGTAAAGGCATGAAGGTGATGGGGCAAGGGGAGAGGATGTGGTGGCAGAGTAGTGTGATTGGTTGGGGGGAAACGACAACAATAATGGAGGTGATATGGAGTGTGAGTGGAACAGGTGTCGGGAGGTGAGAGGGAGAGATTAAAGTGGAAATGTGTGTGTAAGTGTGAGTGGACGATAGGTATCGGTGGGAGCGCGGGTGGTATTGGGAGGCGGTCTAGCGGTTAGCTCGAAGGAGGGGGGAGGTGGTAAGCGGTAAAGAGCGGTGGGGGGTCTGAGTTTTTTTATAGGTGACATGTCGTGAGGGGCCTGCACCAGAAAACCACCAAATCGAACCCTCCCGTTAAAGGCAGAAAGGTCGAGGGGGTTCGATATTCGATGTGGACCGTAGATCTGAGCATGCCTTGCTCAGCCGCTGAGATCTGCGTGCTCCTTAGCACAACACGCCAGGGCCCTAAAATCACCAAAACATAGGATAAAAATATAATGTGGGCTAGGCTAGGACCCCTTTCCTACATTTTCACCAAGGGTTTATTTCCTAAGGGAAAAAACACCATTTTATCAAAATATTGCGCTAACACCTGCAATACGAGATTATAAATTTCCCAAAGGATTATGGCGATGAAGTGAACGAACCTCATGAAGATAAAATCAAGTATATAGTTCAGTCGGAGCTACACAAAATAGCTACGTGGCCGAGGCTCATACCATATAATGAAATGATAGGTTGGGCCCTGGAAATTGTCGAAGTCCAAACCAGGAGCATTTACAACTCTCAAAAGGTTTTTGTTGGATTTTTTTTACCCAAACACATACAATTAATGTATAATCTATCCCTCGATTTTAAATATACTTACAATGTTGCATTCATGCTAGAGTTTGAGCAACAGGAGGGTATACAATATGAAAAAAGCTATCCTAATATAATCAAGTCATGGTGGGGGTTCCCAGAGAAATTTAGAGCCGATGCTCATGGAATTTATGCCACAACGTCATTGGATGTTCATATGATCTATGTAGCTATTATTCTCTATAGGATATTCGAAAAGAATATTCCTACCCATTTCCCAGTGGCATGGGTGTCAATTATGCATGAGGTGGCCAAGGGATATTCTTTTAACTGGGCCAAAATTTTATCAAAAAATCTGGCAAAAGAAATCACAGAATACAAATTGGCAAAGTCCAAGGGAAAACATGCCCCTTTCTGTATGTTTGCATACATCATGGATACTATTTGTTTTTTGACCCCTTTTCCACTGATGAACTGGAACTGCACCCCAACCAACGCTAAACTGATTCACTTCTATCACTCCAAGTTGTGGGAAGACAAGGCAAAATATTTCTTCTACAAAATTTTCCATCATGTAGTGGTGCCCGTTCATATATATTTATATGGTTTCCCACCCCCACGAATTTCAGACAAAATAATTGCGAATCTGGGAAAAATAGCAGACTGGTTCATCGATGAAAACTTCTCTTACATCAGGGTTTTTGGATGCACATTCCCTCCCCATGCTCTACCAAGGTTTTTACCATACCGGCTAGTATGCCAAGAAGTCTCTTATCAAACAATGAGAGGGGGAATCAACAAGGAGTTGGAAGCATCCGAGAAAAAGGTATGGACTACCTTCCCTCTCCAGGTTGGTATGTTATCATTATTAGACTTTGGTCACTCCAAGGTGGAGGTTGCAACTCCAAAGGATGTCAAGTTGGTTGACATCAAGTTTAAAAGGCACGACCCACAGAAAATTGTGGAAAATCACCTGGCTCAATATAACCTGAAGAAATATGTACATGAAAAATCCTCACATGATGACATATTTAGGGGAGTCGGGTCTTATGAGGAAGTACTAAATAGAGTCCAAACCATGTCACTAGATCAAAAATCTGATTTTTTCAGCTTTAAAAGGCACAGACAAAGCAGCTTGCCGAAAGTACTACAGGGAGAATCGGTATCCACTCCATCTACATAGGAAAATGTACCTCTGGGTTTCGAGGCAGGGAGTTCTGGAAAACAAGATACTGAGGAAAATACAAAGAACATCGAAGCTTCAATGCAGGAATTGAAAGCTTCACTATCAAGTCCATTAGGCCCTCAAGCAATGGTTCATATTGAAGCTTTCCTAAATCAAGGGCAAGATACATCTCCTTCAACACCAGACAAACCCATTATCAATACAATAGAGAAACAACTGTCCACAGAGATAGGTAACCCCATTGTTTCATTGACACCGTTGCAGTCAATTTTCGTAAATCCCAGTTTCGAAGTCATCTTTATAGATGATCTTACCCCAATTTGAGTCGAAGAAATTCCTCCTTCAGGCTTCTTTTTCAGCAAGAAGATGGCCATCGTTAAATGAGAAATGCATCTGAAAGATGGTGCAATAGCCAAAAGGCAAAGAGTGGTGTGCGATGGGAAGAACCGAGATGATATAGAATTCACCAAGGAAATGGTAGGTTCTTTAGGTTCCTTTGCCACTGCAAATCAGTGGTCTATATAAAATTTGGCCGAACAACTGCAACAGAACTCCATGTTGGTAGAGAAACTTCAAAAGAAAATACACACAACTGAGCAGATTGTCCAGGACATAATGAGTCGATATTTCGAGAAGATCAGAGCATATGATAAAAATCAAATTCAACAACTGCAAGCTAACTTTGAAGAGCTCCATTAGAATTCACAAGCCAATCAAGGACTGATCACCCAGCATGTTGAACTAATAAAACAATTGCAAGCTAAGTTGGAGTTTACCGAAGGCACCTCAGTGGATATTTAGGCTTTCCAAACTCAAGCAATGGAAATAAATGAAAAACTGGAGAAAGCCTAGCTGGATCTTTTTACAAAAGTGGAAGCCATCCTGAATTGTTACCAAGTAGTAGATCTTTCCCTAACAAAGATCTACATTAAAGAAAGAGAAGCTCGCTCGACTCGGGTTAAGTTTCAAGAGGCTGTCTTACTGGTACCAAAATATGATGTCTCAAAGGTTCCTCGAATGTCTCTTTCTGAGCAAATAAGAGGTGACATAATTTTAAAGACCTGGGAAACAAATCTGGCCGAAAGAAAAAGACTTTCCAGAGAATTAAATGAATCTTGTCTAGAAGTATTGTCATTACTAGATAAAGGACTAATTGATTTCTAAGGAAATGATATCTCCAAAGCCCTGGTTCAAATTGATGTAGCAAAGAACCAATATAATTCTAGAACCAGTAAAGAAGAAGCTCTGACAGCCATTCAGAAATTGAACCAGATTGATCTCCTTCAAATAAATAGATGGATAGTAAACCCAAGTTTTAAATTGCAGGCCACATCTCAAGGAGAAAAAAGGATACAAGAAAATTTGCCTCAGGTAGAGAGGAAGTTATACACTTTTGAGGCGAATGAAGCAACTGAGCCTTCAGGGTTGATGGTGAAGTTAGTGAGTAAATGCATCCAATGTGTTGAATATGGGAAAGCAAGCACATTAGGAAAAAAGTAAGAAAGTGGCATTGAATGATTGAGTATAGCCGAAGGGACAAATGGAAACAAAACTATGATGACCAGAACGTTGTGTTAAGGTATCAATAAGATCAGATGATAGATATATCCGGGATAAAGGATGAGGAAAAGAAACTTCCTTTCCAGCAGACGAAGAGGCTGAGGAGAACGCTAGTGGAACCTTTCAGATTTTATATTTTTGTTGCCTTATTCAAAAATGTTTGTTATTTATAAATTATGAGAAGTCCAACTGTTTTGAGTTGAGACATTTTTGTATAAATAGATAGATTCAAGATCTATCAAGGGCTGCTTCTTGTCGATTGCAATAGATAAAAATCTCCTTATTGAGTATTAATACAAGTACAGGCAAAGATTAAAAGTTTTTTTAGTTTGGGTTATGTACTTCTGTTTTTCCATATCTCAGCATTTCTTCAGGCATTTCCTGGATAAATGTTTGATTTCAATTTAATACAACAACTACTGTAATTGTATTGCATTAGTAATTTATTAAGTAAGCATTTTTTCCTCTTCATTTACTGTGAGTAAATCAAGACCTGCGAGTTGTGTGTATTGTTGTATTTTATACTTTATTCAAGGTTACACTATCTATTTTCTTCTACTACAACAAGGTGAGACTCTTCAGTAATTGATGCCTTGCTTTCTTTTACAGTTTTGTGTTTTTCTCTCACACCATCTGATATTACAATTTTGACTCAGACATGAAATACAGCCTCTGTGCTACCATACTGTTAATTTCTTTTAAGGATTTTTTCTCATATAACTAAGGTATAAAGAGCACCTTTTAAAAACACTCTCTTTAAACTTTCCTGATGCCTGACATTACTCTTTGAGCCTTAAGTTTAATCTCAGGACCAACAAGTACTAATCTCCATTGAATTATACCTATTTCTATATGTTCTTTAGGTTGTCCAATTCCATCATACTTGTCCTCATGTCTATGCTCATGCTCTGTGTTGAATCTAATGCACAGTAACCTCTTGCATTGATACCAGTTGTTGATCTTATCTTTATGTGTACCCCACCAATGGGTAGGTGTAGCTTTCAAAGCAATATCTAATGCTGGTAATCTTTGATTTTCTACTACTTCTAATTCAAACTTCATAAAAAAATATTCTAAGTCATTCAGACCATAAAAAGTAGGAGTCTCTCTTACCTCTAAACCAATCCATATTAGCATGCGCGTCATTTAGGCACATCTTCTGGTAGATAATTCATGTAGTCACTGCTTCCAATTCTCCAGTCTTATTTCAGAGTTTGAAGCACAATAAATAGTACTCCTCCAACTCACCATTCCATTTGTAGTTGGGTTGGTATAATATTCTTCATGCGTGGTAGTTCTATACAACTGATTTATGTCTTTTGTAATAAAAAAATTGTCGTAGGTTCCACATACCTTCTTCGTTCTGAGGAATCTAATGAAATAATAACTATGTCTTCTCTCGAATCAAAGATCATATTCCTTGTCTTCAAATTGATAATAGTCTGGCTATCAAAATCCCAATCCAGACCCAACAATGTTAGATATGGTGAAGTGTTATCTACTATGTCAATCACTTGAAAGTCTGCCATGGTGCGCACTCCATGTAGATCTATTGGTATACCCTTCAATCTACTAATTGGAACCACTCTATGTTTATTTGCTAACTTCAACTGAATAGGTGAGAATCAAAATGTAGGTTCTCCCATAGCTTCCCATGTCTTCTTTGGCAGAACATTGACTTCAGAACCTAAGTCTAGTATAATATACCCCATATTAAAATATTCAATGTTTGCATTCAACCTAAATTTACTACTTCTTATTCTCTTCTTACAAACATGATTGACCATCTTGGGTTCTAATTTCATTTATTCTCCAAAATTACACTTTTCTAACAAACATTGTAATATTTGTAAAGATTTTTTTTCATTTAACAACTTCACGCAAGACCCCCAAAAATTTATTAGATTGCTTACTTGTTTTGATGGATGTTATCTGTTATTCTGATCAAATAATGGAGGCATTTCATACAATGGTATGTCATCTACCAGATTTGTTCCTGAATTTGATGTAATGTTTTCTTTCAAAATCTCCTATCTAGCTTCTTTGAATTTCTCCTTCTCTTTGTGTGCATAAAACTTCTGTTTAGGTTCTGTATTCTTCCTTACCCACTGGTACTGGTCATGATCCTTATTTTTTGCATCTCCTCCTATATTGGCTCCACCTATAGTAACTATGTTTATTTTCTTCCCATCCTCTTCTCTGTTTTCCACAACAATCCATTAGACATTATGATTGTTTTGGTTCTTCTTGTCATGTATCTTTACCGAGAGTGTCAGACAGTCTTCTATCTCATGGCCTATTGTGCGATAATACATACATGTCGTGGGTGGATGTGTGAAATATATTGCATACTGTTCAGGTTTCTGGCAGTTGTGACAAATTATAGGTCCTCTAGCTCCTCCAAAACCTCTTCCTCCATGGTCTCCTCCTACAATGCCTCCTTTGTTTCCTTGATTATCTCCATGCAGTGTATTATACTATGGTCCCTGATTGTACTATGGTTGTGCATTATTTTACTTTGGTGGCGTTGTGCACTATTGTGTGTTTTTATAATGTGGTGGTGCTCCAAACTATTGTGTGTTATTATACTGTAGTGATGTTGCAAATTGTTGTGTGTTTTTATACTGTGGTTTTTACACATTATTATATTGTGGTTTCTACATAGGTTTTTCTATCATTAATTCATCCTATACCCTATATGCATCTGATTTTATCTCCTTCATTATCTCTAAGGTTCTGCGTTCCTTTTCTTTGTGTCCAAGTGACTTGCAAAAATTACAAAATGTAGTCTTTGGTATTGTTTAATACTTTTTCATCATGGGACAATGATAGGGATCATGCCCATGTGTTTTAATGATCCGTGATCTTTTTGACCGGTGACTTAATAAAGAATTGTATTAAATGATCATAAACTAAAGTACACCATAAAGAAGGAAAATATCAAAAGGAAAGAGACATAAGCATGCAATATGAACATGAAAACTTTGATAATGGAGTTTGTCCCTGGTGGACTACGTCTTTGGGTCCTCCTCTCAAATGGGTAGGCCTTTTATTAACTCCACAAAAGAATTGGGAAAGATACATAAGTATACCTCATTCTGGAGTTAATCTATAGAAGCTTTGCTCAGATAAAAAAACAAACATCGCCACTGCATTCATGGCGTTGAATTACCTAAAAATGATTGTCTACATTCCTTGATCCAAGTTGTTCTTAGCCTTCTCTAGATCCTTTTTGGATCATGCCTTCCCACTGAGAGATTTTTGGACCACCAAAATATTTCATCAATCAATAGGTAAGTGAGAGAAGATTCCCCTCACTTTATCCTTGTCAATCCACTATTTCTTGCTTGGATGTGTGCCCTTTAATCCTACTTGAATATAATCAAGATCACCAATGCATAAATTCCTTGTCCTTCTGTCCAGGATGATATATTCTTGTAACTTATCCAAGTACTTAGGTGCAATCTCATCAACTAAAGGTATTGAAACTTCCTCATCCTAATCCATGATCATTGAAGGCTAAAAAAGTTTCAATTTCTCTACATTCACAATGGAGTAAATCTTCATATATGGGATTTAGTTTCTTGCCTTCACCCTTCAATTGTTCCTTGCTGATGTGAAGCCATACCCGGTCTCCAACCTGGAACTGATGATCAACCTTTTTCTTTTCATGTCAAGATTTATACTGTGCTTTACTTTTCTCCAATTATTCCCTGACTACCTGGTGTATCTATTGGATCCTCTGGATGAACTTGCAGGCTCTATCTTCTGTTTGTTCTTCATTCACATTGGCTTCTATCCCATACATCAAGTCCAAAGGGACCTTGGGTAGGTACCCAAATAATGTCTCAAAACGTGAACTCTGAGTGAAGGAATGTAAATCTCGATTGTAAGCATGTTGTACATAGCATATATGTTCATCCCATAACTTAGGATGCTTGTTGCAGTAGCCTCGAAGAAAAAGTACCACTATTATGTTTACCACTTAAGTCTGTCCATAAGTTTGTGGATGGAAAGTAGTGCTCCTCTTCAATTTGGTATCCATCATTCTCCACAAGCTATTCCAAAAATCCCCAAGGAATGGAGTATCTCGATCCGATACAATGGACATGGGTAACCCAAAGTGAACCCAAACATACTGAAAGAATAGATTATCAATCCTCTCACAAGTGATCTTCTTTTTACATGTAATCAATATACACATCTTGTTGAACCTATCCACTAAAACATATAAATAATCATGACCCCCTTTGGTCATTGGTAAACCCCCTACAAAATCCATGGAAATTCTTTCCCATGGATGGGATGGAACAAGAAGTGTTGAGTATAGCCCCATTTTTCTATTAGTGGGCTTACAAGTAGAATGCATCACACACCCCTTTACATATTTAGTTATAATTACTTTCATTCGAGGCCAATAACAACACCTCTACAAATGATCCATAGTTTTTCCTACCCCAAAATTCACAGACACAAGAGAAGTGTGAGCTTCTCATATCACATGGAGCTTCTTGTATCATATGGACTCGTTCACTTGTAGGAATACATAGTTTTCCTAGATGGTAGAGTATTTTTCCCTGCAGACAATAGCTCTCTACCTATGCACCATGGGTTAACTTATCATATACTTCTTTAAAATCTTCATCGATGGAATATTTCTCTACATATCTATCATGATATAAATAAGTATTCTTCAAAATAATAGAAGCAACAATAGGAGGTCTAGAAATCATATCAGCTACATTGTTACTTGTACCCTTCTTGCACTTGATTACCAAATGAAATTGTTGTAGAAAACCAATCCATTTGTAGTGTCGATATTCTTGCAGTTTGGTTTGTTTTTGAAGATACTGTAAGGGTTGGTGATCTGTATGTATAATTATTTCCTTCCCTAACAAGTAGTTCTTCCATTTCTTTACGCTTTGAACTAATGCATACAACTCTTTATCATATGTAGGATAGTTAAAAACATCTTGGCTAAAATTTTTAGAGTGTTAACAGATAGGCTTACGATATTGCATCAATATTTCACCCATGGCATATCTGCTGGCATCTGTCTCGATATCAAAAGGTTGTTGAAGATTCAGTAGTGCTAATATTGGTGCGGTACTGATATTCTCCTTCAAAGTGTTGAAATATTTTTGGTTGCTTTCCTTCCCACTGAAAAGTGTTCTTCACACTGGTTAAGGCATGCAAAGGAGCTACTATAAAGGATAAGTTTGAAATGAACCTCCTCCAATATTTCATTGCACCCAAGAAGATCTGGATCTCGGTCACACTTTTTGGCTCAGGCCAATTTAGAATTACAATTCACATTTAGACATTTTCACATACATCTTTTCCCTTTGCAAAGTATCCAATACCTACTTTACATGCCTTACATGTTCATCCCAAGTCCCTCTAAAAATAAGAATGTCATCTAAATACACAATCACAAAGTCATCTAGGAAAGGCCTGAATACCTCATTCATCACACTCATGAAAGTTGTTGGAGCATTACAAATCCCAAATGACATAACTAGCCACTCAAACAATCCCTGTTTGGTTTTAAGGGAATTTTTTCATGCATCATGTTCTGCGACCCTGATTTGATCATATCCACTATGCAAATCCAACTTAGTGAAATAAACAAAATTCTTTAATTGATCAAGTAAATCATCTATACGAGGAAGAGGGTATCGATTTTTTTAGCATGATTTTGTTTAAGGCCTGGTAATCGACACACATTCGCCATGTGCCATCTTTATTTGGCACCATCATGATCGGAGAACCACAAGGAGATGAACTAGGCCTGATGACCCCTTGATCCAATAAACCCTATACCTGCTTCTTGATCTTCGTCATCTCCATAACTAACATCCTATACATTCCCACATTAGGAAGAGGAGAATCTTGTTGAAGATGTATCTCATGTTGGATTTCCATATTAGGAGGTAATCCATCTGGTTCCTAAAAAATATCATCATACTTAGAAACAATACCAATTAATTCCTTTTTATGTGATGGATCACACCCTTTGAAAGCGTCGGATGTCCCGACATTTTTCTCTTTGACGACCATTAGTACATATCTCTTATTAGTGGTTATGAGTCTTTTTCATTTGTCCTGCACTAACAAGTGTTGTATTTACCCTCATGCTGTGAGCTCTAACAATATATTCCACTCCCCCCTTAGTAAGGGATGGTATTTGTTCTCATGGAAAAAGAAGATTGTTTTTCTATCATAAATATAAGGACTCCCCAACACTATGCCAAATATATCAAGTGTTACAACATCAAAATCCACTTCATCAATCAACTTGGAAGCAATAGAAAATCTGATCCTACATTGTTTGGTAACATTAAGTTTTGCTTTATCACATACCCAACCAAGAGGATAAGGATTTGGATGTGATTTCGTTTAAACACCCATCTTCTTGACAAGTTCTTCAGATATTAAGTTTACTTGGGAACCCGGATTAAATAATGTATCTATCTTAGTATTCTTAGATACAACTCGTATATGAAATAACTCATTCCTCTTTCGTTTATCAACATGAGATTCATCATTGGAACTTGAACTAGAATGAAGATAATCTTTACCTTGTACTCCAATAGTTGTGATCTTTCCTTCATCTCCTGAATTGGAACCAAGATCTTTCTACATTGTAGCGACAATCTTTGTCTTCCCCTTTCCACCAAAATCTTTCAGTTTCTTTTCTGGATGTAGTTTCCAATAGTGTTCTTCATCGTGACTACTCTTCTTGCAAGGAGTGCAAGATGGTTTTCCTCCTTCTCTTGTTACTGTAGAGGTCTTCTTTTCCTTCCTTTTGAGCTTCTTGAAAGTAATTTGTGGGAAATTGGAAGGTTTCTTTGTGGGATCTTCTTGAACATGTTTCCCCCTGTTCTCAAGGTGAGTGGCTTGCACACAAAATTCATCAAGACTAGTGGGGTTAAACAAGAGCAAAGTATGATGAATATAACTGTGAAGTGTGCTAATATACTTCATTAAAGTTTCATAAGAATCCAAAGGAATATTCAATGCAAGAGCTTTCTTCCTAAACTCTTTTGTGAAACGTTGTACAGTCTGAACTTTACCTTCTCTTAAGGTTTTCCATTCCATCATTTCTTTATGTAAATACCCTAATGGATATAATTACTTCCTTATCTCTTATTTAAATTCTAACCATGAGGAAAGAAGGTTACCACACTTACTCTTGTCCTGAATCTTGCTCTCCCACCATATGAGAGTGGTGCCTTCCAACCAAAGAGAATCTAGTTGCACTTTAACTTCCTCTTCATCAATATTTTGAACATGGAAATATACTTCAACCTGTCAGATCTAATTGTCTAGTTTTTCAGGATTAGCATCTCCATTAAACATAGGTAAAGAAAATTTGACATCAAGCAAATTTTACGTCACCTCCTTGCACATTCAACCTACCATGTGTCGTACGGATTCCACATCATCCTGCCACATAATGTATGGATGCCACATGTCCTATATGGACTACCGCATGGAAACTTTTCATTGGTCCATAAGTCAGCCCAAAAAGTCAAAAAATGAGTGACACATGGCAGCCTCTTTCGCTGCCACGTCATCATGTTGAAATCAACATGACACATGTCACCATCTGCACTTGTCACATATGTTGTATGGATGATGAAATCATTCATACTGATGTTTTGATGATGACGGATGCTGACTCATCCTTGTTGACTGGGCTAGGTTGACCAAAAATTTGATCGTGAATATCTTTCAATCCGTAACTCCATTTGATGATTTGTTTGTGTCGTTAGAAATATTGTGATGCGCTCTTCACGATCATTCCATTTTAACTGAGTTTTGGGAACTTTGCATTTTTGCCCTTTCTTTGTCTGCTGAAGCCATTCTAAGTGTCCTGGGTTGCCTCTACGAGTTATGATTTTTTCTTAGACTTCTCTAGATCCTTTTTTTATCATTTACATATCTCACACCAGGGGCCTCCTGGGGGTAAAGGATTCATCATTCATGTCCCCAAGTACTGCGCAAGGGTTGGGAACTCATTCTTATGATGACCTTTTGTTCTGCAAAATGCGCACCAGACATCCTCCCTCTTTTCCTTGTTAGAAAAATAGGATCGTGGAACAATAAAAGAAAAACAAATGCGGAAATAAAACATAGAATATACACAATACAATAGAGACACAGATATACGTGGTTCACCCAGTGTGGGCTACGTCCACTAGAGAAATTGCCAGGTCCTTCCTTTTTATTATCCAACAAAATGAAGGGATACAACCTACAACACACTCGTTGTAATTTCCTCTTATGTATGTCATAGTCTTCTCTCTCATAATACAATATTAATGATGATACATAGTTGCAATACAATTCCCTCATAAAAGAGGTTTTCTTTCTAGGGTGAAAAAACCTAACATAGCTTCTATCGTCAGATCTGTGACCTTATAATGAGCAGTCCAGAGTTACTATGAAATTACAATATACATTTTCAAGGAAAATGTTTCTTCAAGGGCTTCGCCCTTTAACCCCCATCGAGAAACGCTTTCCCCCGAATCCCTGTTGAGGGCCCTCTTGCCTCTGGACTCCCCAACTGGGGGGATGATCACCCCGAACCCTTCAGAGGGGTAAATCCCCCACTAAAACTCCTCCACGTGGAGGGGTGTACAATATTCCAAGGTGTACAGTCTTCAGGGGGTATAAACACAACTGAAAACAAAGACCTATGAATTAGGAAGATAATCAGGATCCACAACCAACAATATCCCACTGAGAGACTAATCTCAACAACTCCACCATTGTTGTATCTTTGGGACTATGATCCTTCTTGGACCTGGAAAATTTATCATCTTCACCTTCATGCTTGAATACCAACTGAAACTGAGTAGCAACTCAGTTTCTCCTTGGTTACTCCCTTTGTCAACATGTTTGTAGGATTCTGGATAGCATGTATCTTTTTCGACTTCAAATGTCCATCTTCCAAGATGGACCATATGAAATGATGCCTGAGATTTATATGCTTAGTCTTCGAATGGAAGGCTAATTTCTTTGCAAGATGAATGGCACTCTCACTATCACAGTACAACCTGCTATTCTCCTGCTTCTTTCCTAATTCCTATGTAAACCTCTGTAACCAAATAATTTCTTTACTAGCCTCTGTAGAAACAACATACTATGCTTATGTTGTTGAAAGTGAAACAACCTTTTGTGGTTTTGAAATCCAACTTATTTTTGTTCCACCTACAGTAAAAACATACCCTGTGGTGCTCCTCCCACTATATTTATCACCTTCCATATATGAATCAACATATCCATGTAGAACAATGTTTGAACCTCCAAAACATAGTGCATGAGTAGAAGTACCTCTCAAATACCTGAGAATCCACTTTATTTCCTCCCAATGTTCTTTACCTGGATTGTTCATATACCTTCTCACAACTCCCACTACATGTGAAATATTTGGTCTTGTGCAAACCATCACATACATCAAGTTTTCAACTACTGATGAATAAGGGACCTTGGACATGTATTATATCTCCTCCTATGTCTTGGGAAAAATTTCCTTAGTTAATTTGAAATGGTTGGCCAAAGGTGTACTAACTGGTTTTTCATTCTGCATTCTAAACCTCTCCAACACCTTCTCTATGTACTCACCCTGAGACAATGTCAATTTGTCATTTTTCCTGTCTCTTTTTATTCTCATACCAAGTATTTTCTTTGCAGCACCCAAATCCTTCATCGCAAATGGATTAGATAATTTCTTCTTGAGAAAATTTATATCCTGCATATTAGACCTTGCAAAAATCATGTCATCTACATACAATAGCAAGATAATATAGCTTCCATTTCCTATCCTTTTAAAATAAACATAGTGATCAGAATGACATCTACTATAACCTTGTTTTGTCATAAACCTGTGAAACTTCAAATACCATGACCTTGGAGCTTTATTTAGGCCATACAAGCTCTTCTTCAACCCGCATACCAAATTCTCCTTCCCTTTGACCTCATACCCCTATGACTGCTACATATAAATATCTTCCTCCAAATCCCAATGGAGAAAATTTGTTTTACATATAATTGTTCAAGATGCAAATCTTCTACTACTACAAGACTTAAAATAGTCCTAATTGAATTCATTTTAACAACAGGAGAAAATAATTCATCAAAATCTATACCATTCTTTTGTGCAAACCCCTTTACAACAAGTCTAGCCTTGTACTGCTTTTTTCCTCCATCTTCTTCCTTCAACTTGTAAACCCATTTATTCTGCAATGTTCTTTTTCCTACAGGAAATTGAACCAAGTCCTAAGTCTGGTTATTTACCAAGGAATCCATTTCCTCTTTCATGCCTTGCTCCCACTTCTTTTTAGTGTCTACCTGCATTACCTCTTCATAACATTCTGGTCACCAGAATCAGTCAACAATATATAATACAATGAAGGAGAGTATCGTTCAGGGGGTCTACTTGACCTGGTAGATCTTCTAACAACACTTGTAGGAGTTTTAGGTACCTATTGCTCTTGTTGTGATTTTCACTCTTATTTTCTTTTTCGACTCTGAGAAATCTAAAACTCTTATGTTTCCCATAAACACAATTCTCACAGAAATCCAAATCAATTTGTTTAAGATATGGAAAAAAAAATATTTTGTGAAGTATCTGCATCCCCTTCTCACTCATGTGTACAATCCTATTATGCCACAGTGTTGTCTCCACTCATGTAGAAGTTAAAGAGATAGAAGAATCAGTATTACCAGTACATAAATACAATGTACCTACCTTCTCTCATTTTTCTATCACTAGTGATCCTTTGGTGACCTTCCATGCCTTATCTGTAAATATAGATATACAACCCTCACTTTCCAACTACCCTATTTAAATTAGATTTTTCCTTAGATCTAGAACATGTCTTACCTCTTTCAACAACCGTTGGTTTCCAGTCCTTTGCTTTATTTTTACCTTTCCCATTCCAACAATTTTGCATGGTGCATAATAACCCAAATGAACCTATCCAAAATCACCTTGAACATAATCTAGAAAATGTTTCCTATGGGGTGTGGAATGAAATGAAACCCTTGAATCTACTACCCAAGACTCGAAAATATTATCTATAGAAAGAATCAAAGAATCTTGTAACACATCACATGTTACATTTGCTTCCTGATTTTTCTCTTGTAGTCCATATCTTTGTTTATTTGGAGCTCTGTAGTCTTTCTTATTTATGCAGGCCCCACCCTCTCACAGGGTCCGTGCGACCTCCCGGTCTAGGATCATTCTATTTGGTAGATAAAATTATCTCATGGTCTCCCTCCAAGCCCAAAAAATTAATGCACGGGTCCTTTAAACCTTCTTCCCGAGTGTAATTTTTCCTTTTTGGGAGTCCCTGAGTGCTTAAAAGCCTCCCCGGAGATCGAGGGTCAAAACCGTGGGCCAAATCTTCTAACCCTGAAAGTTTCGAGACTTCAGGACTTTTCTATCCCTCTTATCTCTTAACACAAATTCTCCAAACTGTCGAACACTAGGAAGCTATATCAATGGTTCACAATGAACACTAAGATTGATAGCTCAGATTATATCTTCAGGATTCAATGATTTTATTACAACGCCCTTTTTCAAAAATATTTTGGTCACCGAAAAGTGCTTTCACTGAATCTCATATCAACGGTCCACAAGCTTCGATGAAATGGATGGTTCGGATAAAATCCCTTTGGGATTCCGCAATTTCCGTTGGTCATCAAACCACACTACACTTTCTTCAGAGATCTTGACCTCCGAACTTCCGGATATGTTGCCACGTACCCTTCCTAGAATAAACATTCCATATCTTCTCTAGACTTCAGGACTCTAGAGAGATTGACCTCCTCTACTCACTATTCTCTCGGAATGACTATCTCCCAGACTGCCTGATTTGATGACATGTGTCCTTTACGATGGATGCCCTGGATGAACTCCATCCTTTGGGACTTTGGGAATTATCCACTCTTGCTTCCACCGAACACTAATCCACTAGAGTACATGATCTACTGACATGTGTCCCCACTTTTTGAACGACCATGATTCACTCTGGCCTTCGGGACTTCGGGGGTCCCGACTTCTCCATGCAATGAATCCTCCAAATATGCGAAGTTTGGAGGACTTCGTTGATTAAACCTCGCGCAAATCCTCATAATACAAAGACTGTCCATTCTCCTACAACCTCTTGAATAGATATTAACCATATATCTCCGCTCCTTGATAACTCCTCCTTTTTAAAATTGATCTACGATTCCTCCGAACATGCGAAGTCTTAAATACTTATAGGGTTAAACCTCGTGCTACTTCTCTATGTTGGATTTACTTGACACACACCTAGAATTTATTTTTCCTAAGGTTATTCCTTATTTATTAGTCATAATTAGTCATTATCCAGTCTCCTATATTTTAGGTGAGAATATTCCACCTGGAGTTATTCTCTTTCATTTGACACTTCAGTTTGACTAGCTGAGTTGAGTTTAGATGTTGCATTGGGATCATCACCATGCAACATTAGGATAATCACCATGATAATTAGACCTTGCCTTGGAATCATCACCAGAGTGGTGCATTAGCCTTGATTCCCTGAGTTAACTCCTCACTACTCTCTGTTCAGTCAGTTAACTGAAGACTAGTTGACTAATTAACTCATCTACGTGGCGATTCACTCCCGTAACTGCGTGAGAGACTAGAATAGGTGGAAGATCACTCCTGTAACTACTAGTGTGTGTCCAAATCACTCTATACTGCCATTATGGTGCATTGGTTCACCTCAAGTCGAACTCATTGAGCTATATAGAGTATATCATGTGTAAACTATTCATTTTTCACAACGGTTAATGAGAATTCTTTCATTCTTTCTCTCCTTGTTCTTCTTTCTCCAATTCTCTCTGCAAATGTGTGTATTATTGTTTAGCTAGATCTACTCTGTGTAGGTTCAACACATTTACATGGTATCAGATCCGACGAACTTCTAAGCAAAATCTACACCAAAATTTTTTGCAAGTACAAATGATTGAAGACAACGGAAAGATGGAATTCCAAAAACAATTCATTCTTACACCTTACAACTATTTTTCATGGAAGGAGAAAATAGCCATACATCTTCGATCTATAGGGTTGTATAGGTTAACCATGAATACAGATACAAAGTTGACATCATCCATAGAAAAATTTAAGTAGTTAAATCGCATGGATGAGGCACTCGGAACAATTTGTAGTCTTATTTCTCCCGATCTCCTTTTTCATATATCTTCCTATAAGACTCCCAATGAATCTTGGACCATATTGGAATGGATCTTTGGAAAATAGGATGAAATTAGGGGACACATTCTAGAGGTGGAGATGCTCACATTGGATCCAAAAATCTTCGATAATATCCAAGATTTCTTTACAAAATTCAAGGATTTATTGTTGCAACTCAAAGCTTGCGGGGTTGATAAATCGAAGGAGGAGAAACAAATGGTTCTCACCATTCTCTCCAATCTTGGTCCTAAATTATATATATTCGTATCTACATTCCATACTGTCATATTCGCTTCTGGAGCCACCTAGAAAATTCCTTCTCTTGAGGATTTTATCGAATCCTTGACACAAGAGAAAACCAAGCTCATCAACATGGGAACAATCAAATACCCAAGGGTGCATGCAATCACTGTGCATGATGGAATTCAAAAATATCAGAAATCTAATGATAAAGATAAATGGAAATCTCATGCACATCCGAAGAAGGAAGGGTACACAAAACCCTTCACCGATGCCTCCGGATCCAAAGGAGAAAAGGGAAGAAAAGGAGAGAAATTCACGTACTGTCACAAAGGATTCCATTCGGAATCTGCATGCATGAAAAAACAAATAGATCTGATGTCTCAAATAATGAATCAAAACAACCTTGGAGATCACATCCCCTATGGTTCAAAGAAGAAGAAGCTAGAAGATCTGAATTCCAAGAAAGGCAATTCTAGCCATGCCTTGATTGCAATCAACTCCTCTCTCGATGCTTGGATCGTAGATTTAGGAGCATCACATCACATGGTTGCCTCAGAAGTAGTCTATTCTTCATTGGATGCATGCAAAGGTCCTCCTATTCTGATGTGGGAAAACTCTTCTGTTGAAGTCACCGGCAAAGGAAGGTCGAAGTCACTGGCAAAGGAAGGATTCAACTCACCAACAGAAGCTTCGAGAATGTGTTGCATGCTCCCAAGATTTATGTCAAACTTCTCTCCATGTATCAAATGAAGAATTCTGGCACTAGAAAGAAATTTGTATTCACACCAAATTCTGTGGACATATACGACATGCAAACCAACTCCAGGGTTGCTACCGGTGAGGTAAATCATCAGTCTAGATTGTATACATTTTTTGAATTCATTGAACCTGATTTTGCTTTACTTCTTACTCATGTTGATGAAAGTAGTAGGATATGGAACGAAAGGTTTGGACATTTGAATTTCATATACATGAAACAGCTTAGCAAGAAAAGATTAGTTGATGGTTTACCAGACATCCATTTCTCCAAGGGAATATGTGAGGGATGTGTTCTCGGAAAACACCCTCAAGAGAAATTCAACAAAGGAAAGTCTCAACGAGTTTCCGCACCTTTAGATCTAATCCATAGTGACCTCATGGGTCCTTTTCCACATCCATCCATCAAAAAAGTGAGGCTTTTTCTCATTTTTTTGATGATTTATCACGTTTTACTTGGATCTACTTTCTCAGGAAAAAATCTGAGGTCTTTCAACACCTCAAAGATTTCAAAGATTTGGTTGAGACATAGTTCGAAAACAATATCAAATTCCTCTGAAATGATAACAGGGGAGAGTATGTGAATCATGAGATCCATAATATTTTCCATGAGGTAGGGATTCAGTTACAGCACACAGATCCCTATACTCCGCAGCAAAACAGAGTTGTTGAGCGGAAAAATCGATCTCTAAAGGAGATGGCATCTTGCATGTTGCATGCAAAGTCACTACCACAGAGACTACGGTCTGAAGCACCTAAATGTGCAACATACATCTAAAAAATATATCCCCATATATTTGTCAAGGATAAGACCCCCTATGAGGCTTGGAGCGGCCTCAAACCGGATGTGACCCACTTCCACATTTTCGGTTCACGTGCATGGGCCCGGATTCCCTCTGAAAAGGGGAAGGCACTTGATACAAAGAGAATTGAGTGCATTTTTGTTGGATACCCTGATGGTGTGAAGGGATATCAGCTTATTGATATTTCCTCAGACGGACTCATCATTGAGCATAGTGTCTAATTCGAGGAAAGTGTCTTGCATGTACCTTAGAAACCTCATGCAGAGACCTTCACTCTTCCACCTATCTGAGATGATGAGAATGCACATGTCGAATCTTCTTCAGATGAGAGTTCTAATTCAGAGGAATCAGATGATTTAAATTTATATTCAGAGTCAGTATATTCAGATGCAAAGTTAGAGCATCCAGGTGCAGTTGCAGAGCTAGAGAAGAGGCCCAAGTGGGCACAGACTACTCTTCAGGATGGACGGGATCTCGTTGGTGATCCATTCGATACTAGGGACTTGATCTGATTTCAATGAGCCTCCTGTTGCACTCACTGCCACTGAACCATTACCTTCTAGGAATCTTTTCTTGGTTCAGTCTTCAAATCCACAGTCTTATGGCGAGGCTGTAGGAAATCCCTTTTGGGAATCCGCCATGCAGGAGGAGTACAACTACCTCCTTGAGAACTAGATTTGGGATCTGGTTCCCCTTCCTTATGGGAGGAAACTTGTCATATACAGATGGTTTTACAGGACCAAGAACGTAGTGGATGGACAGATCAGCAGATACAAAGCCAAGCTTGTCACCAAAGGCTTTCAGCAGGTTCATGGTATTGACTATGATGAGACCTTCGCTCCAGTGGCGAAGATGGATTCCATACGATTAGCACTTTCCATTGTGGCAACCAAGGGATGGAAATTCTATTAGATGGACGTGAATAATGAATTTCTTCATGGTGATCTCTCCGAGGAGATCTACATGGAGCAGCCCCAGGGATTTATGTAGGAGTCATCTTTGGTTTTTCGACTGAAGAAGTCACTTTATGGCCTCAAGCAGGCTCCGAGGGCATGGTATGCCAAGATTGATTCCTACCTGTTGTCACTGAACTTTTTATGTTGTAAATCAGACCTAAATGTCTACATGCTCATGACAGCTGATTCACTTCTACTTTTAGTTCTGTAAGTCGATGATTTTCTGATCACCGAGTGATCGACTTCAACGATTGTTGTCATTAAGAGGATTCTACATGACAGGTTTTTGATGACAGACATGGGTCCGCTACACTTCTTCCTTGGACTCGATATTAGTCAGGATGCATTAGGCATCAAACTGTCTTAGGCCAAGTATGCACAAGATCTCCTTGAGAGATTTCACATGACAAACTACAAGTTTGCTCCGACTCCTTTCCTATCAGGATTCAAACTTGAGGATGGCAGGGAGACTCCATTGGTTGACAACAAACTATACATACAACTAGTGGGGAGCTTGTTGTATCTCACACACTCCAAAACAAACCTCTCATATGCAGTTGGCACAGTTTCCAGGTTCATGTAGGAGCCGCATGAGCTACATTGGAAATATGAAAAGTGTATCCTTCGATACGTACAGGGCACCATCACCCTTGGGATTCATTATGTAGAAAACTCTACATTATATCTCATCAGGTTTACTGATTCTGACTGGGCTAGCGATAGCACTAATCGCAAGTCCACATCTGGTTACTCACTTAGTCTTGGTTCTGGGCCTATCTCTTGGTCGAGAAAGAAGAAAGTTGCCATTGCTCTATCTGTATCCGAGGTAGAGTATCGAGGGGTAGTTAAAATAACCATTCAGGATATGTGGCTACAACATTTTCTCACTGAGTTGGGCATTCAATTTCATCGGTCGATTTTCATCTGGTGTGGCAACTAGAGCACTCTGAAGTTCTATAGAGATCCAGTTCAGAGGCAGTGGATGAAGCACATCGAGATCCACATTCACTATATCCGAGACTTGGTACACGAGGGGATCATCAACTTATAGTTTTGTCCTTCAGCAGAACATATGGCAGACATTTTTACCAAGACCTTCACTGAGCATAAATTCCATTCTTTGCGAGGTTGTCTTGGAGTGAAGGACACAGTTGCCTAGAAACTATAGTTCTTCCTTTTACATACATTGTACCTTGAGGAGGGGGTTTTCCCATGAGGTTTTCCCTCTTTCCTCTCTTTATTTTCAGTTTATCTTTTGTACTTGGATACCTAACATAGCCTCGTTGTCGGGACCCAATCTTTATTTTCACCATAGTGATGTTCACGGGGGGTGTTAGAGTTACTTCACACACACCTAGGATTTATTTTTCCTAAGGTTATTCCTTTTTTATTAGTCATAATTAGTCATTATCTAGTCTCCTATATTTTAGGGGAGAATATTCCACCTGGAGAATATTATCTTTAAGTTGACACTTCAATTTGACTAGTTGAGTTGAGTTTAGATGTTGCATTGGGATCATCACCATGCGACATTAATATTATCACCATGATAATTCGACCTTGCCTTGGTATCATCACCAGAGTCGCACATTAGCCTTGATTCCCTGATTTAACTCCTCACTACTCTTTGTTTAGTCAGTTAACTGAAGACTAGTTGGCTAGTTAACTCAACTAGGTGGTAGTTCACTCCCGTAACTGCCTGAGAGACTAGAATAGGTGGCAGTTCACTCCCGTAACTGTTGGTGTTTGTCTAGATCACTCTATACCACCAATATGGCTCATTCGTTCACCTCAAGTCAAAATCATTGATCTATACAGAGTATATCATGTGTAAACTATTCATTTTTCACAACGGTTAATGAGAATTCTTTCATTTTTTCTCTCCTTCTTCTTCTTTCTCCAATTCTATCTGTAAATGTGTGTATTATTGTTTTTCTAGATATATTATGTGCAGGTTCAACACATTTATACTCTATATCTGAGGGTGAAAAAATATCTTTGATCCTCTCAATCAAATCTCCACCATTCAATTTTCAAACAACGAATCTTCCCCTCCTCAAAAATTTCTCACCACTATCCTTCATGAGCTTGACTACAAGAGATAAACAAAATATTTGGTGCCCTCATGTGCGCTCCTCTGGTAATTTTAAAACTTTTGACTTAGAAAATTTCTAAGTCCCTCCTATGAAACTTTTATGCTCACTATATCTTCTGAGCTTTGTTCCTACGAGGTTTATAGACCTTTGACACACTCCTTTCATCACTGAAACTTCTAATAAATTTTAGACTCAAAGATTTCTGAGAAAATATCCCTTGCTCTCTCCTTTTGATGGTCCCTTATGAAACTCCTTCAACACTTAAAGAAATTTGTGGCTCGATGCACTCCTTGCACGGGTCTTCTCAAACCTTTTCTCTCCTCTGAGCAATTGTTCACTCTCTACACTTCAACTAAACGATTGCGCACTCATTTCACTTCCATTGTAAGTTCATGTTATCTCTCCTGAGCTTTTGAGTCTGTCTCGACTCAGCCTATGCATTTCTTTCGGGCATTGTACACTCATTGCACCAGGAATATCATAAGAGAAAATAAATGAAATTTACAGAAACATAAAAGGTTTCCACACTTAACCATGAAAAGAATATTCATGCATAAAAGATACATAAACAGATAACACACAAAGACCATAAAGAAACATCACATGTACTCAAATAACTCAGATGAACACAACACCATACAATTGGAATCAAACCTATATGCTTGTATTCATTCAGTAAAATATGTACATGGACTCATACAGTTCTCTGAAACTCCTCATAAGCTTCAACATCTCTCTCAGCAACAATAACAATAACATTTAGCCTCTACAATCACATTCAACAACCTCATTTGGGCATACAATACATATATTTATACAATGAGGGGCTTCTCGAGCTTTCCCTCCAAACTACCTTAGATTTATCCTATCACAGTTAATGTATTCATCTATTAAGGACTATTAAATTGAATGGCGATTACATTCAGATATGATTCGATACTCAGTATCTGTACAACCTTATCTCATAATTAAAATGATTACAATCCTTGGTGGCCTTATGTGATGGATCAAGCCTCAAAATATTTAACAACTTTAAATTACAATATTTTCAAAACAGGAAGACGCGCTCCCCCTTCGAATTCAAAAACAACTTCAAATATGTGCATTGGGTGTTGATTTGTCCTCCACCTGTCCTTTTTAATGCTAAAGGTAATGCTCCTACATCATACTCCTCTAGCCAAAAATTCATGGACTCATGTCCATGAGCTCCTACATTGTTTTTCCATTCTTCTGAATATCATATTCACTTACCCAACTAGCATCCTTTGTTGGGTAACCCTTCCACTTTACCAAGTACTCAAAATAATTCTTCCTCCTGGTCTTCTTACCAATCCTCTGATCTATGATCTTCTCCATCTGTGGATTTTCTTTTGTTGGCATCTTCTTCTCCAAATGGATCTCCTTTTGATCATCTGACCCTCCTGTAACATTCATCCTGTAAGGGTACAAGTCTGCAACATTGAATATGGGTGATATTCCCACATCCTCTGACATCTCAATCTCATATTCATTTGCATCAAACTTTCTAAGGATCTTACATGGTCCTATCTTCTTCATCTTCAATTTGTTATATGTTCCCCTTGGGAACCTTTCCTTCCTTGGGTGTGCTAAAACTTGATCTCCAAATTCAAAATGAACCTCTCTCCTTTTCTAATCATCTTGGCTTTTATACTTCTGACTACTCTCCTGCAGCTATCTCTTTATCTAATCATGAAGCTTCTACATCTCTGCAGCAAAGTCTTCTCCTCCTGCACTTCTAAAATCTTCAAATACCTTAACTCTGAAATTCCTCTTGGATGAATTCCATACATTATTTGAAATGGAAGTTTTTCAGTGCTTCTGTTGGAGAATCATTATAAGAAAATTCTTCCTAGGACATAATCTGATCCCACTGATTATGATGTTTAGTGACCAAACTCCTTAGAAAATTTCCTAAGCTTCGATTTACCACCTCAATATATCCATCTGTCTAAGGGTGATATGTTGCACTGAAAGACAAATTTGTCCCCAGCCTTTTCCATAGAGTTCTCCAAAACTGTCCTATAAACTTGGTATCTCTGTCTGAAACTATACTTCTAGGCAAGCCATCCAATCTCACAACTTCCTTGAAAAATATATTTGGTATGTGAGTAGCATCACTAGTTTTCTGGCATGGTATGAAATGTTCCATATTTGAAAATCTATCAACCACAAAAAATATGGAATCACTCCCCCTTTGGGTTCATGTAAATCCCAATACAAATAATATTCTTATGGCATCCCATGGCCTATCTAGAATAGGAAATGGTTGATACATACCAGTGTCTTGTTTCTTCCCTTTTGCATACTGGAAAACTCTACATCTGTCCACAAATTTATTCACATCATATCTCATACCTGGCCAATGGTATGAATAACTTAGTTGTGCATAAGTATTTTCATGGCTGAAATTTCCAGCCAATCCTCCACTATGTTTTTATTTCAATAGGTTGTCCCTCATTGATCATTTTGGAATACAGAGTTGGCTTCCTTTGAACAAAAGTCCATCCTGAATTAGATACTCCATCCACTAAATTTTTTCCCTTAGAAAATGGTTCTCACATGCTTCATAAGCCTCTTTAAAATCTAGATCTTCACGATACATTTCCTTAAGGTGTTCAAACCCTAAGGTCTCCACTTGAAATTCTTACATAATCAGACATCTCCAGCTCAAAGCATCAACAACTTTATTAGAGCTACCACTAATGTGATTAATAACAAAAGTAAAATCCTACATGAATTCTACCCATTTAGCTTGTCTTTGGTTCAACTTCTCATGTCTGGTTATGAATTGCAAAGCCTGATTATCACTGTACAAGAAAAACTCCTTTGGAATGAGATAGTGCCTCCACTTTTTCAGAACTTGTATTACAGCATAAAACTCTTTATCATATGTAGAATATTTTCTCTTAGTGTCATTCAACTTCTCACTGAAATAAGAAACAAGCTTATTGTCTTGGCTCAATACTGCACCAATAACTACTCCACTTGCATCACACATCACTTGAAATATCCTCTTGAAATATGGCAGAACCAGAATAGGTTGTTTTGTTATCTTCTCCTTCAATACTCTAAATCTTTTTTCAGCTTTTGTTGTCCAATTAAAAGACTTGTGATTTTTCTTTATGGTGTCCATCATAGGTGCACAAATGCCACTGAAATTCTTGATGAATTTCCTATAAAAAATTGCTAATCCGTGGAATCTCATCACCTCAAATATGATTCTTGGAGAAGTCCATTCTTTGATTTCCCTCACCTTTTCTGGATCCATCTTCAATTAATTTGAAGATATCACAAAACCCAAGTATATGAGTTCCGTCTTCATGAAATAAAATTTCTTCAGGTTTATCAGTAGCTTCTCATGTTGCAATCTCCTCATCACTAATGTCAAATTCCTTAAGTGCTCTTCTTCAATTTCACTGAAGACTAGGATATCATCCAAATACACAATTACAAACTTACCTATGAAGTCTTTGAGTACTTCATTCATCAATCTCATGAATGTGCTTGGGTAATTTGTTAAGCCAAATGGAATAACAAGCCATTAATACAATCCTTCATTTTTCTTGAATGTTGGCTTCCATTTATCTCCTTCTCTCATTATTGTCTGATGATATCCACTTTTCATATCTATCTTAGGAAAATAATTTTCTCCACTAAAGAAATCCATCAAATCATCCATTCTAGGTAAATGGAATCTATGTCTGATGGTAATATTGTTTATTGCTCTAGAATCTATGCACATTCTCCATCATCCATCCTACTTTGGACTCAAAACAGTTGGTAATGTACATGGACTCAAAATTTCTTTGACCAAACCCTTATCCAACAAATCTTGGAATTGATTCTTAACCTCTTTATTCTCTTGAGGTGTCAACCTCTATGATGCTTTGTTTGGAAAAATTTCTCCTAGAATAAGGTCAATGTGATGACTAATACTCCTAATGGGTGGAAAAGAATGAGGTAATTCATCCACCACAATATCAGCAAAATTATCCAACAGTTCCTGAATCTCTACAGGAATATCATCCACAGAAGTACTTGTAAGGATGACTCTAAGATTTCTCACTACAACAAACTATATCTCTTGTTCCTTATTGACTTCATTCAAGATTTCCTTCCCACTCATGAGAAGTGTTGTTCCTGAGTTTATACTTTAAGGCTATAAAGTATACCGTCAAGGCATCCGTAAAGGTAAGGATAATTAAAGGATAAGAATCAAAAGAAAGGTAAGCATAATTAGTTTCTCAACTGTCTCTGTCTAGCCTCCCGTTGTTCTTGGATGCTGATATCTCTCTCAATAGCAACCCATGAACGTTCTAATTCAGCCCAGTTATTCACTATTTGCAGAATGGTATTAAAGAGGTTTAAAGCTATACTGGTTTGATCTTGGAGACTAGGTTCTATATTAGGTTGTCTGCTATTTGGGACAGTCATGGAGAATAAGATTTTAGTTGCGAAAGAATTCGATAAATTGTTACTTCGGTTTTTTAAAAGATGAGAATATGAAAAATAGTTTTGAAATTAAAAATAATGACATAAATACAATTGAGGCCGTTTCCTGAACTTGCAACAATTTGAGAATTGTAAAATCACAAAGAAATACTACTGAAAAATATGAGGCTTTAATCAAGAAAGAATCTCATATTATGACAGGAAATACAAAAGAAAAATAGATTTCTAATGAGGAGTTAAATATTATGTTTCAAAGCCCCCGAGGGGGCATCTCAATTGGCAAGTGTCGTGAAAATGAAGTTCCATGAGGTTTCGAGTTCAAATCCCCCCAACTTACAGTGTGTGCCATGTAAGGGGCATCGTGGGCACACCTGGAGGTTATAGTGGTAGAAGTTGGATAACACGGCCACGTGTAACGTGAGCACGTGCCCAACTAGTTGTTGATTCCACCAGACATATATATATATATATATATATATATATATATATATATATATATATATATATATATTATGTTTCAAATGATTCACAGGTCTTAAAATTACTGATAGCAATTTCAGAGGAAAAGTTGTAAATAATTTGATAACCAAATCAATCTAAATTATAAAAGATATATAAAATAAACTTCAAATTAATCATTCATTAGAAAGACATTGAGAAAGAAACATAGAAAAATATGGTAAACAAGGTTAAAGAACACATAGCTACAAGTTGGCAGGATTCAGAATCTCGTCTGTATCATATATCACAGTGGATTGGAAAACTGTTCTTACAATCGGCTCTCTCAAAAAACCAAAATCCTTTTCTTAGTCTTCTCAAAATATATTTATATGTGATCATGAAATATTTTCCTGTTGGTGATTAACCAACTTCCTAAGACTACGATTACATGGATGAATCATGTCAAACCATTTACATTTCTTTTCTAATTTCTAATGATGAAAATATTCAAAAGAGTAGCTTTATGTTGGTGTTGATGAACTTCCTTCTTCTGCCTCAAGACAGTGAACATATTTTCCCAAAAAATTCACCAAAACTCCGGGAACGTCCGGTATCTCCTTTTCCTCAAATATGAAGAATCTTTTCTGTAATTTGGGCAAGCGGTCTTCTATTATCCTCCTTGTGAACTTAATAGTTTGCAACTTTAAGTTCGGTATCACCATCCACTTGTTGATTTCGAAGATATTGATTACCTTAATTTTTGGGATTTCTACCTTCATTTCCTTCAAATCTTCCTTGAACCTTAGTTGATGCTTGATAATATTGATCTCTCCTAGTAACCCAGGACAGTCATTTTTTCCAATATTCAATGAAGTCTTTTCTAAGAGGTCAAAAATCCCTTGACAATCATCATTGACATCTCTAGTTATTATTTTATTTTTGGCCAGGTCTTCTTCCCATACTTTAAGTATTACATCTCCTTTAACCTGTTTTGAAATGGATAATTTCTTAATCTTTTCGACCTCATCCTTTGTTGAAAGGGATACTGCTTTCTGGAAAGTCGTTCTGGCCGCTTTCACTTCTCTTTCTTTCTGGAGAACATTCTCCAAAGATTTGTTTGTTTCCTGAAAGTAATTCTGGACAACTTCTAGATTTAAAAATACTTTATGCTATTCTTCTTCTATTTTCAAATGTATTCCCAATACTTGAGCCTGGAAAATTTCCAGCTCTACCACTTGATTTGAAATAGTGTAAATTTTATCACGTAATTGTTTATTTTCTTCTTCCTGTTTTAGGACATGTGCCTGGGTGACCTGTATTATCTTATTTGCTTCCTCTAAGCTTGTTTTCATTCTCTGAATTTCTTGAATATCTTTTAATGTAGCTTGCTCTAGACCTTTTTTTATTCCTCAACTGATATTTCTTTCAGTTTCCTTCAATTTACCCTGTAGTTGATCTATCATTTGGTCTTTTTGTTCCAACATGGTTGTCAAACTGCCAATAGAAAATATATTTGTCGATGCTAAAGCTCCCATCATGCCTGCTATCTCTATAGCAAATTATCCATCTTTAAGTTTCTTTCCATCTATAATGACCTTATGTTTTTTAACCATCCCATCTCCTCTCGGATGGATTTCTTGTTTCAAGATTGCCCTTCTCTTTTTACTAAAAAACTAATCTACTGAAGCAATCTCATCTCTAGAAATTGGCTCCAAATCACTAACATACAGAGCTCCCTCGTGGGAGTTTCCATAAGTGGATTGCAATGGAGTCAAGGAAGTAATGGGACTTCCAAGATCTGTCGATGTTGTTCCTCCTGTCTTTTCTGGAACATCCTTAGGGATTTCTGGGGATGTTTCTAGCTCCTTTCCCTTCCCTTCCTCTAATTCTTTTGTCTGGGAAATTTCTGTGTCTTGTGAATGTATTTCAGTATCCTTCATCTTGTCTTTAGTATTTTCTTTGTCCTGTATATTTGTTTCACAGTCTGGGGGAGGTCCTTCCTGCTCTGGAGGTGAGGTCGTAGCTTCGCCCTGCAAAATTTTGGGTAAACAGCTTCGCCTATGGCTCTGGAATGACGCAAAACCAATCTGTGAATCGGGTGGCAGGGCCTGTACTCTATTCAATACCTCTTCATATGATTTAACCTCCTTGAATACGTCATCATAAACATATGTTTCATGCTCATAGGCTTTCAAATTACAATGCATCAAATGTTTTCTTATTAATTGATAGGGGTCATGCTTTCTGTGTTCAATATCTACCAATTTTACTTCTTCTAGTGATTCAGCCTCTACTTTAGAATGGCCTAGATTCAGTAATGAAAATTTCCCGACATGTACAAGGAAAGTTGGCCATGACTTCTTTTGAGCTACTTTTAGCTCTAATCCAATGCTACCTTTTACTATCTGGTGGGCTACCTCTCTACACACCAATCTGTCTGGTAGGAATTTAGGGAGTGCATGAGGGGGAATAGAACAACCATAAACCCTAATGTAGGAAAAATTGTCGTCAATAAACCAATCGGCTATTTCTTTAAGATTTTATGTGACCATATTAGAAATGCAAGGAGGTTCGCATCTAAAAAATATTTTATACATCGGAATTATAACAAAATGACAAATTTCATAAAATGTGTCCTTAACATTTTCTTCCCAGAGGGCAGAATGATATTCATGAATGGGTTCTAGACAGGATATATTCCAACTCCAATTCATTAAGGGAAAAGGAGTCACATAGAAGATTGCATCCATAATGTATGCTGACATGTAAAAAACCACTGATTGTCCCTTTGATTTTGCAACTTTGTAGTTTGAGATTTCTTCTGTTAGATTATCCGATAAAATCTTACTCTAGTTAAAAGCATACCCTTATGAAGCTTCTTCCAAAAAGGGCACCCAATCTGCATGAAAATGGCAGGGATCTTTTCTCTCGAAAAGTCTACATAGCATAATGGCTACGTAGACCATGTATTCATTTAAGGATGTTGTAGCATAAACACCATGAGTATCGGCTCTAAATTTTGATGGACACTTCCACCATTCTCTAATCATATCAGGATAGGTCTGGTCTACCTCAGTGCATTCTTTCCTCTGAAACTCTGCTAAAAACTCGGCATTAAAAGTATGTTTAGGATTTGGCAAGAGTTTATACATTACTTGTATGTGTTATGGCCTGAATGAGCCGATGATGACTCCTTGATCGTTTAAGATGCTCCTTGTCAGGATATCGACCTTTTCCAGGGCCCAACTAATCATATCATTGTATTCCATAAGTTGAGAGCACACAACGATCTTATGAAGCTCTGATTCAGCAATGTCCCGATAGTGATTCTCAGAATCAGGGTGATCATTCTTGAGTTCACATTCCAAAAATTCAGATATTTGAGTCCAAGATTTAATGGAGTCTATAGCGTGTGGTGTGGTGTCGGAGATGATATCTCCTTCCTGTGTATCTTCACTCTTCTTCGATGCCTTTTTTGGTGCCATGACTGTATGTTAAATGGAAAACCTGTCACAGAAAATGAATGAATGAGCTCAGCTGAGTGTTTCTTGCGCTCGATAAAATGAAAACACAGACATTCAAATGCTCTTTTAATTCATTTAAAAGTGACGGGATTGACGCAGCTGACAAGAATTCAAGGCATTTAATGCAGAAGATATATTACTGAGATACGCATTAGTACCACATATTACCATTGATTCATTATTTAAATGGTCATATTTTAGCGCGTTTGGATTTTTAAAGAAAACTCGGGACATTTTACTCAATCGAGAACCGAAACATGAACAAAACCTTAAAAAATGATTATCATTAATCATGCTTTGGAAAAAGGTTAATTGGTGCTAAACATAGATTAAGGCTGAAGATTTTGTTTTTCGGGATTTCAGCGATCATGTTTTCGAGAAGTATGTCATCGATAAAATCCGATCTCCGAAATCGCGAACTCGCGACATGTTAATTAAGACTTAAACGTTTTAGCAAAGTGATTGATTGATATGTAGTGTTTCGGGATTTCGGGGATCATTTTGACAAGAAGTATGTCATCGACGAATCCCGATTTCCGAAGTTGCGAAATTGCGATGTGTTTTTAAAAATAGGACTTAAAATCATCTTAATTAACTAACTAATCAAGATTAAGGACAAAACAGAGTTAGTTCGGTTTAACAAAAATTATGGATTGGGATTTCGTGATTCGGGATTTCGGAGATCATGTTGACAAGAGATGTGTTATCACTGAACTTCGAATCTCGAAATCGCGAAATGGTTATCTTAAGCCTTAACTTTTTTTGTTAGAGAATTAATTAATTAGCATTTAAACTAACTCTCTTTATTTCAAGAAATTGGGGATCGGGATTTCGCGAATCAATTTGTATTGAAAAATATGTTTTCAGCAAACCCCGAATCCCGAAAACTCTTTAAAGTTAACCTTAAATCTGTAAGTTTTAAAGCTTATCATGATCAAAATAATTTTAAAGAAAATGCGTCGGGATTCTTATAATACTTTTAGGTTTTTTTTGTCTTTTATTATTCAAATAATTGAGTTCTTTGGGAAATCAGTACCGTACGTTTGGGAATGATAATGAAAGTTGTGTTTTATGAAAAGCCGAAACCCGAAAAAAGGAAAGTTTAGGTCTTAGGGATAAAAAAAATTAAGAATTTTTTCAACAAGAAGTATGCATGGGCTAGCTTCTTCCTTCACTTTCTTATCCTCCATTGGCAGTAACATGTGTGTATAGCCATTCTTATCAAGGGTGTAAGTATTTTTTCTCCCATCATGTATGACATTTCTGTCAAATTGACATGGTCTTCCCAATAGGACATGAAAAACATCCATGGGCATTACATCACACAAAATCTCATCTTTATAACCTTCTATTTTGAATTCAACATTGCATTGTTGACTTACCATGACTTAGTGTCCTTTCTGCAACCACGATACCTTGTATGGGTTCGGATGTGCAGTTGTCTCCAACTCCAGCTTTTCCACCATTTCTTTGGATACCAAATTATCAGTTCTCCCACTATCTATGATCACCTTGCATACCATGTCCTTGGTCTTACAAGAAGTCTTGAATAGAATCTTTCTCTGAAATGGTTTTTCCACCTCCTTCTCTAGATTTAAGATGATTTTCCTCATCATGAGGAATTTCCCATCTTCCGTTGCTTCTTCCTCAAAATTCCTTCTTTGAGCTTCGAAAATGTGAGCTTCTCTACCTCCTTCTTTCTCATTCCTCTCAGGACATTCCCAAGACATATACCCTATATTTCGACAGGCATAGAATCTCACTTATCCTCTTTTGCTTCTTCCTATTCTTAGAGAAAAAGATTGTCTTCCACCATGTTCTCCAACTATGGAACCTCCTCCTCTTTCTGTATGACTGTGAGACCTTCCTGCTTCATGTTTGGGTTTTTGGAACTTCTCATGGACAGTTCCCTTGCCTATGCTTGGGATTTTTCCTCTATTTCACTAGCTTTTTTTCCTGGCCAACTTCTCCTCTGCTTTCAGTGCTGACCAATAATCATCTTCCACCGTTCTCATTTTCATCATATTGATTTCCTCTTGGATTTCATATCTCAGGCCATTAATATACCTGGAAACCTTTTCCTTGTCACTCTCTCTATGTCCTACTTTGATTTTCAATCTGTAAAACTCCTCAGTGTAGTCCTTCAATGACAAACCCTTATGTCTCAAGTTCCAAAATATTCTAAATAGATTTATCTAATAGTCTTTAGGTATGAACTTATATTTCAATTTATCTACCATCCTATCCCAATGTTTTATCTTTTGCTTACCCTTTCTCCTTTTGTCAGCCTGCAATTCATCCCACCATGGCATTGCATGTCCCTTTAGTCTGGTAATAGCATGCTTCACCTTATTTTCATCTTCGATATCTTTATAATCGAAGTACTTGTCTAAGGCTCTTATCCAATCCAACAGCTCTTCAACATTCAAGTTTCCTTCATACATTGGGATTTCCATTTTTTCTCTGGCTCCCATTCTTGCAATAGATTTCAACAAGCAATCCTCTGTAGCTTCTTCTCCTCCAACTCCTTAAACTTCCATTTCTTCACTCTCAACTTCATTGATGTCACCAAAATCAAGTTCTCTTCTCTGCTTTGTCTCCATGGCATCTAATCTTGCACGGAGTTGCCTCATTTCTTCGTCCATGGCTGCATTTTATAAAGGTTTTTCTGTACGTATTCTTGGCGGCATGGTTCCAAATTTTTTTCACATTGAGCTTAATTATGGGTCTGATACCACTTGATGTAGACCCCACCCTCTCACAGGGTCCATGCGACCTCCTAGTCTAGGACCGTTCTAGTCAAGAGCTTAAACTAGCTCACAGGCTCCCTCTGAGCCCAAAATATTAATGCATAGGTCCTTAAAACCTTCTTCCCAGGTGTAATGTTTCCTTTTCGGGAGTCCTCGAGTGCTTACAAAGCCTCCCCAGAGACTGAGGTCCAAAATTGTGGGCCAAAGCTTCTAACCCTGAAAGTTTCAGGACTTCGAGACTTTTCTATCCCTCTTACCTCTTAACACAAATTCCCCGAATTGTCGAACACTAGGCAACGATATCATTGGTTCACAATGAACACTGATATCGATGGCTCAGATTATATCTTATGGATTTGGCAATTTTCTTACAACACCCTTTTTCACAACTCTCCTGGATTGTCTAAAATCACTTTCGTCGAATCTCAGATTGACGGTCCACAAGCTTCGATCAAATGGGCATTTTGGATATAATCCCTTCAAGCTTTGGTGATTTTCGTTGGTCTTCAAACCATGCTATGCTTTCTCTAGAGTGTTGGGCCTCTGGACTTTCGGATCTTCTACCATGTACCCTTCCTAGAATCACTGGTCCAAATCTACTCTAGACTTCAGGACTCCAGAGAGATCGACCTCCTCTACTCACTATTCTCCTGGAGTGACTATCTCTTGGATTGTCTGATCTGATGACACATGTCCTTTACAATGGATGGCCTGGATCAAATCTGACCTTAGGGAATTTGGGATTTCTCCACTCCTGCTTCCTCCAAAATTCTAATTTCTCCACGATCTGCTGACATGTGTCTCTGCTTTTTGAACGACCACAATTCACTCCGACCTTCGGTACTTCGGGGGTCCCGACTTCTCCACACGTTGAATCCTCTGAATATGTGAAGTTCGGAGGAATTTTTTGATTAAACCTCTTTTAGCTCTTCCTGATCCAATGGTTTTCCATGATCCTATAATCTCCCGAATATATCTCGATCGTAGATCTTCGCTCCTTGATAACTCCTCCTATTTAAAATTGATCTATGATTCCTATGAACGCGTGAAGTATTAAAGACTTACAGGGTTGAACCTTGCACTACTTATCTAGATCTGAGGGTGACAAAAGACCCTAGATCCCCTGATCAAATATCCATCGTTCAACTTTCAAACAACGAATATTCCCCTCATTGAATATTTTGACTGCTATCCTTCCTGATATTGACTGTAAGAGATAAACAAAATATCTGGTGCCCTCCTCTGTGCTCCTCTGGTACTTTTAAAACTTTTGAATTTGAAAATTTCTAAGTCCCTCCTGATGAAATTCTATGCTCACTATCTCTTCTGAGCTTTGTTTCTCTGAGGTTTATAGACCTATGACGCACTCCTTGCGTCCCTGAAACTTTTGATGAATTTCAGACTCAGATATTTCTAAGAAAATCTCCCTTACACACTCCTTGTGTGGGTCCCTTCTAAAACTCCTTCAACACTTAAATAAAGTGTTGGCCCGATGCACTCCTTCCACAGGTCTTCTCAAAATTTTTCTCTCCTCTGAGAAATCTTTCACTCTCTGCACTTCAACAAAATGATTGTGCATTCCTTTCACTTAAACTATAAGTTCACTTTATCTCTCATGATATTCTGAGTCTGCCTCGACTCGGCCTACGCACTCCTTGCAGGCACTATGCACTCCTTGCACCAGGAATATTAGAAGAGAAATCAAATGAAATTTATAGAAACATCAAAGGTTTCCACACTTAACCATGAAAAACATATTCATGCATAAAATATACATAAAAAAATAACACACAGAGAACATAAAGAAACATCACATGTACTCAAATAACTCATATGAACACAACACCATACAATTGGAATCAAACCTCTATGCTTGTATTCATTGAGTAAAATATGTACATGGACTCATATATTTCTCTGCAAATCCTCATAAGATTCAGCAACAATAAAAATAACAATCATTCTCTACAATCACATTCAGCAGCCTCATTTGTGTATACAATACATATATTTATACAACGAGGGGTTTCTTGAGCTTTCTCTCCAGACTACCTTAGAGCTATCCTATCACAGTTAACTCATTCATCTATTAAGGACAATTACATTGAATGGATATTACATTCAGATATGAGTCGATACTCAGTATCTGTACAACCTTATCTTATAATTAAAATGATTACAATCCTTGGCAACCTTATGTGATGGCTCAAGCCTAAAAATATTTAACATCTTTAAATTACAATCTTTTCAAAATGGAAAGACACACTCCTCCTTGGAATTCAAAAACAACTTCAAATATGCGCATTGGGTGCTAAGTTGTCGTCCAACTAGCCTCTTTAATGTTGAAGGTGATGCTCCTGTATCACTTCCGATGTCCTATCTTCCCACAATTCCAACACTCTAGATTTCCCAGTCTCGATTTGGATCTACCCTTCCTAAAACTCTCATGGTTTCTTGAGCCCTTTCCTCTATACTTTTGTCATCCCCTTCCCTCCATGTTTAACGCATTACCTGATGTCTCACCTGTTCTTTTCCATCACATTTCTTCTCTAAGGATAACACCAACAACATCATCAAATTTTAAAGTGTTTGAACCAGAGACAAAGTTACTTATAGCCATGACCAACCTGTTCCAGCTTTCTGGCAATGACCACAATATTAGAAGATCCCTGACCACATCATCAATGTCCAATTTTACATAACTTAGTTGATTAGTAACTATATTAAATTCATTTAAATGATCTACAACAAACCCACCTTATGAAATCTTCATATTAAATAATCCCTTCATTAGAAATACTTTATTGGATGTCGAGGGTTTTTCATAGAGTTTATCCAATGCATCCATCAATTCCTTTGTTGTCTTTTATTTCAAAATATTGAAAGCTATTGACGCTACTAGGATCAGTCGTATCGTTCCTAGTGCCTTTCTATCAAGAACCTCCCATTCTTCATCCTTCATGGTCGTCAACTTCTTTCCTATTCCACCCAATGGTAGGAATATATCCATATGATATAAATAATCTTCCATCTGCATCTTCCATAACCGGTAGTTTTGGCCGTTAAATTTCTTAACCCTAAACTTTCCATATTCTGCCATTTCTCCCACTCGAACCAAGAACCCTCTTTTCTTGTGAGTTACCAACCTGGCTCTGATACCAATTGTTAGAAAAATAGGATTGTGGAACAATAAAATAAAAATAGATGTGGAATAAAACACAAAAGATACATAATACAATAGAGACACAGATATACGTGGTTCACCCAGTGTGGGCTACATTCACTAGATAAATTGTCATGTCCTTCATTTTTATTATCCATCAAAATGAAGGGATACAACCTACAACACACCTGTTGTAACTTCCTCTTCTTTCTCTTACAGTCTCCTCTCTCAGAATACAATATTCACGATGATACATAGTCACAATACAATTTCCTCATAAAAGAGGGTTTCCTTCTAGGACAAAAAACCCTCACATAAATTCTACCATCATATCTATGACCTTATAATGAATGTTCCATATTTACTATGAAATTACAATATACATTTACAAGGAAATTTTTCCTTCAAGGGATTCTCCCTAGAACCCCCACTTTCCCCTAGACTCCCCATCGGGGGTGTTATCACCCTATAAGTTATAGGATCAACTGGTGACTGGGATGTTATCTGTATCTAGTGTTTTTTGTTGACAAATGATTTTTCATTCTGCAAATAATTTGAAAAGGAAAAAGAAAAAGAAAAGAAAAGAAAAGAGGGCATAAAAGAATTCAATAAAAGCTCCATGCAATAATAAGTAACCTGGTCCATACCTTTCAAGCATGGCCAAGTTCTTTTCAATTTGATGTTGATAGGGTAGTGAAGGAATTTGGCTAAACAGTTTAATCTTAGCCAAAGTGTCTAGGTTAGATTAGTGAATAAATTTGGCTAGACTGTCTAATCTTGGTCAGATAGCCCCAGGGTAGAGTAAATTCTTAACCCAACAGTCTAATCTGGGTTAATTGTCATAGGAAGCTAGGTTAGAATATAGGCTAGTTGCTTTGTTTCTTCATTTCAATAAGAACCAGTTTGATGATCAATGTTGCACCATGATTTGGATACCTAAAATGTTGTTTGGACTAACCCTTGGTGGTGTTGACATGAAAATCCTTGGAGGAAACCCGTAAAAAAAGAACTTATCCTAAGTTTCCTCAGCGCATGTATGTTTCCGCGCCCTCAATTATGCTCCGATCATGTATCAATGGTCCAGATGATCGTGCTCAGATCTATGGTGGACAGGTCTTTCTAGACCCCCCCGACCATTCTATCCTTAACGGAAGGGAGGGGTCCGGAATCGCTGATAAGACCCACGCGCATATGGACGGCTCAAGATCAAGCGCTCAGATCTACGATCAGTATTGGATTCCAGACCCCCCCGTCCGTTCTGCCTTTAATGGAGGGGGGGGGTTCGAAATGTGTCATAAACAGAGCACATAGATCTGTGGCTCAGAAGCAGGTGCGCAGATCAATGGCCCAAGATGTATTTTGGACCTCCCTAACTGATCTGCCTTTAACTGAGGGGGGGGGTCCGGAATGGTATTCTTCCTATGGCAGGCCCATCTTTATATGTGGAAGTGATCCAATATCCCCGAGTCCCATCATCTCCTACTATCTGACAGACCTTCGTCACCTCTGGATGTCACCATACACCTTTCCCAAATTAGTCACTTCCCATAACTGCTGTCAGTTCTTCCCCCCCATTCACTCATGGCAAGCCCCCTCACCATGACCTTTACCCCAATCGATAGCCGCCACATCACTCATCTATATCCCTCAGTCACCGTCACCTGCCATATCACACTCTAAGTGATCCTTCGGCCATTTATTACTGGATGACCTATTCGTTAACCAGCTGACCTGTCTCCCGTGCCCAACGGACAACCACTTGCCCAAAACTACCATTTTCCTTCCTACTTTCACCATTTACCCACTCATCGCACCAGAGAGAATTACTCTATTTTCACCTCCGTTATAGTCAGTTTCCCCCACCAGCAGCCACCCCTGCTAACGTTGTTTTTCTTGCAGGTATTGTTGCAGTAATGACGCCAAATTCCAAACAAGCAGAAGGAGAGGAGAGTCTGTTTCTCCCGCCTCCTGTCGACCTTGACAGGATCCCACTAGTCGACAAAGATCGCTTAATCATGGATACAAAGTGCAATTTTGATTTTGCAGACCTTCAGTCATGGCTCAAGGAAGTCTTCTTGGACCAGAGTGATGAAATCGGACTCTGGGAGTCCAATTTACCCCTCTACTATTTCCCTCAGATCCACCCTTTTCCCGAGTTCGCTCTCAAGTGAAAAGCCCACTACATTCCTGAGCAAAGAGTCATCGTCTCCTCGTCCAGAGAAATCGTTTTCCTCATCACGTCCGAATCCATCGACCAGATGATGCAAATCCCCCAAGCTGACTCTGCATCACCCTTAAACCTAGAAATTCTTACAGAATTATACCAGAAAATGAACTTCCCCCAAAGAGCTCAAATATTCAAGCTTTTCCTTCCCCCATCCGCTCAATTTCCCTCCACAAATCCTCCTTATGCTTCTTCCATGTTCTTGACTAAAGGAAACCAGATCATCTCATTCCTTTGTGCCTTGTTAGGATACTATTCAAATCAGTGGGCAGATGAACCCATTTTGGTATTTCTATCCATCTTCTCTACCGATGAGAAGCCCACCACCCAGTTTGACTTCATCACATTCCTGGCGAACAATATTCATGAACATTTCATGAATTTCTCCATGGAAGGCATGTTTTGATACTCTTCCATACTGGTGTACTTGTTCGTCTTCTTCCAAGTGGACAAATTTATTTTTTCCATGCAAAAGATGGATGGAGATGGCAGACCCCAGGCAGTGACAGCATGGACCTCCTTTCTCAAGCACAACTCCATAGAGTTTAGCTTCAAGGAGTTCATTGATCAGTTCTACCACCCTGTGGTGAGTATGCTTAGCGGTAGGCCCGAGCTTCGGATAAACGATGAAGTTCATAGGATCTTGCATCTCTCGAACAACACAAAGACATGGGATTGGTACTTGTATCAAGATTACACCGAGATCAGAGTATACGGGTGCGAGTTGGCACCGTATAAGCTACCCAAGTATCTTCCTGTCAGAATTTTTGCTTTGGAATATATAAGGCAGAAAATAAATTTCGATGATATCCATTTTGTGTCACTAAAGAAAAAGCAGCAGCTTAGAATCAAGGGGTAGATTGGCTCCTTCATCTGCAACAATCATGGCACTAGGGAAGAAGCAGATAGGATGCTGAGGGAAATGAAGTTCTTCATGAGCTTCCCATGGCATTACGATCCATGTGGGATCATCTCCGAGATGAGAGTAAAAAACAAGAACATCCCATATGTTCATGAAGCTAGGCCTGAAGTTGAAAAATTTTCAAATCAGACAGTATGGGAGCCTAACACATTGGTCGAAGTAGAACAGCAGGATCCCCCGGCCACTGTGTCACAAACAACCATGCCACAGGTCCCGAAGGAGAAAAGGCCTAGGCAAGATTTATCTCCGGCTGTCACGGAGGTATCATCAGAAGAATTCCAGCTGCACACCAAGAGGCCTAAGACCTTTGCAGTTCCTGGCCCGACCGGGGAAAAACAAGCCCCATCTACTACAGTGACCAAATTTGATAAGCCACCCTTTGGTTCGAGCCTCCATAAGGTCATAACCTTAGCATTGCCCGAAAAATCTACAGATTCTCCATTGACCACCCAACCAGGCAAGGTGGACTGAAGCTGAGTATCTTTGAAAAGTATGAGCTGATCAAGAAAAGGAACCAGACCCTGACCAACAGTACTTGCGCCCAGTTCTGGAAGCAAACGTCGACTGCGCAACATAGGTTTCTATCAGCATTTGACACTGAGAAGGGAATAATGCATATGGCATTCCTCCAGGCACAGGTACCAGATCCAAAGGTGATCACTGACTACAAAAGGGCCACCTTCGAATTCCATACAAAGGACATGCATCTGGTCGATCAGATGGATCTGCACAAGAAGATAGGGGAAATGGTTTTCTATACATTGGCGCATGCTTCCACTTCTGCGTCCAAATTGCAGTTGTCCCTGAACAATGTTCAAACACAACTCAAGTTGGAGAAGATATCATCCTTTGCAAAGGACAATAGGATCAAGACTTTGGAGGAGCTGGTCCTCAAGATCGGTTACGATCCTTCAAATGTGAAAGCAGCTGAGGCAATGATAAAGAAGAAGAATGCTGACATAGAATCCTTGAGGAAACAACTAAATCTCCCACCCATAGAGGATTCGCAGGCGAAGGAGATAGCAGAGAAAGAAGTAGAGAAAAATGAAATGCTCAAGCTACTCATGGAGCAGAATGCGCAGCTAAAAGAATTGGAAGTTGAGATGGAGAATATAGTAAAAGAAAAAGAGCAATTGAAGCCAATGGAAGTCATTCCATTGAGTGCCATTCCAATTTTGGGACTGAGTACAACATCAGTGACAGAAGTCCCATCTGCTACTCCATTGACATCCCTAGAGAAGACAGCTAACCTGGATAAGTCTATGGAAAAGATGAACCTACAAGAAACAGAGATCAGCAGGCTAAAAAAGGAGATTGAGAACCTTTAGGAACTCAAATCTTCCTTCCAGACCAACCTCTCCAAGGAAAAGCAGGTGACCGATCAGCTCAAGCAGGAGTTACAACAGCTCCGGAAGCAAACAGTGGCAGGAAGAACTTTGGTCGAGGTTAAAGAAAGTGTATGGACAGACATCACCAAGTCCATGAACGAGATATGGCCTATGATACAGATTATGTTTGAGAAGAATGAATTGGTACAGAGAAGCAAACAGGCCATCGAGAAGATCATATCAGAATTGGGAGAGATACCAACACAGGCGAACGAGATCATCAAGTTCTTAAATTCTAAGACCAGGGAAGAACTGGAAGAGCTGAAAATTGAAGACAGAACAGAGACCATCCTTGAGTTCAAAAGAGTTTTGACCAAGAGAGGATTAATGCTTCAGCTGGAAGAAAAGGTTCAGGCCATGGACCTAGGGGTACAAATATTCTTTAGTAAGATTGAAGCTCTCCAGAAGAAAGGTCCTCCTGGTCTGAAGGTAATCAATGATAAATTGATGACACTCCCAGACTACAAGAAAAGATTGGCCGATGTGGCTAATGATAGTTCAAAGTTTGTAGGGATTCAAGGGAGCATCACTGGCAAGGAATTTCTAGATGCCCTTCAGTGGGACATCAGTATCCAACACGAGATTCGATACATCTTCCTCATCAAGCCTACCTTCTCAAAGTACACAGAAATGGACGAAGTGTATCGAAGGCTACTCAAAGTCAACGTGCCCAGTCATCTTTGATGGGAGGCACTCTGTGACCTGATCGAGTAGAAGATGAGTTGTCCTAGTCCAGTCAGATGAGGTCATGCAGAGGCTTCATCAATGGCCCACCCAGAAAGCAACATGCAGTTACACCACATCATCAAGCAGTTCCTAGATTTAGGAAATTTGTTAAGTTAGTTAGGCTAAAAATAGATTTAGCACGTCCTGGTCATTAACGACAGGATCGTTTGTAATTTGAGTTATAAATACTTCATCTTTCGAAGTATTGGGGGTTGTTGATCTTCACACCCTGAAGCTATTAGACTGTAATATTTTTGAAGAGATCTTCCATCAATAAAAAGGAGGCACTTTTACAGGATTCTTGCGTGTATTTACTGGTGATGTTTTTCTCTCTAAGTTGAATGTTATTCTCGCTTTGTTATCATATTGTTTTCTGAATCTAATCTTTAGAAGTAACAAACGTTGCAGGATTTATCTGGTATACCATGTTTCTGGCTCGAAAGATTTTAGTGTTTTATCTTCTGGTGTTTTCAATAAAGAAATTCTTAACTGCTTCTTTGTTGAAATTATCTTTCTCATCTTTTCTGTTGTTCCTCATTTTTACTCTCAAATAATCCAGTGATTATATTATCTCTTCCTGTGAAATTTTTCCTTTGCGTTTCTAGTTTGGATTTCATCTTTATTCAAAACACAGACCCCATAGCCCAATGGATGTGTAGATTGTTTCAACCAACTCAACAAACACTACGACAACAAAAACCGACCTATTTATCTACCTAGCCTAATATTTATAATTTGAACCATAGCTAAATCATATAGAGAGATCCCTCTCTGAAGTTGGAAGGGCTATATCCCAGCTTCAAAAGAAGTTGGATAAAGTTACATTTTGTGGATTTCTTCTGTTTTCAACCTCTTGGAAATTTACAGAGTGCTAACATAGTGGCGACCGTACTGGGGAACGAACAAAATTAAAAGTTTATAACTTCACGTTTTCTTTTCCTAGAATAAAGGTTGTTCCTAAAATATTGCAAATTTGAGAAGAAAGTAATGTTTAGAGGTTGATTAAAATTTGTACATATTATTTTTGGACTCATAAAACTAAAAAGTATATATATAAAAAATCAAAAGAAATCTGGCTCCCAAGAAAGTTTATACTCGATCTCATCCAGACCCAGAACTTGCGATAGTGACAGATAACCCAGAACAGTTGCTCAAGAAAAACACCATAGATGAAGGCTCGGTAAGTCATACTCCCTTTCGTAAGTCCCTTTCCTTTTCAGGGGAGCTCATTGCCTTTCAAAACCCTGACTTCGACACCTTTTCCCAACAAAGCCTGGTTAGAACACGGTCTGATAGTTTTGTGACTGGAATCATTTTTGACCCAACCATTTTGCAACCCTGAACCCCTGAAGTTCTGTCTCCCACTGCTAAATCAAAAACCACTCCCTTGGTGCTATCCATTCCCTCCTCGTCCTCGTATTCAACTGCAACCTCACCAATCATCCAGTTTGTTATCCCACCTCCTCCACCCATCATGGCAGCTAGATATGCTCCCTTGGTGTTGGATGTGCCTCTTCATGCCATGCCCCAAGACTATCAAACGAGACTTCCACAGTTCGATGCAACAGGACCTTTAAATGCCCAACAACATGTTGATAAAATGAATGATTATTATGATCTGCATGAAGTAGATGAGGCTGACATTCAAATGAGATTGTTTTCCCAAAGTTTGACAGGTGACGTTAAAAAATGGTATAAAGGTTGACGTGCTACCTCCATCCTTGACCTTACCGCATTCCAAAGTATTTTTCTAGACAGATGGGAGGTAAAGAAAAACCCTCTCCAAATATTGTCAGAATACAAAAATATTAGAAGAAATCAAGGTGAGACTGTACAAGATTACTGCACTCGTTTCAATAAATTGTACAATGCGATCCCAGCTGAAATCAAACCTCCACAGGGTTTGGCATTGATAAAATTCCCTGATGGTTTTGACACTGACATGTCATACCAACTAAGGGAAACAAATTCTACCACCCTGGAAGACATGCAGAAAAGTGCAATAAGTGTGGAGGCCAATTTGTTGGCAAAAAGGGAACATCATAGGTCAGAGAGGAGAGTCACAATTAAAGAGGAACCTTCCACATCAAACTTAGATTCCAAATTGGATTCTTTGGCCTGAGAAATGGAAAGAATGATGGAAAGACTTACTGTGTCAGAAAGAAATCCTCCAAGAGACAACCCACCAACTCCTCAGGTTCGGAATCCTAACTTCAGGAGAAACCCTCCTCAAATCAGACAGAGGGATCCTAGGGATCAAAGAGAACAGAGAGGTCTAGATCAGTAGATCATACCTCCCCTACAAGAAAATTATGTTGATGAAGGAGAGGAAGTGATTGAGGAACTAGAGGATACTCACACAAATCTCATGGGCATTCACGATAACGAAGCTATTTTCCTTACCCAAGAAGAACAAGAAATTTTTCTTCTCAATCAAACAAAAGTAAGTGAAGAAGCTGAAGATGCAGAACAACAGGCATTCGAAAATGCCATTTTGGAGGTACACCGACAGAATAATCTGCGGAGTAAAAAGACAGAAGGGAGTTCCCCAAAAAAGACGATTGAAACATAGAAGGTAATCGAAACCAAGAAGGCCTCTGAGCCATCTGCCAAGAAGATTCCTGAAAAGAGCACTGCCAAAGTTCCCACGAAGAAAAACCTTACTATTCTGAAAAGATTGTCACAGCCCAAGGTCTCACCTATTAATCCACCAAGTACTTCTGGACAGAAGAGTATGGTGGATAAACCAGAATTGATGAGCCAAGGCAGAGCTCCTACACCTTTCAACCTTGAGGGGGAATTAGCCAAAGTAAAAATTCCCATTCCACTTTTTGAGTTGATGAACAAAGACGTTTATCGATCACAGGTGATTAAAGCACTGACCATTGAACTTGACATAGGCACGAAGGCCTTAACCATTGGATCAGAAAATCATTCAAACACCGTGAACCTTACAGATGATCAACCTGAACTTCTGTTTTGACCTGAAGTAGATGGCTAAGATTATAATGGTGATGTCACTACTTTTTACATCAGTCTAAACATACATGACCTGATCTTGCATAATGCTATGCTAGATTCGGGTGCTTCCCACAATCTGATGCCTAAAGCAGTGATGGAGAAACTAGGATTGGAGGTCACCAGACCTTACAAGGATTTACACTCATTTGACTCCAGTAAAGTTAGATGTATTGGTCTGATCAAGGACCTATGTATCACCTTGGTTCATATTCCTGCAAAGAGCATGGTAATGGATGTGGTAGTTGCAGACATCCCTCTGAAGTACGGAATGTTGCTATCCCGGTCTTGGGGGGATAAGTTGAGAGGTACCCTGCAGCTAGATATGTCTTATGCCACTATCCCAGTTTTCGGGCAACAAAGAAGGCTATACAAAGAAACATTGATGAAATACATGGTCAGTAACCAAGAAAAACCGCACAACTATCCTCTTTACTCTGCGCATTCCGACTTAGATTCTTTTATCTTGTACAATGATGGTGACACGAGAGAACAAGATACTCAGCTGGGAGAAGATACATCTAGTCAGGATGAAGGCCAAGAAATCATTGAGGTAGAAACGATGAAAAACGTGATAACTGAAGAATTACCGATAGATTTCTGGAGCATGGATTTTGATGGAGCAGTAAGCAAAGAAGGAGCCGGAGCAGGAGTCTGGCTGCATAATCACAGAAACAGGTATTCAGAAAACCATTCTTACAAATTAAATTTCCAATGCACTAACAATATTGCCGAGTATGAAGCCTTGATGCTCGATCTGAAGCTTTTGAAAAGAGTTGGTGCTAAACAGATTATGGTAAGAGGTGACTCTGAGTTAATAATCAAGAAAATCAAAGGTGAGTACGTTGTGAAACACCCACGTCTTAGAGCTTATAGGAATGCTATTCTTGATGCCCTTAGATGCTTCACTGAAGTTGACTTGCAGGTAATGTCGAGGGGACAAAACATTCTGGCGGACGGATTGGCTACGTCAGCAGCCACATGTAAGATTCCTTTCCGCTCGACTCGCCCATACACTGTGGAGGTGAAATGCAGACCAACCGTTCCCAACAATATCAGGTACTTGCAAGTGTTTGGTAGTGATGATCAAATCGAAGACTTTATGCAGTGTAAAAATGATTTTGAATGTACAAATATAGATTTAGAGAGCGAGGATGAAAATGTAAATAGATCTGATTTTGAAATTGATAGTGTAAATAGCATAGATTCAGGAGAATTAGGCGATGATGAGATGGAGGCTGATATTTTGCATTTGAAAAGTAATGTTTTACCTAGGGGTCTAGTTCCTTTAGAGGACTTGTTTGATTTTAACGACGTAGCCAAAAAACTGAAAATTGAGGCCAATGGACAAGAGGTAGAAGACTGTAATATAGAGACTGAAGAGAAAACCAGGATAGTCAAATTGTCTAAATCATTATCCCCTGAGAAAAAACTCAAATACATTGAGTTGTTCAAAGAATATTCGGATGTCTTTGCTTGGGGTTATGAGGATTTGAAAGCTTATGATACCAACATCATACAACACAGGATTCCAATAAAAGAAGACCAAAAACCGTTCAGACATAAACTTAGGAGGATAAATCCCAAGTTACTCCCTCTAATAGAAAAGGAAATCAAAAAAATGCACGATGCCAAAATCATAGTCCCGTTGCATTTTTCCAAATGGGTCTCTAATTTGGTCCCTAGACGTAAGAAATCTGGGGAAATCAGACTTTGCATAGATTTCTGAAATCTGAATAAGGTCTCCCTGAAGGATAATTACCCCTTGCCAAAAATGGACCACATCCTTCAAAGGTTAGTCGGATCCAGTTGAATATCTTTGCTGGACGTTTTCTCGGGTTATAATAAGGTCCTAGTTCACCCGGATGACCAAGACAAAACCGCTTTCACCACACCATGGGGCACTTTCATGTATGTGAAAATTCCTTTTGGTTTGATGAACGTTGGAGCCACTTTCTAGAGAGCAATGGATATCGCCTTTGTGGAAGAATCGGGTAAGTTTATTGTCGTCTATTTGGATGATGTAACTGTGTTTTCCCTATCTGATGACGAACACCTGCGACACCTCAGATGAGTCTTCGATAAATGTAGAAGGTTTGGGATTTCTTTAAATCCTAAGAAAATCCTTTTCGAACTAAAGGAAGGAAAACTGCTAGGACACATCATCTCCAAGGTCAGAATCAAAATAGACCCCAGCAGAATCGAGGCCATACAAAAATTAGAACACCCAAGAAACATCAAAGAATTACAGTCTTTTATCGAGAGAATAAACTTTCTACGACGATTCATTCCCAATCTGGCAGAGCTCCTCAAAAAAATTACAAATATGTTAAAAAAATATGTAAAAATAAAATGGGACACTGAGTCCAGACATTCTTTCGAACAAGTCAAACGAGCACTCACAGAGGCCCCTGTCCTAATCAGTCCTGATTTTACCAAGGATTTCTATCTTTTTTCTTTCGCTTCCGAACATACTATAGCAGCGGTATTACTACAAAAGAACAACGAAGGGTATGAACATCCCATAGCTTTCTTTAGTAAAGCATTAAGAGACATTGCTCTGAATTACAAGATAATAGAGAAACAAGCTTTTTCCTTGGTAAAAGCCATAAAATACTTTAGAGTCTACATTCTCCATTCCCACACCATAGCATATGTTCTGAATGTGGTAGTAAAAGACATTTTGACCCAGGACAATCCAGATGGAAGAAGAGGAAAATGGATTGTTGTCATTTTAGAATACAACATAGAGATTAAGCCTACGAAACTAATTAAAGGTCAAGGCCTTGCTAAATTGATGGTTGAATCTAACTTCCATGCTCTTGACATTAAATTTTTAGCTATAGCAGATGAATAGGGTGAGATGGCGACTCCAAGCATGAGAGAGGTATTTCTCAACTCTCCATGGTACACAGACCTTATATTCGTTTTGCAAAATTTACAAGCTCCCCCTGATTTGACTAAGACTAAAGCTAGATTTTTGAAGTTGAAAGCCTTAAAATTCTGTATTCTAGAAGGCAATCTGTATTGGAAAGATACTGGAGGTATTCTGTTAAATTTTTTATTGAAAGATGAAGCTGACAGAGTGTTACAATAATTTCATGTAGGAGAATGTGGCGACCATCTGAACTAGAAGGTTAGAACCAACAAAATACTTAGAGCTAGATTCTATTGGCCCACCTTATTCGCCGATGTACATCATAAAGTGACTGCATGTCATCAATGTAAACTGTTTGAAGGAAAAAGGAAACTCCTCCCTCTACCTCTGAAACCGGTCTCAGTTGAAGCCCCTTTCCAGCAATGGGGATTGGACTTCATTGGAGAAATACACCCCCCTTCTTCAGGCCATCACAGGTGGATTCTCACTACCACCGATTATTTTACCAAATGGATCAAAGCAGTACCAAGCAGGCAAGCCACTGACTCTGTTATTATCAAATTCCTTGGAAATAATATCTTGTCTCGCTTTGGATGTCCTAGAAAGATTATAACTGATAATGCAATTGATTTTTGGTCGAAGAAACTCATAGATTTCTGCAACCAGTATCACATTGGTTTGGGACGTTCCACAGCTTACTACCCTCAGGGGAACGAGCTGGCGGAATCTTCAAACAAAACCTTGGTAAACATCATCAAGAAAATGTTGCAGGAAAACAAGAAATCGTGGCATAACAAGTTGGTGTTCACATTATGGGCTGACAGACTGACCACCAAAAGGTCAATCGGTATGTCACCTTACCAGCTGGTCTATGGCACAAAAGTAGTTTTCCCTACTTCCTTAGGAGTCCCTATCATGAAGTTTCTTCAAGATGTACAAGCCGAGCCAAATGACTCACAGAGAAGGATCAACCAGATGATCCATTTACAACAATCTAGGGAAGAAGTTTTCAACAAGACTCACGTAATCCAAGAAAGCATCAAGAAGATTTTTGACAAAAGAACCAAGGAAGATGATTTCGAGTTAGGAGATTTGGTGTTGAGATGGGATGCCAGAAATGAAGACAAGGGAAAACATGGAAAATTTGACAGTCTATGGAGAGGACCATACATGATTCAAGCATTCAGGGGAAACAACACTTTCTTGCTAAACAACGCTGATGGGACAGATCTGCCAGGAGGACCTGTAAATGGAAGAATGTTGAAGCATTATGTGCCACCTCAGTAGAGACTTGAGTTTCACTCACCATTGTACATACCACTTTATTTTTCGCCTGCATTTTCTGAGTGAATAACATTAGTCAGTTGGTTGAAGCCCGAAGAGAAGGCCCTAAGTCGCTAACCACTGTTCTTCCATTTTTTGAGAATAAAACCAATCAATCAACGAAGGCTACGAGGAAGAAATTTTCAGAATGACAGGAACCAGGATTCTTGGCACTTCATAGGGCAAGTACCATCACCAGGTGGAGCTGTTGATATCACCCTATAAGTTATAGGATCAACTGGTGACTGGGATGTTATCTATCTCTAGTGTTTTTTGTTGACAAATGATTTTTCATTCTGCAAATAATTTGAAAAGGAAAAAGAAAAAGAAAAGAAAAGAAAAATAAAAAGAAAGAAAAAAGAAAAAGAAAAGAAAAGAAAAGAGGGCATAAAAGAATTCAATAAAATCCCCATGCAACAATAAGTAACTTGGTCCATACCTTTCAAGCATGGCCAAGTTCTTTTCAACTTGATGCTGATAGGGTAGTGAAGGAATTTGGCTAAACAGTTTAATCTTAGCCAAAGTGTCTAGGTTAGATTAGTGAATAAATCTGGCCAGACTGTCTAATCTTGGTCAGATAGCCCCAGGGTAGAGTAAATTCTTAACCCAATAGTCTAATCTAGGTTAATTTTCATAGGAAGCTAGGTTAGAATATAGGCTAGTTGCTTTGTTGCTTCATTTCAATAAGAACCAATTTGATGATCAATGTTGCACCATGATTTGAATACCTAAAATGTTGTTTGGACTAACCCTTGGTGGTGTTGACATGAAAAGCCTTGGAGGAAACCCGTAAAAAAAGCACTTATCCTAAGTTTCCTCAGTGCATGTATGTTTTTCGCCCTCAATTATGCTCCGATCATGTATCAATGGTCCAGACGATCGTACTCAGATCTACGGTGGAAAGGTCTTTCCGGACCCCCCCGACCGTTCTATCTTTAACGGAAGGGGGGGGTCCGGAATTGCTGATAAGATCCGCGCGCATCTAGACGACTCAAGATCAAGCGCTCAGATCTACGATCAGTATTGGATTCCGGACCCCCACGTCCGTTATGCCTTTAATGGAGGGGGGGGGGTCCGGAATGTGTCATAAACAGAGTGCATATATCTGTGGCTCAGAAGCAGGTGCGCAGATCAATGACCCAAGATGTATTTCGGACCCCCTTGACTGATCTGCCTTTAACTGAGGGGGGGGGTCCGGAATGGTATTCTTCCTCTGGCGATCCCATCTTTATACTTGGCAGCGATCCAATAGCCTTGAGTCCCATCATCTCCTACTATCTGACAGACCTTCGTCACCTCTCGACGTCACCATCCACCTTTCCCAAATTAGTCACTTCCCATAACTACTATAATTTCTTCCCCCCCATTAGCTCGTGGCAAGCCCCGTCACCATGACCTTTACCCCAAGCGGTAGCTGCCACATCACTCATCTGTATCCCTCAGTCACCGTCACCTGCCATATCACACTCTAAGTGATCCGTCGGCCATTTATTACTGGATGACCTATCCGTTAACTAGCTGACCTGTCTCCCCCGCCCAACGGACACCCATTTGCCCAAAACTACCATTTTCCTTCCTAATTTCACCATTTTCCCACTCATTGCACTAGAGAGAATTAATCTGTTTTCACCTTCGTTACAGTCAGTTGCCCCCACCAGCAGCCACCCCCGCTAACATTGTTTTTCTTGCAGGTATTGTTGCAGTAATGGCGCCAAAGTCCAAACAAGCAGAAGGAGAGGAGAATCTATTTCTCCCGCCTCCTTTCGACCTTGACAGGATCCCACTAGTCGACAAAGACCGCTTAATCGAAGATACAAAGTGAGATTTGGATTTTGCAGACCTTCAGTCATGGCTCAAGGAAGTCTTCCTAGACCAGAGTGATGAAATCGGACTCTGGGAGTCCAATTTACCCCTCTACCTTTTCCCTCAGATCCACCCTTTTCTCGAGTTTGCTCTCAAGTGCCAAGACCACTACATTCCCAAGCAAAGAGCCATCATCTCCTTATAGGAGAAATCCTTTTCGTCATCACGTCCGAATCCATCGACCAGATGATGCGAATCCCCCGAGCCGACTCTACATCACCCTTCAACCTGGAAATTCTTACAGAATTATACCAGAAAATGACCTTCCCCCAAAGAGCTCAAATATTCGAGCTTTTCCTTCCCCCATCCACTCAATTTCACTCCACAAATCCTCCTTATCCTTCTTCCATGTTCTCGACTAAAGGAAACCAGATCATCTCATCCCTTTGTGCCTTGTTAGGATATTATTCAGATCAGTGGGTAGATGAACCCATTCTGGGATTTTTATCCATCTTCTCTACCGATGAGAAGCCCACCACCTAGTTTGACTTCAGCACATTCCTAGCGAACAATATTCACGAACAGTTTGTGAATTTCACCACAGAAGGCATGTTATGATACTCTTCCATACTAGCGTACTTGTCCATCTTCTTCCAGGTGGACAAATTCATTTTTTCCATGCAGAAGATGGATGGAGATGGCAGACCCCAGGCAGTGATAGCATGGACCTCCTTGCTCAAGCACAACTCCACAGAGTTCAGCTTCAAGGAGTTCATTGATCAGTTCTACCACCCTGTGGTGAGTATGCTTAGCGGCATGCCCGAGCCTCGGATAAACGATGAAGTTCAGAGGATCCTGCATCTCTCAAACAACACAAAGACAGGGGATTGGTACTTGTATCAATATTACACCGAGATCAGAGTATACGGGTGCGAGTTGGCACCGTATAAGTTGCCCAAGTATCTACATGTCATAATTTTTGCTTTGGAATATATAAGGCAGATAATAAATTCCGATGATATCCATTTTGTGTCACTGAAGAAAAAGCAGCAGCTTAGAATCAAGGGGCACATTGACTCCTTCATCTACAACAATCGTGGCGCTGGGGAAGAAGCAAACAGGATGCTGAGGGAAATGAAGTTCTTCATGAGCTTCCCATGGCATTACGATCCATCTGGGATCATCTCTGAGATGAGAGTAAAAAACAAGAACATCCCATATGTTCATGAAGCTAGGCCTGAAGTTGAAATATTTGCAAATCAGATAGTATGGGAGCCTAACACATTGGTCGAAGTAGAACAACAGGATCCCCCGACCACTGTGTCACAAACAACCACGCCACAGGTCCCGAAGGAGAAAAGGCCCAGGCAAGATTTATCTCTGCCTGTCATGGAGGTATCATCAGAAGAATTTCAGCTGCACACCAAGAGGCCTAAGACCTTTGCAGTTCCTGGCCCGACCAGGGAAAAACAAGCCCTGTCTACTACAGTGACCAAAGTTGATAAGCCACCCTTCGGTTTGAGCCTCCATAAGGTCATAACCTCATCATTGCTGGAAAAATCTACAGATTCTCCATTGACCACCCAACCCGGCAAGGTAAGACTGAAGCTGAGTATCTTCAAAAAGTATGAGCTGATCAAGAAAAGGAACCAGACCCTGACCAACAATAATTATGCCCAGTTCTGGAAGTAGACATCGACTGTGCAACATAGGATGTTATCGGCATTTTACACTGAGAAGGGTAGAATGAATATGGAATTCCTCTAGGCACAGGTACCAGATCCAAAGGTGATCACTGACTACAAAAGGGCCACCTTTGAATTCCAGACGAAGGACGTGCATCCGGCCGATCAGATGGATCTGCACAAGTAGACAGGGGAAATGGTTTTCTATACATTGGCACATGCTTCCACTTTTGCATCCAAATTGCATGTGTCCCTGAACAATGTTCAAACACAACTTAAGTTGGAGAAGATATCATCCTTTGCAAAGGACAATAGGATCAAGACTTTGGAGGAGTTGATCCTCAAGATCGGTTACGATCCTTCAAACGTGAAAGCAGCTGAGGAAATGATAAAGAAGAAGAATGTTGACATAGCATCCTTGAGGAAACAACTGAAGATCCCACCCACAGAGGATTCACAGGTGAAGGAGATAGCAGAGAAAGAAGGAGAGAAATATGAAATGCTCAAGCTACTCATGGAGTAGAATGCACAGTTAAAAGAAATGGAAGCTGAGATGGAGAATCTAGTAAAAGAGAAAGAGCAACTGAAGCCGATGGAAGTCATTCCATTGAGTGCCATTCCAATTTTGGGAGTAAGTACAACATCAGTGACAGAAGTCCCATCTGCTACTCCATTGACATCCCTGGAGAAGACAACTGACCTGGATAAGTCTATGGAAAAGATGAACCTAGGAAACAGAGATCAGCAGGCTAAAAAATGAGATTGAGAACCTTCAGGAACTCAAATATTCCTTCCAGACTAGCCTCTCCAAGGAAAAGTAGATGACCGATCAGCTCAAGTAGGAGTTACAACAGCTCCGGAAGCAAACAGTGGCAGGAAAAACTTTGGCCGAGGTTAAAGAAAGTGTATGTATAGACATCACTAAGTCCATGAACGAGATATGGCCTATGATACAGATTATGTTTGAGCAGAATGAATTGGTACATAGAAGAAAATAGGCCATCGAGAAGATCAGATGAGAATTGGGAGAGATGACAACACAGGCAAACGAGATCATCAAGTTCTTAAATTCTAAGACCAGGGAAGAACTGGAAGAGCTGAAAATTAAAGACAGAACATAGACCATCCTTGAGGTCAAAAGAGTTTTGACCAAGAGAGGATTAATGCTTCAGCTGGAAGAAAAGGTTCAGGCCATGGACCTAGGGGTACAAAGATTCTTTAGTAAGATTGAATCTCTCCAGAAGAAAGGTCTTCCTGGTCTGAAGGTAATCAATGATAAATTGATGACACTCCCAGACTACAAGAAAATATTGGCCGATGTGGCTAAGGATAGTTCAAAGTTTGCAGGGATTCAAGGGAGCGTCACTGGCAAGGCATTTCTATATTCCCTTCAGTGGGACATTAGTATCCAACATGATATTCGATACATCTTCCTCACCAAGCCTACCTTCGCCAAGTACACTGAAATGGACGAAGTGTATCGAAGGCTACTGAAAGTCAACGTGCCTAGTCATTTTCGATGGGAGGAACTCTGTGACCTGATCGAGTAGCAGATGAGCTGTCCCAGTCCAGTCATTTGTCCAGTTAGATGAAGTCGTGTAGAGGCTTCATCAACGGCCCACCCAGAAAGCAACATGCAGTTACACCACATCATCAAGCAGTTCCTAGATTTAGGAAATTTGTTAAGTTAGTTAGGCTAAAAATAGATTTATCACGTCCTGGTCATTAATGACAGGACCGTTTGTAATTTTAGTTATAAATACTTCATCTTTCGAAGTATTGGGGGTTGTTGATCTTCACACCCTGAAGCTATTAGACTGTAATATTTTTTAAGAGATCTTCCATTAATAAAAAGGAGGCACTTTTACAGGATTCTTGCATGTATTTACTGGTGATGTTTTTCTCTCTAAGTTGAATGTTATTCTCACTTTGTTGTCATATTGTTTTCTGAATCTAATCTTTAGAAGTAACGAACGTTGCAAGATTTATCTAGTATACCTTGTTTCTGACTCGAAAGATTTTAGTGTTTTATCTTCTGGTGTTTTCAATAAAGAAATTCTTAACTGCTTCTTTGTTGAAATTATCTTTCTCATCTTTTCTGTTGTTCCTCATTTTTACTCTCGAAGAATCCAGTGATTATATTATCTCGCCCTGCGAAAGTTTTCCCTTGCGTTTCTGATTTGGATTTTATCTTTATTCAAAACACAGACCCCATAGCCCAATGGATGTGTAGACTGTTTCAACCAACTCAACAAACACTACGACAACAAAAAAAAACCTATTTATTTACCTAGACTAATATTTAAAATTTGAACCATAGCTAAATCATATAGAGAGATCCCTCTCTGAAGTTGGAAGGGCTAGATCCCAGCTTCAAAAGCAGTTGGATAAAGTTACATTTTGTGGATTTCTTCTGTTGTCAACCTCTTGGAAATTTACAGAGTGCTAACAGGGGGGGATGAGCCCCCCAGACCCTGTAGGGGGGGAAATACCCATGTGGAGGGGTGTACAATATTCTGGGGTGTACAGTCTTCATGGGGTATAAACACGGCTGAAAATAAAGACCTATGAACCAGGAAGATAATTAGGCTCCACAACCAACATTCCTTTCCCTTATTCTAATTCAACTGAAATGTTAAGTTCTTCAGGTATTCTCTCATCTCTTCCATAGTTGGATATGTATGCTTATATTGATTTTCCTCTAACTGCAATGTTTCTTGCAAGGCCTCATCTTGGGTTTGGGACTTTTTATTCCTCAAAGGATACTTCAAATTTGCCAATAAACAGTTATCAAAAATATTTCTATGTTGCATATCAGTAATAGGGTACTTTAACTTACCTTTAGCCTCTTGAACTTTTGGTCCACCTCCCAAAATTGTTCTTCTGGTTTCTGCTTAATATCTATCATCTCATTCATGAATTGATCCTCTGAAATTGGTTTTTGAAATTCATTGATTAATTTCTTCTTCACATATCTAATAGTTGTAGGCGTTCCCGTTGGATTATTTGTTGCGAGACCCATATTCCAATATAATGCACAGTCTCATAATGTGATTACCAACTGCACAACCTTTGTATATTCATCTGTAATCTTCTTAGTTTCCCATATCTTCTCACAAATAAACAAATTATTTTTTGGTTCCTCTGACCCTTCTCCTCGAAACTCTGGTAACCTAATAGTTGGATCTTGTTCTGCCATTGTGAATTTTGTTGTACTACCACCTCTGCACGGTGTAGATACTTGAATGTTACTTGTTGAACTTACACTTCTTCTTGAGTTTCCACTGGACCCACGTCCTGTAAATATCCTTCTACCACTAATCCCTTGTTGGTTAACCAATTTTTCTTATTCATATGTCTTAGTTGCACATGGGGTTGTGGGTTCCACACTAATTAGGATTTGGAATGGAGAGCCTTCTTATACATCGTACCCTTGACCTTTGGTTTTCCTCTCATATGTGGCACACAAGGTTTCCTCAATATTCCTTATCACACATATATCCTCTACCTCTTCTTCATCACTGTCCAGGCCCTCTCATTTGGCTACTGCCCTCTTTTTCTTATTGATCTTATACTAGTAGGGTCATCTATTGCACGTCACTCTTGATTTCCTTATTATTTCCCTGGTTTGTTCCTCATCCATCATTATGGGGTCCATTTCTTCCTTCTTCTAGCCTCTTCCAGAGCTCTCTCTATATCTCAGATCTTCCTTAGTGCTTCCCCCAGCTCTCCCATGCACGCAAAGTGATTTAGTTCTTTGATTCCATGGTCAACACACCTTTATCATTAAATAAGATCTTGATCAACATGTAAAGAGACCTAATGTACCTCCCTCTTGGTCCCTTCAAAAATTCTTTCTCTACAGCAGTGTAGTAATTCGTTGTACCGATTGAAAATTCAGTAATAAACCCTATAGTAATAATGTCTAACCAAAACTCCATTGCGCGCGTGAATTTATTGTTAACCCTTTCTAACCGCACAATATTCTCAGCAGTCCACTCTATTGTCCTTATTCAATTAGTTGGATGAGTATCCTTTAACCTCAATATCCACTTCTGTAACAACTCTGGAAAATAACAGAAATATACCTCATGCAAATCAGTAAACACATAACTCTGTAAATACTAGCACGGTGTATACCTCGAGCTTATATTATCTTTCTATGTGAACTTGAGCTACTTTGTTGTTAAGCCCTAAATAGTGGCACATTACCCCTTAATTGGGGCATATTACATTAGTAATGTTATTTTATTTATGTCGGCTTGGGTCCATTGGTTGTAATTGTACCTCCTAGTCTCCTATATATACCAAGGAGACATTTTCATTTGGAATCATCTTGTATTTGTACATTTATGTGGTGTATAAAGAGGATTATTATCTAAAATTCTCTCTTTTTCAAGGTGTTTAGTACTTATTCTGAGGTTTTTCTATGCTATATTGATATTTGGTTCTTAACATATGGTATCATAGCTCAAGATCTTGGGGTTTCGTTGTTACATTTAAGACACCTTGTAATTTTCACTATAATTTTTTTTATACGACGTGTCAGAAGGAACCCCTTGGAGGATATTTCATAGATAGATCAAGGTACGTTGGGTTCAAATTTCAGCTCTTGAGGCCTTATACTTTAGGAGATATATCCTATGTAAGATAGGGTTCTGGAATAATCTTGAATTGAGTCATCATGGAATTTTCTCTATAAAATGTTTTATGTAACGTTTCAGACCCTGAAATTGAGAGAATATTCACATAAATTATTAAGGTATCTATGATAAAAATTCCAGCTTCTGGTTCATCTTACATTTGTAGATACACCCTGTGGAAGATAGGGTATCTGACTAGTCCTATTGACTAGTATCAAGCAGGTGTTTCAAGTAAAACAATCATAAATTTTTCCTAGAGTATCCAAATTGAGTGAGACCAGTTTCATTGGATAGTGGACAGTCTTTATTATTTATGGTACAATTTTCATAATTGTATATCAATTATTTTGTGCAGGGCATGCTATACAAGTGATATCTCCTGGAAAGGCCAAAAATCAGCAAGTTGTGGGGAAGTTACCATAAATTCCACTTGGAACATCCAATTTAGATCAGACCTGTGGCATTACAGAGAATAAATATCAGATAACTACAAAAAAATAAATTTTCATACCAATAAGGTGTTATAACCCTAAAATGCACCATACAGGTTTACCTGGCATCAGGCCAACTCATGCCTCTTCCTAGCCAAGGCCATGCTGAATATTTCCTCAAAAAACCACTTAAAACAAACAACCCGCGCCCTAACTTCTCACTGAGTGCGGGCAACCGCTTGTTGTCCTCTTACTGCACGCGGGTATCCGCGGGCTAGCTCAAAACAGCCCGCGAGTACCTAACAATGCAAAAAATCAGGGAAGTTTCCACCGAGACTCGGGGCTTTTTGTCAGTTAACTGAAACTCTCCGCCATGCATGGCCGAGAGTTCGACTAAAACCCTAGCTCTTCCTAGCCTATAAAAGGAGGGGTAGGGGTACTAATCACAGGAGGAAAAATTATAGTAAAGGAACTCTGCCAAATTGCCAAGCCAGTTTTGTCCCAACCCTTTAGCTTTGCCTCAAGCTTTAGGAGAAACCCAAAGGCCAACCAGTAGCCCGAGGGAAAGAAGAAACAACGTAAGAAGGGTAAGGGGGATAAAAAACCAAATGATAAGGTTGGCGAGGGTACCACAGAAAAGAGAAAATCGAGGTATCCGTGCAATCTTTGTGCGGAAGATCATCCAACTCATTTATGCCCTCGACTTGCAGAGGCCCAGAAGTTTGTCACGCAGCAACAGCAAGCTGTGTTGACTAATCCCTTTCAGCATGGGCAGAATCTAACTCAAGCCTCTGCGAGTACGGAGAAGGGTAGTCACGAAAACTGTCCTTCCCAAAACGCCTCATCTTCCGCGAACGTATACATGATGAAAAGTGACGCTTTCATAGCAACTAGAGATCATGATTATAGCAAGCAAAACGCCTCTGATAAGGGCAAAGAAGCCGAGATCCCATCTCTTCCTCTTCAGATTGAAAAGACATTGGGTGAAACAATGACTCGCATCCCAAAAGGTGTGTTTAAACGCGCTTCTCATAATCCAA
>ML782164.1:532199-548106 GCA_009831015.1 Picea engelmannii
ATGGTCTTTGTTGCTCCTGCTTCGCTCCAGTGCTCTTGTGCAGCCAAGACCAAGACAACACAAACCAACCAAAGTGAAGAAAGCACAATCTATTCAACAATCAATCTATGTATATGATCAAGGAATTATACAATAAAGTGGAATTAACTTTATGGGAAAGGGACATATTACTTTATCATATTAATGGAAAGTAAAGATTACAACCTGAGCCTTGATGTCACAAACTTCCTTTCGATGTCCTTTGGCTCCGACACACACACTTGCTCACTTGCATGAAGAAGATCAACCACATTTGATAAACTTGCTGGAGTCTCCTAGTTGTTGTAGCTTCAGTCCTTCACACAATTCTTTCACCAATTCTCCAATGAATCTTGCTTAACCTTCTTGCTTGAGAATTCCCTCAATATATAGGAGAGAATGAATTAGTTACTTGGATAAGAATGATCCCAAAATATCAAGGAATCCAGTACTAGGATAACCATTCGAATGCCATCTCATTCTTCTAGAAGATTCCCTTCTAGAAGCATCAAGAATTCATCTTTTTCCTTGCTTTAGAAAGAGTTTACACCTTAGCAGTTCAACACAGTGCGAACTTCTCGCACCCTAGCTTAAGGCAGCTTGCGAGAATCATTCATTCTCGCAGGAAAATATACTAGTAGCCTGCGAACATTCTTCAAAAATGAGTTTTCTGGAAGAGATGAAAATAGCTTTTTCTCAGAAGAAAGTTCTTATGAAGAACCTGAGTACACCATCATGAATACATCATCATGATGACCAAAATCATGGGTAACAGCTCCAACACCCTTCTAATTTACTTTTGACTTGTCAAGGCACAATAGGGATGACCTTTACAAAGGAACAATAGGGTCGACTTAACAAATATAATATAACATTAATCTTTGGCTTTTTGTCTTGGTCAAATACAATATGAATATAATAATAATATCTTTCGAAGCTACTCAGACTTCAACAGTCCCTCTTAGCAAGGAAGGTATTTTTATGGCATCATCATCATGACTTATTCTTCTCTTTTGTACGCTTGACCATTGACTTGTTCAATTTCCACGAATCTATACTGAATAATTTTTATAACCACATCAACCTCAATGGTTTCATCATCCATCCGAAATTTATTTCATCATGGGGCCTTCACTGACCAGCTCACACAGAATTTGGCATCTAGTTACACAATGAACTTGTAACCTTTGGTTGGCACACTAGGAAAATGGTCCACAATGACCATGCATCTAATCACGAGGATTAGGCGATGTAGTTCATACACACTACCCATCTATACCAAATATAGGAAATGCATGCAACCACACATGTTGGCCCACCAGCTAAAAATTTGGGTAACTAACCATCCCTGAAGGCATGACATCTACTGATCTTCTACGAGGTCATGTTGATTGGTGCCACAGTTAGTAACTTTGTGTAACATAATTTTTCACTGGAGTAGTAATTTGTGTACTAGGCTTTATCGTTGGGGTAGAAATAACTTGGAATACTAGGATTTATCACTGGGATAGCCATCTATGTACCAAGATTTATCATTGGGGTAGCAGTAACTCGGCATACCAGGATTTATCACTGGAGTAGCCATATGCGTACCAGGCTTAATCATTGGAGTAGTAGTAACTCGGCGTACCAAGATTAATCACTACATTAGTTATAACATGCTTATGAATGACCACCTGTTGCTTCTGCCACATGTTGAAGTTGTTTCCCTAGATCACAATTGTAACTCATCACTCTCTCTTTCTAGGGACGTCCTTCTAGACCATACCAAGCATGTATCTAAAGTATACAAACTTCACTTTCTATGGAGGCTTGGTCAACACATAAGATATATTCTCATCTGTAGTGACATACTAGAGCTTCACTGCTCCCCTTTGTACCATATCTCTGATATCATGGTACCTGATATTGATGTGCTTGGACTTTTCATGCCATACCAAGTTCTCTATAAAATTCACACAACTCTATTTGTCACACCAGATAAGAGTCTCCTCTAACTCAAGATAAAAAAATCCTATAGGAAGTTTCTGAAGCCACACTACTTCGGTGTTAGTTGAACAAGTTGTTATATACTTTGCTTCATCTATACTAAGCGCCACACTAGTCTACTTCTTGTTGAACCATGAGATCATAGTTGATCCCCTACTAAAGCAACATCTAGATGTACTCTTCTGATCTCCATCACTATTGGCCCAATATCAATCAGTAAATCCTTGTAGGATTATCTCACGATCTGAAGCATATCTGAGTCGATAATCAAGTGTACCCTTTGTTGTGTTGGTTTTTTCACTTGGGTGAGAAAAAAAACAACACTTGCATGTTTATATAATCCTGCTAAACAAAACAAAATTTTGTGAGTGGGTTAGACAGACCAAAAGCACATGAAAACAAAGAAATATAACTAAAAACAACTAAGAAATAAATCTTTGAAATCTTGAGAAACTTAGAACCATGAAAATTGAACAATGACCAGCATATTGCTACCAATGGATCAATAGATTAGTAGGAAAACCACCGTAGATAAAGGTAGGGACTTATGAGTCCCCTCTTCCTCCTTGGGAGGGCTCTTGAGTTCCCTAATTGAGAGATCTTCTATCCTTACAATGGAAGAAATGACAAATGGTGAATAAAATAAATGTCTATTCCCTCAAGATGTGAGTAGAAGGGCCTATTGAAATGGTGCTTAAAGGATTCAAAGAGAAAAGAGGATTCTCAAAGAATAATTCTTCCAGCATAACAATACTTTGAAGATCTTGGTTTCTTAGCACACCCATGACTCTTATTTATAGCATTCATTCATGGAAAAATGTAATTGGTTCATAGTGTGAATAATGGGGCCTTTTAGGGAACCCTCTAGTCCTTGACCAGCCTTCAAGCTATATTTTGCTCAGATATGAATGTCAAATCATGTTGGGGGTCGGACTAGAAGTGGTTGAGGGACTGACAAGATCCATAAATGCGTCGTTCATAGAAGTATGTATCTTTTGTCATAGGTAGCCACTCATTTTGTGCACAATGCATGTTGAGGCCTATGTTCGCCCGTGCATGCTACGAACTGTGTGCACGCTTCCTTCGGTGAATTTGCAAACTTTGATTTTTGACCCAATTGTATAGTTTTTTTTCCTTTTGATGGATTTTGGTGCTGTAGGTGGACTAATTGTTGTCGGAATTGATGTGTTTCTTCAACCATTATGTGCAATGTTGTGGACAATTTTTCAGTGATAAAAGATGCCCCTTGATGTGTGAGGCTAGGACCATACGTATAACTGAAATACATCATTGTTTATTTTTCTTAGAGTGCCATTGTAAGGAAGAGTGAAGAGAGGAACTGCAAGAGTGATCCACTGGAGGGAGAGGAAAAATTATGGGACCCAAATCTTTCTCTAGGGAGAAAAAAGAAAAATTGTGTACAAACAAGGCGAGCTTGCCCCATGCTCATGTCATGAAACCAAAATGTGATACTATAACTGAAGATGTATGTTGATGTAGATGACTGCAGTGCCCTAGGGGGTGGTTGATAACAACAAATAAAATTTTGAATGGTGAACAGACTCTGAAGTGAGGCAAGGACAACTATAAGAATTTTTTATGACTCGTAGGAATTGATGGCCTAACAAATTCATAGGTCTTCGGCTGGTATGAAACAACTGCAATAGTCGCATAGGAAGACCCATCGTAACATGGGATTTTGTTGAAGTCTAATGTTATGGGGGTCAACGGAATTAGAGAGCAATGATGATTCTCTCTGTGTAGTATGAGACTCCTCATTGAAAGGGTAATGAGAGTCAAGATATGCTCGCCCTTCTGGAACTATGTTCATGTCAACATGAAGGAAGACATGACTCCAAGAAGGAAAGGGCTTCGTGAAATCCACTGGGTAATAGGTGATATCAGGTATTGGTGGGTAACATGAATGAATTTGAGATGCGGTGAGACTCGAGACTTCCCTTGGTTGGGGAATTTTGAAGGATGATTGGTAGCAACTGTAAAATTGGATCTAGTGTCAGGGGGACGACTAGATATGGGGTTAAACTATGCCAGAGGCTAACAAAGTGGACAAACTCAAAGATCATGGGTACATGGAATTTTTATACTCGAGGTTCGTGAACGATGTCAGTACGAAAAAAGAGTGGATGCCCCAACCAAGGGTGACATGGGTTTCTTTGTCGGAGAAAAGAAGGCCATCAAGGATGATGACAAAAAAGATATGTATATGCTGGAAACAAATGCTTTATACAATTACCAAAGAAATAAAGAATAATTTGGGTTTAGTATACAGATACAGAAACAGGTGCCCCAGTGAAATATGGCTTCGCTTGTTAAGGCGCAAGTTTGTGAAAGAAAACTGGTGGTGGGTGGGTTTCTATATTAGGTAAATGGATGGAGGGAAATCTGCAGATGAGAAAAGTGATGGTGGATTAGATGGAGGGATAAGAAAACTTCGGAGGTGCAGTCAATAGAACCAAGATGATATGACCTGGTATTCCATTGGGAAGGTTATAAATATGACGAGAAGACGTATGGGGTTCATTCTTGGAAGTGCATAATACTATCGGGACTCCGATCCCTACGGGGTGAAATCAGCATGAGTGTCAAGTTTCCAAGGGGAACTATGAATGGGAAAAATCATGTGGGGGAGAGTGCTACCAAGTGATAGTACCCAAATGTGGAAAAGTTAAAGGTACTGCAGAGCCATATGTAAGGACCCTAAAGGTAAATGTTAGAGGGTGTGATTGGGATATGAAATTGATTTACAAAGGTAATAATACATGCCAGTGTGGACCATATACCTAAAGGGGTTGTAAGCTTGTGGAACAAGTACCTGCACACATGAAAACCAAATACCTGACGTGAACAATCTTTGATGATAAAGAACATATAACATCTATTTGATAAAATTGAAAGTGAGCATGCGACGTCAATGGTGATTTCTTTAATGATTCTTAGTTTAATGGAAATGACAATTTTGGCAGTGGGGGAGATGTTGGCCATGTTTCCTTCTTCAAAAGCATATGGGGTAGGGATAGGGTTGTTGAACCAATATATATTCCATGAAGGAATAAAATCCTTGGTTTCAATTGCGCACATGGAGGCCTGGATAGGAAGGTGAAAGGCCTCTTGTGAAAGAAAAGGTGCTCGATGATGGAGCACATTCCATGGGCAATCAAGGGTAGTGAGTTCCTCCAGGATATCTTCGTCGCAGTGAAAATGTGAGAATACAGGGGATCCTGGGAGGTGATAAGGAGAACTATCAATGGGTGAGTGTTATTTTTCCTCAAGGGGTGAGGACGTAGAGGGGATAGCATGAACGGGGTGTGATGGTTCGCTTGTCATAAACCAAACGTCATGATATTGTGGATGGTACCTTGTTCGCTCGGGGACTGACGACGAAATCTATTGAATATCAGTAATGTGAGCCTCAGCAGGGAGTGGCTGAGAGGGCTCTAGTCGAGATATTTGATATACTGTGACTAACGTTTAGCAAAATTGAGGTAGATCTAGGCAATGATGAGTGTAGTGGCCATATTCTGAACATATGGCACAAGAGAACTTAGTGTGTAACCCTTTATTGCATGTGGTTGAGGACTCCATAGTAGCAGTGGATGTACATGGTGGAGTGGCGAGAAATGTGGTTTATCTATGGAGTTGGATCAGATTTCATAACTTAGGAAGAGTAGGCAATCTGTTAGTGGGGTGTCCTTCTCTTTTCCATAGTACGCAAGGAGGCTGAGCTTAGGGAGGAAGTGGATTTGTGTGATTGTTCTTCTTTCATATTCCCCCAGTGGTGGTGGTGTTTCTTCTAGTTAGGGGTGGGGGTGGTGTGGCAGGATCATGTACTGGGATCTGCATCGGTAATCCCTCTGTCTGAGGAGGGAGAGATGGCGTAGAGACCATCGCGAGCAGATGGAGATACCATACAAGGATAGAAATAACCATGTTGGGAAGGGTAAGAGTAGCATCTACCTGGAATGCTTGGACTCTAGGTGGGGGGTAGAAAAAGGGAATTTGGGTAATGGCTTGGGGGACTGTCTCCCAAACTGGGATTTTCCCTTGGAGGTGGGGGGGAATCTGGGATAAGTGGTGCAGTGGGGTTCTCAGGGAATTCTTGAGGTAATATTTCTCCAACTGGTGGAACTTCGATGTGGGGAGGGGCCTCAGTGGGAGGAGTGTTGTCTCTGATAGTAGTTCCATTAGAAGATGCTACACACACTTGTGTTGAAGGGTGGAGGAGAGGTGGTGCTCCATAATAGGCCCCTAACAAGGATGCGTCCTTAAAAATTCTAGGACCCATGTCGATGACTAAAAAAGAATATGAGCTAGTGTGTACAAGGGGGAGAATGATATCAATGTTGGTGGAATGATTAGGCCCGTAATGTGTAATTTGGTCGATGGTGACGATTTTCTCGTTGTGGGAGAACATCATCGTTTGAAACACAAAATAGGCTATCTCCTTCATAGCATACATGTAGCTACGTTCGAATTGGATATTGTAATCAAGTGGGGTGTCGATAAATTCAATGTCAATGACAATGGTTTTTCCCCCAAGTTCTACAGGGATGTTTTGGAAGAGCCCTTCAGGGGATGATGGCCGACCGTCATAAGCTCTCATGGTGATGGCAGATGGTACTAGCTCAGGTGAGCCAATTTTTTTCCATACTACTTTGGACATTATGCATGTGAATGCACCTTCATCGATGATGCATCGATGAAATGTGATTTTCCATATCTTAATTGGTATCTGAAAAGCTACCAGGGTGGGGAGGGGTGGCTCTCCACTATCTAGATCAAAGGTGATGAGTCTAGTATCAGTTGGGTCGACTGCCCCCAAGGTGGACAGAAAGGATTTCCATTGAGATGGAAATGTTTGGAGGACCTCCAATACAGACATGGCTATAGGAGACTGTGCTAAGCTGTCAGCCAGACTATAGTTATGGGCTCCCCTAGCATGAGGGTTATGTACATTCTGTCATAACGACATGTGAGGTATATGAGGGTTTGGTTCAGTGTTAGGGCATGGAATCATCAATGGTTTTCCAGTTTTAGCTGGAGTGGACTCTGAGTTGTTTTAGATAGACTCAGAGGGAACACCATATTGGTGACCGCGTGTTTGCAGAAGAATCTCTTCTTCATTGGTAAGGAGGATATTGCGATCGGCCTGATTTCCAGATTGATTGGGACCTGGGTGTGGAATAGGGTTTTTCAAAATAGTCGAAGGTGGCAGTTGCAAATACTGTTGTGGGGATTGTTGAGGGGCAGGTGATGTTGGAGGACATTGAGCATTCATGGACTCATTCATCCATTTGAAATCATAAATTTGGGGGTAGTGGTGTGTATAATGTCCATTGTTGGACCTCGACCAAGTTTTGAGGAAACCTTGGTCAGGTTTGGACCACTTTTTGGACTTCGACACATCGACCGAGGAAGGAGCGCCCAGGCAGAGCTGAGATCACGGATCACACTTTTTTTGTGGGCTATGTGGACCAAGTAAGGGGTTCCTTGGGGTTTTTGTAATGGGTTATGGGATGTCGTCCCATGGGTTCTCCCATGTTTAGGCATTTTTGTAAAGAATTGTAAAAGTATAAATAAGCAAGAATGTATGGTAGAAGTAGCAAGCGAAGTCTTAGTAGCTAAGTGCAATTAGTTTTGAGTTTCTTTGTGCAATAGAATGTGTATGTACTAAGGCTCTATGCTCGATAGAGAAATTGGCTCTGTGCCTTGGCCTAGTTTTGGAAGGAGGATCTGATGCTCAGTGCTCAGATCTCTTGTCCTATGTGAAGTTCGGCTATGTGTCTTAGTGCACAGGAGAAATTGAAAGTAACATCTAGATGAATAATAAGAAGATGAAGTGGTTGGTGGACATAGCCCCACACTAGGGTGAACCATGTATATCTTGTGTCTTTGGTTTTCTTTATGCTATGTTGCTTATGTTGTGAATCTACTCAGTGATTTGATTATTATGTATGATAGATAGATCTATTAATGCTTAGTGATTTATTTATGTTAGAGATGATTGAATGTTAGATCTAACTCAGTGTTATGTGCTAAGTGGTTGGAGTGCTTAATCTTTATTGTTACTACGTCGATTTATATTTGGGGTATGTTCTGCGATGCTAATGAACTAATGTGTGCTAACCCTAAGTGTTAATAAACAATTGTGCAGAGTTTTATTATCACATATATGTGTCCCATCTTGGTTACAAACACCTGCGTCCTATAACCCCCCCTACTTATACCTCGGGTGACACATCTCCTGCTCTGCAGGTGTTTCCGAAAGGGCTGGTAGTTAGGGTTTTTTGGGTGCGTTGTTAAGCGTTGAACCCTGGGTCTGCCCCTATGCCAACAAATGGTTCCGTTGTCAGGACCTGAAACTGTGATTGTCGGGAACTGAAGTAAAGAAAAGAGAAGCTTTGTGCATAGATATGTTGTTTAAGTGTGCAGTACTCTACTTGATTTGTGAAGATTTTTTCCAAGAGGATAAGTTGATCTGAAGAAAAGAGGTAAGATCTTAAAGAAGAAATCTTTGTGCTTTAGCAAGAGAAAGATAAGTGAAAATATTTTTTGAAAGCATGAACTTAAGCATGTTTAATAGGTTATGTTCTATTTTGAAGGCTAGGGCGTAGTTGAAAGAAAGAGTTGATTTGAGTAAACGTAATAAAAATAAAGAAAGATATGTTATTCCTATGCATAGAAAGAGTTTTTTGGACTAATAAGTGGATGCAGGAACCTAGAAATATTTTTTAAAAATTGTAGGTCCAGCACTATGATCCTAGTGCGTAGTACAAAAGAGGTTGGGGAACATTTAAAAGAAAAAGAGGATTGACATTGTGTTACAACTATAGAAGACCAGGACATCTTGCTAAGGAATGCCCTGGTGCAGGTCCTATCTGTCTTTGTTGTAAGATTATTGGTCATGAGGTTGAAGATTGTCCAAGGATGATTAATAAAGTTGAAAATATGAACATGAGACAAGAAAACTATGAAGGAAGTCAAGAGACTAAGGGAATCTTAGAGAATCATAAAGAGAAATAATTAGAGAAAGATAAGACTATGTCATTACAGTTGAAAGAAACAATGGATGTTCACAAAGATGTCAGTTTACCAGAGATCCTGAAAGTAAAATAGTGCATAAGTGAAAGAATAGAAGACTTTGACATAGACTGTGTCCTAGATGAAGAAACACAAGTGAATATTATGACAGAAGACACTTGGGAAATTTTGGGAAAGCCTACTGTAATACCTTCATTGGGAAGGATAGGCTTGTTTAAAGGAAATATGATAACCCTATGTGGAAGAGTTACTAATGTACCTATTATTGTTCATGGAACATAGACTGGAGAAGAATTTGAAGTCATTGAGTTTGTTGGGGAAAACACCCCTTACCCACTTTTGCTAGGAAAGACTTGGATTGAGAAGGATCAAATCAGAAGGAAAGTAGAGGAAGAAGCCACATAAAAGAAAAAGAAAGAACTAAGGGATTTCATAGCTAGAAAAATAGATCGACTAATAGAAATGAGAGGATAAGTCAAAGCAATAGAACCAAGTAACAATGCAGGAGGGACAAAAGGAAAGAGAATTAGTTTTCAAGGTTGAAAGAATGCAAGGATTGAAGACCCTATATATGCAAGAAAGAAGTATATCCACCCAGGAATTATTAAGAGAAGGGATATTAACTTCAAACCCTTTGAGGTCACATCAGCAGTGCGAAGTCACTACACTAAGAAAAGATAAGAATAAAAATGGAAAGAGGATTCCAGAAATAGTTAGAGAGACTCATATCAAAGAAAATAAGCTAAGGAAGCTCAATAAGAAGAAAGCTAAGTTGGAAAAGTTGCAAGAATATACAAAGAACAAGTGGAATATTTCACAGACTGGAACCTCATAGAACGCAGGTTCGTAGGATTTGAACCTCGCTAGAGAAACAAGACCACGCCGAATGGGACTTCTCCCTGGCGAAGCCATATGACCGTTGGAGATGCCCTGACCATTAGAAAAACACTCTGGAATGGTTAGAAAATACATTTATGGGCTGATGGACCGCTTTTGTACATTGAGACTATGCCATAACAGACAGATTCACATTGATGGAAGCATTCCTAGCTGTTGGAAGAATTTGTTACGATGTCCGCTTATTTAACTCATCGGTTGTTGCGCCGAGACCACTTTTTTCCACCTGTGATTATTTGAGGCTATACTTCTCTGTCCACTTGTATACCCCGCCTATCCGTTCATCTACCCTGACCTGTCCATTTAAAAATAAGAATGTCGGGCGAACCTAGTGAATTAGAGAAGTCTGTTGATGAGGTCCTCAAGAAAATAATGGTTGATAAACTGACATCTGAAGGTTTCCATGCATCGTCAACTAGGGGATTGAAGGCTTCCCCCTCGACTGGACATCATTTTGGTCGTGTTAACCTTGCAACTGAGAAGCGAAGTAAGCATTGCGACGATCTGGCTAATGTGAAGCATATGTCATCGATCTTACCAGAGTATATCCCACCTTTGGCTGGAAATGTTACCCACGACATCAATCCCCGAGACTATGAGTACACCCTGTTCACCATGTACATTTAGAAAGGAATACGCGTAGTTGGAAGTCAGTTGGGATAGATTCATGTATTAAAGAATAACCACTTCAATATAGGATACAGGAATAACTATTCTATGCTAGTGCCCCACCGCTACTTGATGAAGTCGACTGGGAAGAAGCCTCACCTTGTCTCCCAGCCATGGATTAAGGGACTGGTGGAGTCCACTATGCTAAACGTAATGAAGATTCCCCATTTTGGCCATCACCAGGAGGTTAACACTTGCGTTAACCTCCTCTTTTCATGTTATCATGGTGAATACATGTGGCTCGACCGGAGGATTACTATGGATATGGAAACAATACACCAAATTACAAGATTAAGCATGAAGGGACCTGACCCGCAAAATTTTTACCCAGGGAAGGCCTCAGACCGCTCCCTGGCATAACGCATCAAGGAAGCATACGGAGAAGTAGAGAAAGGAAAGTGAGGCTACAAGGAAGTCTCTATATAGGATGGTGCAATGCACCTCGCCTACCAACTCATAGCTAGCAATATTGTAATAAAGAACCGCCCCACATAGGTCACTGGGTTCGTGTTGGACTTCACAGGAAAATGTGTGGACGGAATGCAAATGAACTAGGTGAGATACCTCATCAATGAAATCGAGAAATATTTTCACGAAGCCCAGTATTTGGGATATGAATTCCACTAGAATTGGCTGATCATTTTGATCGCATTTGCCTCTTGGAAAATGCTCGAAGGAGCCACATTTCCAAAGATTGAACCCTCGGAGTCATTGACCTCTACGTTTTCAACCTTGTGGCACACCAATTACATGTCGAAGCAGTGGTAGTCCAATGCAGTATTTCATGCATATTATCAGCAATTGAAGGTTTCCATCGATTCATTTCCATGCATGACACTGCAAACCCTACACCAGTACAAACTGATAGCAAAGTTCCACACAGATCCACATTTCATCTACATCACTGTGCGCCGATATGAGAACAAGGAAGAGTTACAATCGTACTATAATCCAATAGACGAATACATGCAGCATATTACAAAGGGGTGGCTAGAGGAATTTCTAGTACCTGTCGTTGATGCAGAACTCTCTGACAATGAGACCATAGGAAGCCCCATGGTCACCCGAGTTGAGCATGTTATAAAATCTAGTGGGATGAAGAGGAACAAGAAGCAGGAAAAAATCCAGGATATAGAGACCGATGAGGAGGACAACGCCTCTGAAGAACATGGGTCTGGATCTCTCTCGAAGGAGGAGGAGACGAAGCAGATGGACAAGGAGGAGGGTATGAAGGAGAAAATCAAGGAGAAGGTGAATATACATCACCTCAAGATCCCCCTACTGAAATAGTAACACCATATAATAGGAAGGTTTCCCCACAGAAACATTTAGCAAGGAAGAAGACACACGCCAGTAAGCCCCAGTTGGAGCCCACACTCATGGAGGACGATACCAATCTATTCTGTGGAGCTATGGAGGACGCTTCCAATGATATCTTACAGAGATATAAAGAGAAGAAGGAGGGGATATATGGAAGGTTTGAGAAGGAATTTAAGGAAATACAACAAGCTATTCACTTGTTCCACACAGTACCTACTGCTCCTTCCTCGTCGCAGATTGCAAAATTGGGGGATGAGCCAGTCGAACTAAGAAGACTTGCGGATGCAACAGAGGCTCGACTTCAGAGAGTCCAGGAAGAGAAGGAGAATGCTACATAAGCCTTGAAACAAGAGAAATATGAATCCTTAGAACAATTATGAGTAGCGCGGTACAGTCTATCCACATATGAAAGAGAAAGAGATAAGTTTCAGGCAATGGTCCAGGAGGAAAAAGTCCAGTTACAGAGAGAAAAGGAGCAATTTCTTGCAGAGCGTGCCATGGTTAAGGAAGTTGTGAGTAAATCATGTCTCTCTATACCAATATTAGAACAAGAGGACCAGGAGTCGGTCGAGGCTCAAGTAGGAAGCTCGCTAAGACCATCCAGCAGCTTCAAGTGAAGATAACATAATTGGAGGCCCAAGCTATATCGACACTAGCATATTTGGACCATTTTGAAATGGTTGTTTCGACGCTTATGCAACGTTATGTCGTTGATATGGCGACGAATTTGGAGTCTCTGAAATGTCGGTTTAGGTGATGTGGAATTTGCGACGAACTTGATCCAACGTCGCATAAGTGACCATATAGGCAAACAATCTTAAACCAACATTTCGTCTAAATTGTGACAACAACTTTTATAGTTAAACTGACGCATCATTAGAAGTTTTCGTCGACTATTCGATGACAAATTTTTGTTGTTTATGTAGTTAAACTGATGCATCAATAGAAGTTGTCGTCGCCTATTCGACGACAACTTTTTGGTGTTTATGTAGTTAAACTGACACATCAAAAGAAGTTGTCATTGCGTATTCGACGACAACTATTCGATGTTTATATAGAAAAACCGTCGCATCGATAAAAGTTGTCATCGCCTATTCGACGACAACTTTTCAATGTTTATATAGCAAAACCATCGCATCGATAAAATTTATCGTCGCCTATTCGATGACAACTTTTCGATGTTTATATAGCAAAACCGTCGCATCGACAAAAGTTGTCGTCGGATATGTGACGACCGAAATTTATTTAGAAAAAAAGTAAAAAATTATTTTGGGCATCAATTTTGATATTAATATTAATATTAATATTAATATTAAATCCCAAATGGTATTGCATGAGCCCCATATTGATTTCATAAAGCCTTGGGACTTCTTTGATGGAGCTTATCAAGGCTCTCAAAAAATGTGTGGGGATGGAGTCATACTCTTTTTAGATCATTACCACTTCTTCTACTTAAAATATGGAGCAGGACTAGGAGCAAATAACATGGTTGAATTCTACACCCTCTAGATGTTGATGAAAGTGGCACTTGAAAAACATATAAGGTGTTTGCAAGTTCGTGGAGATTTTAAGTTTTTGATGGATTGGGATAGTGGAAAATTTAATATTACATATTTGGTCTTGGAACCAATCATGGCACTATGCTTGGAGAAAAAACCTATGTTCGAGGAGGCCTCATTTTTCCATATCTACATGGATTTTAATAAAAAATAGGATATGTTGTCAAAATAAGCCATCATGCTACAAGGCTCCTTGTGGGAATGTGAATACAAGGACAATGCTCTACTAGAAGCTACTCAATTGTCTATGTTTTGATGTTTGGTTGATAGGTCTTGGGGTAGATATAGAATTATGTTTTCTTGGAGGTTAAAGACAATTCTAGTTATGTTAGGTTTTTTCTAGATTGATTTTGTATGGCTATGTACGAATCATATATGGATCTCTTTTGGAAGATGAAATGTATATGTCTAGGTTAGTATCAGGGAAGATGAATTGAGCCAAAAGGCTGGCTTATGTGTATTTTTATTTCCTACTGAGATATCAAATACAATGAGTTTTTCTTTGAAATATATATATATATATATATATACCCATTGTTTCAAGATGCAACTAGGGAAATTGAATTTCCATCTGTTCAATTGCAAACCATTTTTCCTAATATGGACACTACTTGGCCCTACTCTAAAGAAAGGTATATCATTATGTCAAATAGACTTGATCTATTGGTAAATAATTTTATCAATAAAGGATGACACCATATGGCCTAAGTCCACATTTGTTGGTCCTAAAACCTTTGGTTCTACTTTGAGCATGTGTGGACAGTATGTTTTTGGAAGATCAACATAAAATACTATATGCATACCAAAAAAGGGTGGAAGGTTGAACTAGAAGGAACTATTTCATACTACCATCAATCTAAGAGTGGAAATTTGTGGAAGACATTATCTGTTGTGTCAAGCATAGTCCACTAGGCATACCAAAAATGGATAATAAGCATAGAGTCATGGGTTAAAATTATAGAGGAGGGAAATCCCAAATTATACAAACAAAAATGAAGAAAAAGAAGCAACATCAAAGGTTGCAGTATCCTTCTTACAAGGAACCATGATGGCTATTTTAGAGAGTCAATTGAAACCAAAAAATATGCAGTCATGTTAAAATTTAGCCATTAGTAAACCATAAACTTACACTAATAGATTCCTATGGTCTAAAGGACATAATCAAAGAATCATACATACCTAAATGGTGATTTATCGCAACACAAAATTTGAGGTGGTTCTCAACATCATGGATCATATGTGGCCAATAACATTATCGTTGTAAAGTTGTAACTATCTTTGATATGATAAAATGTCCAATCAAATTTAAGAAATGTGATTACCAAATCAACAAATGCTTAGATTCACTTGCAAGTACTGCACACATCTTATCAATTCAATAGAGATGATCATTATGCAAATGAAAACAAATAAAATTGATAATAAGGCCTATGGAGGCAGTGTATCATCCTTGTTGAGTGATTGCATAAAATTCTGCAAAATTTGTGTGTATTGTAGAACTTTGGCCAATTTTTTGTATCACACCCTTTTGTGTCAAGAACCACTGTCAATGCTATTGGTGTTTGACTCAAATAATAGTGTACCTTGTTATCTCTTCAATGTAAATGTTTGATAACCAATTGGAATTGGTATCAAAAAGTCTATTTCATATGTGGTGTGTTCTCAAGTTTTCTCTAGGTTTGTAGGAACTAAAGTAGTTTATGGTTAGAATGAATCATGAACTATTTTCCCTACACATAGTGTCTCCACTAGTGAACTACTTAAACAATGGAGTACATCTCTCTATCATAATTTTAACATTTTTGGAATATGTCATTGAATGTCCCTAATTAAAATGCAGTGGAATGATGTTGTTGTGTCATATCAAAACCCATCCCATAGTCATATGCATCATCTTATATATCAAAAAAATGATCTATATATAGTAGTGTAAGCATAGGTGCATTGCATAGCTTTGACCTCTTCACTTCTTCAAAATATCATTGTTGCACCTTGATCTATATTATGAAGCCTTGTTTCCTCAAATTCCCTCTTAAGATTTAGTTAAATTGTCAGGTCAAGTGTGAGAATCTTGGAACAGAGGGTCTATAGAAATTAACCAATACCAACAAAATTTGATGTTCTATGATATTATTTAGCATAGACCAATAGAGAATCACTACAAACTTATCAAAGTCAACTCGGATTCCTTACTGGAAAATTTCAAACCCAATGTAACCAATGGATGGCATTGCAAACAAACACTTGGAAAGATTAAGAAATCAGTCAAATCCTTATAACCTCAATGAGCTCTTGAATCTATCATCGTATCGCATCATTCTTCCATATATATTTGTGATAAAATGGCCCATTTTATAGTGGTGATCATACTGCCAAATAAATCTAATGGTGTACCA
>ML782164.1:581358-609890 GCA_009831015.1 Picea engelmannii
TATATATTATATATATTTATAATTTATATATTGATACTTCATTAGGTGTGATTTCATGTTTGGATGTTTCTCTTTTGAATGACTTTTATAGTCTATTATAGGTCCATATACCTTCAAAAATTACATCTAAACATCAAGTACAATAAGGGAAATGCTAATTGAGTTGAAGATGGCCTCACATTACCTTTATTTGTATAATTGATCACTATCCTAAATTCTTGTAGGAACATGACTTCACAATGGCCCCATCTATATGATAATGATCTTAACTTCATTGCAAGTTATTATAAACTAGTGGAAAGTAAACAAGTTTCAAAGTTTCACCTCCAGGATGGACTTATATGTCATCTGATCCATCTCTATCTTCCTCCATGTGAATCTAATGAAAAGATGATTTGGAAGGTTTTCTATAAATGGGTCATAGGGAATTTAAGAATTTTGGAATGGAAAAGATAATGGTAGTGCAATAGAAGTGATTTGTGATTAGTGATGGTGTTTCTATGGATGCTTGGCATGTATTTCTTGGTAGACCAGAGGGAGGAGACTACTAAGAACACACTAATAAGGATAAGAACCCTCTCCTCAGAATGCAAATATTTGTGCAATAGAAGCGTGAAGACATATGAATTCCTCACAGAAGATCCAAAGCTAAGGAAGATGGAATCATAGTTACAGGAGACGCATCAGCAGGCATTGTCAGTACAGGCGCAGATAAAGCTACTCACCGAAGTTGAAATAATGAAGATATATTAGGAACAGGGTGCAGTGCAGTAGCAGATCACTGCCCTCCAGGGTCAAGTAATGGAAGTTGCGCAAAAGCTACAACCTGTGTAGGATGTGTTAGCACCAATTCTTGCAAGGGGGGTGTTTCTCTCCAATTTCAGGCCCTTGGCATAAAATGCGGAGAAATGGGTTTTAAAAAAACCATCAAATGCATTTTATTCAAAGGCCGCATTCATGAGCGTCAAGTACAACACACAAAAGAAGTCAATTTCAGGCTTAAAATCAACTGAGCAGGCATTTTTGTTTTTAGCGAAGAGGATCCATCGATGGAGCAGATCAACGGTCATCGAGTAATCCAGAGCCACAGAGTTGCACAAGGTTTAGCACATGGGCTTATCCCTTAAGGCCAAAGTCATGAAATGATCATGGTCATTAGATCCAGTCGAGACACATGGCGCCTGATTAAGTTCGGTCGCCATCTCGGCTATCACGACTTTGAAATACAAGGTTCAAATCCCTTCCATCCATGATACGCGAGATGCGAAGGTGCCTTTGGGTGAGGGCCCACGGTCATAGCACAGGGTCATATGGAAAGGTGGTTAGAGGAAGAGGAGAGAGAACTCCTGGTAGGAGAATCCCCGAAAGGATCGAGACCGTTAGTCTTGGAGGACATGTGGCACCTAATTAAGTCAGGTCTCCATCTCGGCTATCGCGACTTTGAAATACAAGGGTTGACTCCCTTCCATCCATGATACACGAGATGCGAAGGCGCCTTTGGGTGCGGGCCCACGGTCATAGCACAGGGTAGTATGGAAAGGGGACAAAACAGATGAGGGGCGTGGAGCCAATGTATTCAAGGGAAAATGGATCATGTCTGTTGATTTTGAAGCCAAATCCAACTGCCGATATGGAAGGTCGTTTCGCAGTTTTAGTCACCAAGGTTCCTGGACACTGGAAGGGTGGAATCTCCGGAAAGGAGAAGTGTTGAAGTGCCTCTGGAGCAAGGTGCTAGGTCATGGCCATGGGTTACATTGAGGGCAGAGCCAAAATAAAAAGGAGGCTAGCCTCTGAGCCCTAGGAAGCAAGCGCATGGTCATTCCTTGTGCTCGAAATCTCGGCCTCCCACTGTGGAGGAAGGCAATTAATGAAAATTGAGTAGGTAGCTGAAACCTCAGCTCAAGCCATGAATGTAAGGCATGGAGGTTCTGGCAGGCAGTCTGACCAAGATCGTCCTGTGTGTAGGTTTTCCTAAAAGAGCCATGCCGATCTAATGTCCTCGTCTAACCAGAGGAGCCTGCACACACTAAATTGGACTTTAATGTCTCAGCTACCCTCCTGCTGCCAAGGGGGAGAATTTATCTGAGTATATATACTCAATTTTTGTATTTTTGTAGGGATGGATGGTAGAGTTCCCAACTGTAATGTTTTAATGAAGCACTGGTTTTCCTGGCTATGTATCCGCATATGAAATTTTCTTGTTCAATGTAAGGCAACTCTCTTTTTCATCTGGTTTCGATCTCATACTAAAAGGGTTCATGATTGATTGATTCACATGAATCGTCATGACTGTGTTATGATAAAGGATTTGTTATAGCACTGTTATGTTCTTTTAGTGTTTCTACTTTTGAATATAAGAGGTTCTTGTGTTCATAGTTTTATTCTATAGGATATTGGAAGCTCGATGCCTACATCAGGCCTTCACATTTCCTCACACAAGTATTCCTCCTACTCACCCTTATTACAACTTACTATCTGAAGTTAAACCAAGACCTCATCTGCTTGTGCATGCCTGGCCTAGTTTCCAAGTTAGAACGATATTGTTCTAAATTTACTTCCATTCATCACCCTTTATCAACAAATAGTGACATAAACTGATGGGCATCAGGCTTACTCCTACTGCAATCTAGGAGTGGCTTCTGACACCAACATTTATGGCGCCATTGTCGGGGACGAAGTTGAAAATTTTCCTTGGGATCGAACGACATCGAGCCTCTGATTCTAAAGGTGCATCAGGCATCAGATCCCTATGAGATTGTTACTGTTCACTTGGTGACTCCATTGTGATGAATCCACTTTGGCGAACTTGTTGTTTTAGTTGTGGCTTCCAGAGGTAGACACATGCGGTCCCATCCATAGCTACCTCTAGCTACGCCTGAAGATGATCCAGAGGTGATTATCAGAAAAGGAAAGGCCTCTGAAGGAGAAACTTCCATCGTTGAACCATATAATTTGTTGTCTCCTTCTGTAGAAACTCCATTCTCTTCTTCTCAGCTTCCTAGTAGACCTTTTTCTGAAGTTTCTCGTTTCCTGAATTTCGGAAGTGTTCCTACTGAGTTTCCCCCCCCTGGTCTGGGATTGGAGGGAGAAATCCTTGTCACTTCGCTCTCCCCTAAATTTGTACCTTGGCATAGACCCAGGACCACAGAATATTTCCCCACTCCTAGATTTACCACCCCTCCTCTTATTACTGTTGTTGCTACTGCACAGAGAGAAGAATCTATTGACTCAAGCCCCTTAGCCTTCTCTCTGAATCCCCCATTGTTCCCCCTTCCACCTGGAAGCTCATTTCCAGTATCCCCTGTGCGATCTCCTTCTCCTCCGAGTTCTCCTCCACCTAATATTCCTATGGAAGGAGAAAATCCCCCCATGACCATAATGGAGGCTATAATAGTTGCTAGGTATTCTCCCCTTTTGTTACCTCAACCTCTCAATTCCCTTCCAGAAAATGGCTACCTTAAGCAGCTGCCCAAGTTTACAAGCAAAGGGGACATAGCTGCAGAAGAACACCTTGAATCCTTTTACAGTTTTACAGATGATCATGTTATCATGCATGCAAATGTATGGATGAGGATTTCCATCCATAGCCTTGAAGGCGAGGCTAGAAAGTGGTTTAGGGTCCTGCCTCCTGGATCTATCGATGGGATTGAGGCTTTGGATAATGCCTTTTTGAGATAGCGGGGAGACAAAAAAGACTTCATGTATTACATGACAGAGTTCGGGTCTTTTAAGAGAAAGGAAGGAGATTCTATCTCTGATTTCTCCAAGAGATTCAATAAAATGTACAATAAGATCCCTGCTGAAATAAATCCCTCAGAAGCCTCTGCTAAGATCACTTATGCTAGCGCTTTTGATATCGATTTCTGCCTTCTGTTGAGGGAAAGGAGAGCCACTACTCTGGCTCACATGCAGGATGCATTCGTGGAAGTAGAATCTAACATATTGGTTGTTAACCGACTCAGGAATAAGGCTGATAGAGACATATCCAGGAAGGGACCTGAAGCCTCCCCATCCATTTCCTCTCCCCTTCCCCTTCAGACGGAGGAGGTAACTAAAGTGATAAAATCACTTTCGAATAGAATGGAAAGGTGGGAGTTAGAAGGGAAGCCCATGTTCAGAAATCCCCAAAATATTGATAACAAAGGCTTCAGGAGGCCTAGTAACAATGTGCCACAGGCTTTTCCAAGGGAAAAAAGGAGCAAAGACAAAGATGATCAAAGGATTCAAACCCCCCTCCAAAATAACCTAGTTTCTCATGCGGAAGGAGAGGATATAGATGAGCTCGAACCTGAAATTCACTATATTGAAGACACTTCCTCTTTTCCCCATTTGACTCGATCTGCATATGAAGAATCCCTTATGAACATTCAAATCAATGAGTTGTGTAAAGGGGAAAAGGCCAACAACACTCCTAACAGATACCATCTCAGGTCAAAGAAGAAAGAAGGGAATTCGATAGCCATGATCAGCCCCTCATAGCAGAAAGGCCTGCTAAACCTGCAACAATCACTACTAAAAAAAAGAAAACTCAGAATACTTCGCCATCAGCCAAAGAACCTATCTCTGAGGTAAGGGAAGCTCCTAAGCCTCTTTCCTCCTTTAGTTTTGAGCATGAAATCCAAAATATTAGAATTCTCGTACCCCTCTCAAAACTAGTTAAAAATGAAGATTTCAAAAGGTCCCTCTCCAAACTGCTACAATCTGAGTCCCCCCAACCCTCCACAGACTCAATAAATCTTCAAGATGAAAAGCCAGCAGTCGTCCTAGGTCCCATGGTAGAATAAATAGATGACTCATCCCCTCCCTTCTACATATCCCTGAACATACATGATAAGGTGCTGCATAATTGCCTCATGGATTCAGGGGCTTCCCACAACCTTATGCCCAAAATAGTCATGGATGAATTGGGACTGGAAGTGACAAAGTCTTATCACGATTTGTACTCTTTTGATTTAAGCAGGGTGCAATGCCTTGGAGTCATCAAATACTTGGTGGTCTCCTTATTTCAACTACCAATGAAGAGTGTGATCATGGACATTGTAGTAGCTGATGTTCCCCCCAAGTTCAGCATGTTGTTGTCAAGATCTTGGATTAAAATACTTGGAGGAACATTACAGATGGATCTCACATATGCCACCATTCTAGTCTTTGGAGGGGAACACAGGAGGTTGTACAGAGAAGCTCAGTTGTCCTACATTTTTAGTGATGAAGCAGACCCCACCAATCATCCTATCTTTACACTTGACATTGATTTGCACTTGACATTGATTTGGGGTCTAGTTTATTGCAGCTCACTGATACTCATGAAGCCCCTTTTCAAATCAGAAAGCAACCCATATTTAATCATGAGATACCTCCTCCAACCACCTCTATTTGGAAGATGTTCTTCGAAGGAGCTTCTTCTAGTGAAGGCGCTGGCGCTGGAGTGGTTTTTGTGTCGCCTTGTCAAGAAACCATATCCCTATCATACAAGCTAGAATTTGAAGCTACCAATAATGTAGCAGAATATGAATCTCTTGTTCTGGGTTTAAGGGCTGCAAAAGAAATGGGAATTGAGGGGGTAGTAGTGTTTGGAGATGCTGAGTTGATAATCTGGCAAGTCATAAATGCTTATTGGGCCAAGCATCCTCAGATCAGGGGTTACAAAAATGAGGTGTGGGACCTGATTGATAATTTCTTCTCAGCTTTCAACATTTCTTTTATTCCAAGAGAGGAAAATACTTTGGCCGATTCCTTAGTTGTCTCAGCTAGTCTGTTCAAGATCCCTCTACCGCCTAAGATCAAATATGATGTTGAGATAAGATATAGGCCATTTGTACCAAACAATATCAACCATTGGAAGGTATTCGAAGACGATCTTGAAATCAAAAAATTTCTTCAGTCTGTCGATGAATTATCTGCATTGCACATTGATCAGGATCTTGATCTCGAAAGTCACCCTCACCCTAAGGTATTTTTAAATAAAATTGCTAATCACCATATGATTCATCTGCCTAGCAATCACATTCTGAAGGGATTGATCCATTTAGAAAGATTGTTCGATGGGAATGATGTGGCGATAAAGGGTAGGGTTTCAAATGAAGATGTTGATACAGTGGAGTGCAACATCGGCACATGGGAGGAGCCTAAGTATGTCAAGTTGTCAAACAGTTTGACCAAAGAGGAGAGGGTCGAATATACCAAGTTATTAAGAGAATTTTTTGATGTGTTTGAATGGACCTATGAAGACCTCAAGACATATGACACATCTATCATTGAACACAAGATCCTACTAAAGGAAGAGGCTAAGCCATTTAGGCAGAAGCTAAGATAGATAAATCCCATATTGTTGCCTGTCATGGAGAGAGAAGTGAAGAAGTTGTTATATGCCCAAATCATTGTCCCCTTGAGATATTCTAAGTGGGTGGCCAACTTGGTCCTGGTAAGGAAGAAAAGTGGAGAAATCAGGCTCTATGTTGATTTCAGGAACCTGAATAGGAGCTCAAAGAACGACAACTATCCCTTTCCCAACATGGAACACATATTGCAAAGGGTGACTGGTGCATTTAAAATATCCATGATTGATGGTTTCTCTAGCTATAATCAGATATCATTCATGCCTGATGACAGAGAAAAAAATCCTTCACCACTCCTTGGGGCACATTCATGTATGCCAAAATGCCTTTTGGATTAATGAATGCAGGAGCAACATTTCAGTGAGCCATGGACATAGCCTTCATCGGGGAGAAAGATCAGTTTGTGGTGATCTATTTGGATGACATCACAGTCTTCTCTGGGTTTGAAAAAGAGCATTGTTGTCACTTGAGGAAAGTTTTCTTGAAATGTCGGAGGTTTGGCCTTTCCTTAAATCCCAAGAAATATTTGTTTTCTATGAAGGAGGGGAAGTTGTTAGGCCATATAGTATCAGCAGAGGGAGTGAGAATTGATCCCAGCAGGGTAGAGGCAATTCAGACCCTATCACTTCCCAGGTCTAGAAAGAAAGTTCGGGCTTTTTTAGGAAAGATTAACTTTATGAGGAGGTTCGTCTCAAATTTTGTTGAGTTGGTGAAACACATCACAGCCATTCTCAGAAAGGGAAACGAAGTAAAATGGACTGTTGAACCCAAGGAATCTTTTGTCCAAATAAAAAAGGCAATGATTGAGGCACCTGTGTTGATCAGTCCTGATTATTCCAAGGATTTCCTAGTTTTTTCTTTTGCTTCTTTTGATACAGTAGCAACAGTCTTATTGTAGAAAAATGAGGAAGGACAAGAGAAACCCATTTCCTTCTTCAGTAAGGCATTAAGAGATGCAGAAATCAGGTATGAGATCATGGAGAAATAGGCCTATGCCTTGGTGAAAGCACTCAAAGATTTCAGAGTCTATGTCTGATCAGAATCTGGACCAGGGGTCAAATTTTGCTCAAAAATCAAAGTTCTCATAATTGCCTCAAAACGAATGGGTGCATATCCCTCATCGTCATGAACCCAACGCAACTCGTTTGGGTTCAAACGGACGTCGGATTAGTGAGATATCGCGTTCTATTCAAATCGTCAAACAGGGAAAAAAAAATGTGCTAACTGTACAGTCCATACGGATGCTGACGTGGTAGAGGCCATACGATGATGTGGCATGTCCATACACTGAGGTGGCAGTTGATGATGTGGAAATCATTGATTGGCAGATTTTGGATGAATGATGTTTCGACATGTGGCATCATTATAGCAAATGGTTTGGTGCCACGTGGCCCAGTCGTGGGCTGCCATGTGGCACCGTTGTATAGGGTGTAGTTCAAAATATTATGGAGTCCATGGGGATCAAACCTCGAACCTCCACCACCATCCAAAGGTTTGGCAAAGGCTGTCCAACCGGCGCGTCACGCGTTGGTTCTTGTTATATAAACGGTTTAATATATATTTAAATTTACAATGTTTTGAAATGGGGGCATGGTCTGGGTCGGGGCTTAGCCCTGGCCCCCGGTCATATGTATATACACCAGGTAACCACCAGCATGCACCTTATGACCGTTACCACATGTTTTAACCCTTGGCTCCTTTTGTATTTGCCCGCGATCACATGGACCCATATGTCCACGGTTTTGGTGGTTAGGGGTTGGGCGTGCCCTAACCATCCTCCCGTTCACACCATTTTGTGGTTGTGCCCGGTGCTAGGTTTTAGCATGATATTGAGAGATGAGCTAGTTTGGACATACAGAGGTGTGTTTTGGCAAACCAGAGATAGCAAGATTAAAGGAAGAAAATGGCAGGAGACCTATCTTCTTCATTTTTTGGCCAAATGAGGTGCCGAAAAAGCCCAACTAGGGGTTTTTGGACGTTCTTAATCCATTGGCACTATTTTCAAATCCATTTGAAGACTTATTTTACAGGTTTTTTCACCATTGAAGTTTCAGAGAGCTCTAGTGAGCTTGAAGCCCTCATTGATTGAGGTCATGCTCAGATGAGCCCAAGTCTATTTTCTGTGACTGAATAGTCATTTTTGGCTAATTGTTATGCTCTGAACACATTGGGATAGGTTTTAGATCCATTTGATGACTTTTACAAGTGTTGTTTCCACAAGGAAGCTCAGGGAAGCTCAAGGCCACATGTAGAAGAGGTCATGCCCAGATGAGCCATGATCCATTTTCAGAGTTCTATTAGTCATTTCTGGGGTTTTTATGTATTCTGAACCCAATGGTACAGTCAATATTTCCATTGGAGTTGAGAAACATCTTGTAAAATAATATTTGACAAACTAATCCCAGAGAGCCTAGTCCATTGATGGAGGCTCAAGGAGATGTAGCCCAGTTGGGGGTGAACTCCTTTATCATGTTGTTCTTGTTGTGAGTGTTTGTTGGTTATTATTTGTTGCAAGTTATTTTTTATATTGTATTTATGAAAACAACATATTTAATCTTACAAATACCTCACACATAAACATTTAAAATAAGATGCACAAACTTGGCACATAATTTATCTTGCATAACTAAGACATTGAGCAAGGTCCTAAAAAGTTTATTTTAATGAAATAGAGGGTGCTTGCATAGCATAACAAGTCAGCCCCCTATTTTCAGATCAGGTGGTATCAGATCTTAGTTTTTTTTGCTCATGTGATTGTCATTGATAGCTAGAGTTTTAGCTATTGGTATTATTGTGCATGTTTTGTGTTGAAGTTTGATATCTTGCAAGGATGGAGGAAGCTTCAAACATTGATAGTTCTCATACATCTTCATTATCCAAGTTCTTTGACAAAGAGATGTTGAAGGAGTTTGCAACCATGAGAGATATGGTACAAGAGTTGTGGGAAGATAGAGAAGAGAACATTGCCCTTCAAGAGCAGTTGATGGACATGAAGGAGGAGAAGCATCAGCTTCTTGAAAAGTTGCATGAGATGGAGACTCAACTCCATGAGGCAAATGAAACCCTTACCAAGTACATGCATGAACATGAGGTATGTAATGTTGGTTTATCTTCAAATTCCTCTCAAGATGAATGTTTTGGTGTTTTTGAAAATCACACTAAAGGAATAGGGTCCAAGTTATTGTTAAAAATGGGCTATGAAGGTAAAGGATTAGGCAAGCATGCACAAGGCATTGTTGAGCCTAATGTTGTTGAAGAGAGGCCCAAGTATTGTGGTCTTGGATATGAACAAAAATATGGAGCAAATTTCAAAGTTGAGGAGACAAGGGAAAAAGTTCCAAGAACAACTTTTGTTGCAAGTTCAATCCCTCAAACATGCAAATCTTGTGTTCAAGATGAATGAAAATGTATGAAACAAGAGAGTTGTGACAGCGATGAGGACAAGAACACTATTGTTGGTCTTCAAAAGAGAGTTGGTAACTCTTCCAATTCACCTCCTCAAAGAGGCGATAAAGGTGAATGTTCAAGGTATAATTTTGCCTATCATTCAGTTGCTTTTGATTAGGTTAAACATGATAAATTTGCATGTAAAAATGGAAGAAAAAGTCCATGTCCATATTGTGGTTTATATAACCATCATATTTCAAAATGTTGGAAAACATTGATCACTTTCAAGAAACTTTACAAGCAAAGAAAAGTTGAAAAGAGGATGTAAAAGATTTGCACTCATTGTCAGAAGTGGGGTCATCTCATTGACCAATGTTGGACATTGCATCCAACCACTCATCCACATCATAAGAGGCAGATGGATAAAGAGTCTAGCAATAATGTAAGAGGAGATTCCATCATTGATGTGAGTCAAGATGATTCACAAGAGGACGATTTTCAGCAAAATAATTCACCATTGAGTTGGCTTGGTAAGAAATGGTTGGATTTCTTGAGCAAGTAAGGCTTGCATTTTTCTATTGTAGATGCACATTTCAGCCTTATGTATTCATTTATGTTGAAAGCATGACAAGTTGTAGCAATTTATCACAACTTGTATGATGCAAGTTGCATGTGAATGCAATTCATTTGAAGGCATTCTTGTTGTTGCACAACTTCGCCAGGAGGGTGTAAAAGAGGGGGTATGATGCTCACTTGTTACAGCCATATATCTTTTTCATATTCAGCTCTTATGTACCCACATGTTTTGGGTTCATGTACTTATATTTGTACTGGAAGGAGAGTTGAAGAGTCATGCACATGCATGTGTTTTTGTATATGTGTAAGCAGTGAACCTAGTGATAGTTCATCATGAATGACTCATGATTATAACATGATTGTGTATCATGAATGTCGACTTGTCATTTTGTGGAAGGTCGATATGTTTCATATGAGTCTCGACTTGTGTCGATGTTGTCTTAACGACTATGTTGTGTCGATCATGTTTTTCAACTTATGTTTAGTCGATGGTGTTTGTTGGCTTGTAAGTTGATTTTGAGTACACCAAGATGCAGGAAAACGCCATGTTCTTTGATGAAGTACAAGATGTGACCGTTTGCTCGACGAGTAAAAAAAATTTGTTGCCATCATTTTCAATCTTGTATAAATTTGTTTTCAAGATTGATGGTTTTCTTGGTTTGTGACAAGATGTCGCAGGAAAGTTTTTGCAGCCATTGTAGAGTGGATTTTTTTTATGCCAAAGAGTTCACAAGAGGGACTTGATTCTCAGTGGGAAGGCTGGTAGTCTTCCAAGCACAAAGAGAACAGTGGATCAGCAATAGCCAGAGAACAGTGGTTGAGGGACATAGGCAGTGGCAGTGCAAGGCATGTCAAGGTATCCAGGTGATTGTCAAAAAGATTTTTCAAGTAGAATCAATTGATAGAACTTGGGAAGTAGAAGAGTATTGAATCTCGGGTAGATAATCATAAGCTTTTGTGGGTCCAAAATCCTTTCAGTGGGAAGGTGTGATCAAAATCTAGACCAGGGGTCAATTTTTGCTCAAAAATCAAAGTTCTCATAATTGCCTCAAAACAAATGAGTGTGTAGCCCTCATCATCACGAACCCAACACAACTCATTTGGGTTCAAACGGACGTCGAATGAGTGAGATATCACGTTCTGTTTGAATCGTCAAACAGGCAAAAAAAAATGTGCTAACTGTACAGTCTGTACAGTCCGTACAGATGCTGACATGGTAGAGGTCATACAATGACATGGCATGTCTGTATGCTGAGGTGGCATTTGATGATGTGGCAATCATTGATTGGGAGATTTTGGATGAATGATGTTTCGACATGTGGCATCATTATAGAAAATGGTTTGGTGCCACGTGGCCCATTCGTGGGCTGCCACGTGGCACCATTGTATAGGGTGTAGTTCAAAATATTATGGATTCCATGGGGATTGAACCCTGGACCTCCACCACCATCCAAAGGTTTGGAAAAGGCCGCCCAACCGGCGTGCCACGCATTGGTTCTTGTTATATAAATAGTTTAATATATATTTAAATTTTCAATGTTTTGAAATGGGGGCGCAGTCTGGGTTGAGGCTTAGCCCCGGCCCCTGGTCATATGTATATACGCCATGTAACCACCAGCACGTGCCTTCCGACCATTACCACATGTTTTAACCCTTGGCTCCTTTTGTATTTGCACGTGGTCACATGGACCCATATGTCCATGGTTTTGGTGGTTAGGGGTTGGGCGCGCCCTAACCATCCTACAGTTCGCACCATTTTGAGGTTGCGCCCGGTGCTAGGTTTTAGCATGAGATTGAGAGCATGAGCTAGTTTGGACGTACAGAGGTGTGTTTTGGCGAACCAAAGACAACAAGCTTGAAGGAAGAAAATGGCAGGAGGCCTATCTTCTTCATTTTTTGGCCAAATGAGGTGCCGAAAAAGCCCAGCTAGGGGTTTTTGGACATTCTGAATCCATTGGCACTGTTTGCAAAGCCATTTGAAGACTTATTTTGCATGTTTTTTCACCATTGAAGTTTCAGAGAGCTCCAGGGAGCTTGAAGGCCTCATTGATTGAGGTCATGCTCAGATGAGCCCAAGTCTATTTTCTGTGACTGAATAGTCATTTTTGGCTAATTGTTATGCTATGAACACATTGGGATAGGTTTCATATCCATTTGAGGAATTTTACAGGTGTTTTTTCCACAAGGAATCTCAGGGAAGCTAAAGGCCACATGTAGAAGAGGTCATGCCCGGATGAGCCATGATCCATTTTCAGAGTTCTATTAGTCATTTCTGGGGTTTTTATGTATTCTGAACCCAATGGTACAATCAATATTTCCATTGGAGTTGAGAAGAAGCTTGTAAAATAATATTTGACAAACTAATCCCAGAGAGCCTAGTCCATTGATGGAGGCTCAAGGAGATGTAGCCCAGTTGGGGGTGAACTCCTTTATCATGTTGTTCTTGTTGTGAGTGTTTGTTGGTTATTATTTGCTGCAAGTTATTTTTGTTGTTGTATTTATGAAAACAACATATTTAATCTTACAAAGACCTCACACATAAACATTTAAAAGAAGATGCACAAACTTGGCACAAAATTTATCTTGCATAACTAAGACATTGAGCAAGGTCCTAAAAAGTTTATTTTAATGAAGTAGAGGGTGCTTGCATAGCATAACAAGTCAGCCCCCTATTTTCAGATCAATTTCTTGCACTCAAGAGTGACTGCATACGTTCCTTCAGCCTCTGTGAGAGACATACTTATACAGCCTGACATAGATGGGAGAAGAGGTAAATGGATTTCCAAGATCCTTGAGTTTGACCTGGAGATAAAGCCCACTAAGTTGGTTAAAGGGAAAGGTTTAGCCAAGTTGTTGGCTGAATCCAATTGCAAGGCCTTGGGGGTTAGCTTCATCAATGCTTGCTCAGAAAATCAGCAAGTTGAGTCATCCAGCAAAAGCTCTCAAGGTGGCTTATCACTAGCAGAATGCACCTGGTACAAAGACATTTTGTATTTTCTACAAGAGTTGAAGCCTCCTAATGGAATGGGAAAAAGCAAGGCAAGAGATTTAAAGCTCAAGGTGGTCAGATATTGCCTTGTTGACCAAGTCTTGTACTGGAGAGACCCTCTAGGGATGTTTTTGAGGTATTTGAACCCACGGGAAGCCCAAAAAGTTATGTTTGATCTCCATAACGGCCTTTGTGGAGGGCATCATTTCTGGAAGACCACAACTCACAAAATTCTTAGGTTTGGGTACTACTGGCCCACTCTATTCATTGATGTCTGCAGAGAAGTCAGAGCTTGCATCAAATGCCAAAGGTTCTCAGGAAAGAAGCAGCTCAAATCTCTACCACTAAAGCCTGTAGTAGCTTCGACACCCTTTCAACAGTGGGGGTTGGACTTCATTGGGGAAATTCATCCTCCTTCAAGTGGCTAACACAAATAGATCCTGACTGCAATAGACTATTTCACCAAGTGGATAGAGGCTTCCCCCATAAGGAGTGCTTCACACAAGGTAATTATCAGCTTCCTGGAGGATATCATAGCCAGATTTGGTTGTCCTAGTAGAATTGTCACTGATAATGCTGCTTCTTTCAAGTCTGAGCCTCTAGTTAAGTTCTGTGAGCAGTTTGAGATTTCACTAATTCACTCCACTCCCTATTATCCTCAAGAAAATGGATTGGCATAATCTTCCAATAAAAGTCTAATCAAACTCATTAAAATATTATTGGAAGACAATAAGAGGGCCTAGGATTCAAAGCTAAAATTCACTCTATGGGCCGATCGAGTGACAACAAAGAAGTCCCTGGGCACCTCACCTTTTCAACTTGTTTATGGGACAAAGGTTGTGTTTCCCACTCATCTTGCTTTACCTGTAGTGAAATTCTTTCAAGATCATGAAGGAGAGCCAGACCATATGGTCAAAAGAGTTCATCAAGTGGTGGAAGTGCAACAGATCAGGGAGCAGGTAATGGACATAGCTCATAGTCATCAGCAGAAGATCAAGCAGTCCTTTGACAGGAAGGTCAGGAAGGAGAAATTAGAGCTGGGAGATTTGGTGCTTAAGTGGGATGCACCCAAGCAAGATAGGGGAAAACACAACAAGTTTGATGCCCTCTGGATCAGGCCTTTCAAAATCTTTGAAGTATTCTTAAATAACACGTACAGGTTGTAGGATTTGGAGGGTGAAGAAGTTTTTAACGACCCAATAAATGGGCATTTCCTGAAGAAATGTTTTGTTTGAGCCTTAGACAGCTCCTTTGTTTTTGTAAATATTGTTTTTCTATTTATTTTCGGCTTAATAAATGACTCCATAGCCCAACAGCAAGGCACTAAAACTGCAAGGAGTTCTTAGAGCATCGCAGGGATGACTCTATCCCCCATGGAGCCTAATGTTAGCACCAATTCTTTCAAGGGGGGTGTTTCTCTCCGATTTCAAGCCCTTGGCGTAAAATGCGAAGAAATGGGTTTTAAAAAAACCATCAAATGTGTTTTATTCAAAGGCCGCATTCATGAGCATCAAGTGCAACACATAGAAGAAGTCCATTTCAGGCTAAAAATCAAGTGAGTGGGCATTTTTGTTTTTAGTGGCGAGGATCCATCGATGGAGCAGATCAACGGTCATCAGGTAAGCCAAAGCCATGGAGTTGCATGAGGTTTAGCGCATGAGCTCATCCCTTAGGGCCAAAGTCACGAAATGATCATGGTCGTCAGATCTAGTCAGGACACATGGCCCCTGATTAAGTTCGTTCACCATCTCGGCTATCCCGACTTTGAAATACAAGGGTCAACTCCCTTCCATCCACAATACACGAGATGTGAAGGCATGTTTGGGTGTGGGCCCATGGTCATAGCACAGGGTCATATGGAAAGGTGGTTGGAGGAAGAGGAGCGAGAACTCCCGGTAGGAGAATCCCCGAAAGGATTGGGAACATTAGTGTTGGAGGACACGTGGCACTTGATTAAGTCTGGTCACCATCTTGGCTATCGCAACTTTTAAATACAAGGGTCGACTCCCTTCCATCCACGATATGCAAGATGTGAAGGCGCCTTTGGGTGTGGGCCCATGGTCATAGCACAGGGTAGTATGGAAAGGGGACAAAGAAGATGAGGGGCATGGAGCCAATGTGTTCAAGGGAAAATGGATTGTGTCCATTGATTTTGAAGCCATATCCAACCGTCGATATGGAAGGTCATTTCGCAGTTTTAGTCACCAAGGTTCCTGGACGCTGGAATGGTGTAATCTCCTGAAAGGAAAAGTGTCAAAGTGCCTCTGGAGCAAGGCGCCAGGTCATTTCCATGGGTTGCATTGAGGGCAGAGCCAAAATAAAAAGAAGGCTAGCCTCAGAGCCCTGGGAAGCAAGCGCGTGGTCGTTCCTTGTGCTCGAAATCTTGGCCTCCCACCATAGAGGAAGGCAATTAATGAAAATTGAGCAGGTAGCTGAAACCTCAGCTCAAGCCATGAATGTAAGTCATGGAGGTTTTGGCAGGCAGTCTGCCCAAGATCATCCTGTGTGCAAGTTTTCCTAAAAGAGCCATGCCAATCTGATGTCCTCGTCTGACCAGAGGAGCCTGCACATGCTAAATTGGACTTTAATGTCTCAGCTACCCTCCTGCTGCCAAGGGGGTGAATTTCTCTGAGTATATATACTTAGTTTTTGTATTTTTGTAGGGATGGATGGTAGAGCAGAGCTCCCAACTGTAATGTTTTAATGAAGCACTGGTTTTCCTGGCTATGTATCTGCATATGAAATTTTCTTGTTCAATGTAAGGCAACTCTCTTTTTCATCTGGTTTGGATCTCATACTAAAAGGGTTCATGATTGATTGATTCACATGAATCGTCGTGACTGTGTTATGATAAAGGATTTGTTATAGAGCTGTTATGTTCTTTTAGTGTTTCTGCTTTTGAATATAAGAGGTTCTTGTGTTCAAAGTTTTCTTCTACAGGTTGTTGGAAGCTCAATGCCTATAGAAAGCCTTCACATTTCCTCACAGAAGTCTTCCTCCTAGTCACCCTTATTACAACTTATTGTCTAAAGTTAAACCAAGACCTCATCTACTTGTGCATGCCTGGCCTAGTTTCCGAGTTAGAATGATATTGTTCTGAGTTTACTTCCATTCATCACCCTTTATCAAAAAATAGTGACATAAACTGATGGGCATCAGGCTTACTCCTGCTGCAATCCAGGAGTGACTTCTGATGCCAACAGGATGAATCCTGCAAGGTGTTCGAAGAAATTGAGGGACATGGCTCGCAATCGGACCAAGTGGTTGCAACAATGGAACAACGCCTGGAAGGGCCTGTTATAGAGAAGATGATCCAGAAGCTCATTGAGCAGGAGGCTTAGCCAAAGCAACAAGTTGAGGCAGATTGATTTAAGCTTGAGGCCTTCGAAGTAGCATTGACCAAACCTGAGTGACTCAGGATGAGTCACAAGTGAGTGTTGGGGGCCTATTGGCCCTTTACCAAGTTTTAAGTAAACTTTGGTTAGGTTTGGACCACTTTTTGGACTTTGACACATCGACAGAGGAAAGAGTGCCCAGGCGGAGCTGAGATCACAAATCTCACTTATTTTGTGGGCTATGTGGACCCAGTAAGGGTTTCCTTAGGGTTTTTGTAATGGGTTATGGGATGTTGGCCCATGGGTTCTCCCATGTTTAGGCCTTTTTGTAAGGAATTGTAAAAGTATAAATAAGTAAGAATGTATGGTAGAAGTAGCAAGTGAATTCTTAGTATCTAAGTGCAAGTAGTTTTGATTTTCTTTGTGCAATAGAATGTATATGTGCTAAGGCTTTGTGCTTGATAGAGAAGTTGGCTCTGTGCCCTGGCCTAATTTTGGAAGGAGGATCCGGTGATCAGTGTCTAGATCTCCTTTCCTATGTGAAGTTTGGATCTGTGGCTTAGTGCACAGGAGAAACTGAATGTAACATCTAGACGAATAATAAGAAGACGAATCGGTTGGTGGATGTATCCCCACACTGGGGTGAACCATGTATATATTGTGTCTTTGGTTTTCTTTGTGTTATGTTGTTTATGTTGTGAATCTGCTCAGTGCTTTGATTATTAGGTACAATAGATAGATATGTTAATGCTTAGTGATTTATTTATGTTAGAGATGATTGAATGCTAGATCTAACTTAGTGCTATGTGCTAAGTGGTTGGAGTTCTTAATATTTATTGATACTGCACCGATCTATATTTGGGGTATGTTTCGCGATGCTAATGAACTAATGTATGCTAACCCTAAGTGTTAATAAACGATTGTGAGGAGTCTTATTATCAAGTATCTGTTTTTCGGCTTGGTTATAGACACTTGTGTCATGTAACCCCCCCTTCTTCTAACTTGGGTGAGTCTTCACCTTCTCCACAGGTGTTGCCGAAAGGGCCAGTAATTAGAGTTTTGTTGGCGCGTTGTTAAGCGTTAAACCTTAGGTTTGCCCCTATGCCAACATCCATACTCACCACATAGAGCACAAGGGAAGTTAGTTATGAGGTTGTTGTTCTTCCCTTGTCGGGGTTGATTGTTATTGTTTCCCCCTTGGGGGTTTTGGTTTCCTTGAGTCCAGTTTCCCCCAGTGGGATGGTTTTGTTGGGGTTTATTTACACCTAGTCCCAAGTTGTTATTGTTTTGGTTTTTCCTTTTCTTCTTGGCATTATTCGGCGGATGGGTCGAATTTGTCATATTCAATTGTTCAAAAGTGTGAAGTTGTTGAATGAGATAGGGTTGAACAAATTTAATGCCAACATTTGGTTTTCCTAGTGGAGGAGAAACTGGTTTTGGAGGACCAAGAAATTGAAAATATCGATTGTTTTGTGGAGACGATTCATATGGCGTGTAGGAAGTTGAATCACTTCCACTACTACTGAGGTTATATGCAGGGGTTGATGGTGAAATCGTACTTGGCTGAGAGATTGGATGCATCATGGGTACCAGTGAGGGTCCACCCATTGGTGGAGGGGTAGAAATAGGATATGACTATTGGTGAGTGGGAGGAGGGAAGAAAGACATCCCTCCATATGGTTGCGGATAATGAGGTGCACCATAAGTGGGTGACGGGTGGTCGTAAGGTTTGAGATGGGTCATAGAACCAATAAACCCATCTGCAATGTGGGACATCCAAGGTTTGTCCTGGACGAATGGTATGGGTTGGGGTGCATCAGCCAATACTGTGTACAAGTAACCTAATTGAGCATAGATGAGTTCAAATTGTTGGGCTTTGTTGATGGCCTCCTCTTCTGACTATGGAAAAGTGGATGCTACATCATTGGCAATCATAGAGATGAATGATTTGAGAAACCAATCAAGACGTTGTTCTTTGGTGGTTTCCTCTTTACACAAATTACGTGGTCGACACCATTCATGGATGTGCTCATCTATATGGATAGCATTGGTTTTTTTAACTCAGAGAGAAGTTCTAAGCTAGTATCATGACGAACTAGTAGTTGGAAAAAGGACAAAAAGGCCTTGGACAATGATTCAAAGGTCACATGAGACCCTAATTTTTCGTTCACATACCTTTTGGTTGATGAGCCCATGAGATTTCTTTGAAATAAGCTCAAGTAGATGGAGTCATCCACGATGTTGTTTGAAGAGCACCATAAGTGGAAGGTCATAACATGGTTGGCGAGATCTTCCCCCGGTTTTCCTTCAATTTTTAGAATATCTGAAGGTAGTTTGGTAGGCATATTGGGCCATGTGGGGTCATGTAAAATGGGATCATTCATGAGTTTGGTCAAATCAGGAATGTTGAGGGATTCTAAGTATGTCATAGGGATATTTGGTGGAGGATTAGTTCCATCCATTGTGTGAGTAGGTAGTGGACCTGTCCCTTGAGAGGGATTTGGTGGGGTTGTGCTTCTCGCTTGAGAAGAAGTTTGACCCCCACCTCCTTGTGAAGGAGAACTAATGGATGTATGGCCTTGGGAATTAGACCCAAGAAAAGTGGAACCAAGTAAAGATGACCCCAAAAAGTATCACTCATAGGGGTGTGAGATGGTTGAGTCAGTGATTTGGAAAGACTAGGGAATTCTCCTAGAATAGGAGGGAGATTCTGCAAGTGACTAAAACAATGGGGATTATGTGGTTCCCCTATGCTTTTTGACTAGCAAAGTGAATGTGTGAAAATAGTGACAAGAGAAAAATAAATGAACAAGAGCTTCATATATTTTTTTCCTTCACCAAATAGTATAACTCACAATTGCATGTAATCAAATGAACATCATACATAAATCAATTGTAAATAAACAAGCATGTGGATAGGTGGATGTTGTCTGCGTGGGGGAACAATAAAAACAAATGATCGTGTCCTAAATTACCTAACGTCCTTCCTCTCAATTAGCACTGGGCCTTCCAATAGCACTCAACAGTGGGGTATGAAGACATCAGAAGAGGAACTAGTGAACGTTGAAGTAATCAGTTATAATGAGGGGTAGAGGGTGCATATCTGGAAAGAGTTGGTGATATTTCCCAATAGCCATACAAAATTTGATCAAGGTGAAATTTCAGCCCATAATCGCCACTTGGGTGGATATGATAATTCTTGGCCACTAAGTACCTTGGTCAAAGTGATACATTCAGATTTTCGGCCTCAGAAATTGGTCATGGGCCGGATGCCCTCACAAGAGTTGGGTGACTCAAGGAGGGATGTGCAGAAAAACTGGACCTCGGCCTTCGACCTTCACATGTATATACCTACCTTATGGTGTAGGAACACTTGACTTGGAGGATATGAAATTTCCCTGTTTCTCAACTTCTATTGTTTGAAAATGTGAGAACCTGATAATGGGGGGTTATTTGGATGCCTACCCCCGAGATCCTACCTAGACTAAAAAAAATATTTTGGCACCACCTGTGGAGGAAAATTTAGTGCGTTTTTAGAAACTTTCTAGATGTGGTGGGTTGAGAGATTGGGGTCATGGACCAACCTCATTTAAATTAATTAGGTGTGGATGATTTCCAAAGAAGTAGTCAGATCTTTCAAAATTCCTTTGGAGCAAATCTACCTTGACCTCCACTATTCTAATAGAAATTATGTGTGTGAGGAGTGGTTTTTGTGTGCAAGAAAGTGACAAGTATGCAAAGATTTTAATAAGTTAAGTGTGAGATTGCAACATGTAGAATTCCTGTAGTCCTTACAAATCTTCTTACTTAGCTTACTATGTATCTTTGGTATAACCTTGTGAAATATTTAAATCCCTAAAGAACTAGTAATGTGAACATATGGGTCCTTACAAATCCTTTAAACTTCCTAAAATGTTTCTATACTAAGAAAGATTTGAAACTATCCTATAATTTGTAGACATATGGGAATGTATGGGCCCATTACTTTTATCTTTAAACTTCCCTAGATTGTGATATAAACTAATAAAGCATTTAGAAACTATCCTAAGTTTGCAAACATGTGGGCATGTATGGACTCTTAAAAAGCCTTAAGATGATTTCAAAAACTAAGAGGAACCCTAGGGGGGCTTTGTCCTCTCCTAAATAATTTTTTTAAGGGAGATGAAATGTCTTTTTAACCACCTTTTTGATTCCCGAGATCACACAAGGGTGTAGGGGAAGAGCATACTTGAGGGTTAAAATCAAATTCTAGTCCCAATTTAGGTGATTTTGTATGAAAGCAATAACTTCAACTTAAAATTTTAAAATCCAAATGATCCATCCATGTTGCAAAAAAGAAAAAGAGGAGAAGTGATTATTTTTACCCCTAAGTGCCTATGTTAGCTAACCTTTCTTATGGGAAAGGACTCTAAGTGGAGTGTAGTTTCCTTACAAAGTGCAGGAAAATAAAAATTTGAAGGCTAGGGGCCCTCAAACCATTCATAAAATCCCTTACAATTTGAAAACCTGGACTTATGTGTGGGTTACAGTTATTTCAAGCATGTAGAGGGTGCACAATGTGCAGAGTAATGAAGCTTGTTTAATGCACAGTGAGAAGAGTGCGGGTCTGTGGGCCTAAAAATCCATGCACTTCCTGTCATTCATCGGGGGAGAAATTTCCAAGTGAAATACTCCTTCCTCAGCTCTGAATTTTGACTTTGGCAGGTTCGGCTAGGTTGGTTTTGGTACCTACAAGTCAAACCAATCAAAATGAACTTCTCTCAAGGCTCAAATAGGGAGGAATTTGATACCGAATCCCGAGTATGGTCGCCAATATTTTGTGTTGGTTTTGTCACTTGGGTGAGAAAAATAACAATACTTTCATGTTTAGATAAGCCTGTTAAATGAGAAAAAAAATTGTGAGTGGGTTAGACAAACCAAACACACATGAAAGCAAATAAATATAACTAAAAACAACTAAGAAATAAATGTTATAAAACTTGAGAAACTTAGAACCATGAAAATCAAACAATGACCAACATATTGCTAACAATGGATCAATATATTAGTAGGCAAAACATCGTAGATAAAGGCAGGGACTTATGAGTCCCCTCTTCCTCCTTGGGAGGGATCTTGAGTTCCCTAATTGAGATATATTCTCTACTTACAATGGAATAAATGACAAATGGTGAAGAAAAACAATGGTTATTCCCTCAAGAGGTGAGTGGAATGGCCTATTGCAATGGTGCTTGAAGGATTCAAAGAGAAAAGAGGATTCTCAAAGAAGAATTCTTGCAGCATAACAATACTTTCGAGATCTTGGTTTCTTAGCACACCCATGGCTCATATTTATAGCATTCATTCATGGAAAAATGTAATTGGTTCATAGTGTGAACAAGGGGCCTTTTAGGGAACCCTCTAGCCCTTGACTAGCCTCCAAGCTAGATTTCGCTCAGATATGAGTGTCAAATCGTATTTGGGGTCATACTAGAAGTGGTTGAGGGGTCAGCAAGATCCATAAATGCATCATCCATATAAGTGTGTGGATTTTGTTGTAGACAGTCGTGCATTTTGCGCAAAGTGCATGCTGAGGCCTGTGTTGGCACATGCATGTTGCGCATTGTGTGCATGCTTCCTTTGGTGAATTTGTGAACTTTGATTTTTGACCCAATTGTATAGTATTTTACCTTTTGATGGATTTTGGTGTTGTAGGTGGACTAATTGTTGCTGGCATTGATGTGTTTCTTCAACCATTGTGTGCAATGTTGTGGATGATTTTTCAGTGATAACACCCTTCAAGTACTTCATTACATGTTTTGATGCAACCAAGTAAACACTTCTCAGCTCAACCATAGACTGAATCAATTTGTTCACCGCAAAACATATATCTGGCCTCGCATTCATTAAGTACATCAATGAACCAATCATATGTCTATACATGGTGGAATCCACTGTCTCTGAATATGTATCGCTCAACAACTTTATATTTGTCACCATCGGTGTAGGCATGGATTTGCAATCCATCATTTTGAATCTCTTCAGAATCTCAACAACATATTTTCCTTGGTTAAGGAAAATATCACTTGGTCTCTGCCATACCTCTAGACCTAACAAGTAATGCATCATTCCTAGGTCTTTCATCTTGAACTCCGCAGCAAGCTTCCTCTTACTATCAGTGATGAGCATCTCTTCTCCTATTAGAAATAGGTCATCCACATACAATAATAGTAGCACTCATCCACCATCCACAACCTTGAAGTATAGGTTGGAATCTTATTTACTTTTGGTAAATCCCAAGCTCATTAATAAGTTGTCAATTCTATCGTACCATGCTCTAGGTGATTTCTTTAACCCATACAAGTATTTATTCAATATGCACACATGTGACTAACTATCATGTGTCTCAAAACCTTATGGTTTCTCCACATACACTTCATCTTCTATTACACCATTTAGAAAAGTTGTCTTCACATCCATCTAGTGTACCTCCCACTTCATTACTGCAGCCAATGCACATATGGCTCTAATCGAAGTGTATCCTTCAATGGGAGAAAACATATATTCATAATATATTCCTTATTTCTGGGAGAAACCACATGCCATGAACCTTGCCTTGTACTTCTCGATACTTCCATCTGTTGAATTTTTTATTTTGTAAATCCACTTGGAACTTACAATTGTCTTCTCTTTCGGTCTTGGAACCACATCCCAAACATCATTCTTTACAATGGACCAGTACTCTTCCACCATGGAATCCTTCCATTCTTTCTTCTTTACAGCCTCTTCATAACTGGTAGGCTCAGAATCAATGATGTCACTTAGAAATTCCACATAGCTAGAGTAATGTTGTGGCCTCTTTCCTTCTCTGAAAGATCCATATAGAGCACCATACTTCTCTGCATCTTGAATTATTTCCTGAGCCAAATATGGTGTTCTCTTCTTGGTATTCATCTCTTGGGATGAATTTGTAGGTATCTATGGTTATTCCATATCATGATATTCTATTACAACATCATCACCTTTATCTGTATCCGTAACTCTAGGAGATTCAGGCTCCTCATCATGAACCTCATATGAATGATGTTGTCTAGATCTACTGAAAGTTGCATCCTCATCAAAAGAGGCATCTCTGCTAGTCTCAATCTGACAGTGACTAGTGATGTAAACTTTGTATGCCTTCGATGTCTCACTGTATCCAACAAATATACCCTTCTTGCTTGAAGGGTCCAACTTCAATCTCTTGTCCTTGGGGACATGCACATATACTAGACATCCAAATATCCTCAGGTGTCTTACCTCTATCTTTTCACCTGTAAACATATCTTCTTTTGTATTGTTTTCAAGTACTTTGTGGGGACTTCTGTTCTGCACATATACAACGGTCTTTTATGCCTCCACCCACAGATGCATCGATAAGTCTTGATCATGAATCCTGGATTTTACCACTTCCATGATTGTATGGTTCTTTCTTTCTTCCACACCATTTTGTCGAGGATTGTAGGGAGTAGAGAGATCCCTCTTAATCCCAACTTCCTTACAGAATGACTTGAATTCATCTGAAGTGAATCACCTCCATTATCTGATCTCAAAATCTTTATTTTATTTTAAGAAAAGTTTTCAACAAGTTCCTTGAACTCTTTGAACTTGTTGAACACTTCATTTTTAGAATTCAAAAAATATATCCAAGTTTTGTAATGATCCCAAGCCATTATGCAAGGATCATCACTGTTTTGGTGTCTTTTTAAAACTTTTTCTGAGTGAGGTATTTCGTCAAACACTTTGTTGATCTACCTTTTAGATGTGTTTATATGTGTGTATGTAGAAAATAACAGAAAGAGATAACCATGGAACATACCTCAACCATATGCAATAAGATAGACAAGCCAAAACATCTCAATTCTTCTTTATTCATAAAATAGAGAAACCTGCTACAATGAAGATGCCGATATGGAATGCTCAACAGATGGCCAAGAAGATAGACAATAGATAAGAGCTGCTACAAAATCCTCCCGCTAATACAAAAGATGCCTCCAAAGGCTGAATAAGAAATGAAGATCAATACAAGCAGATCTGAATGCCAAACTCTCCAACTGAAGAATGTCATGCTCCAATAGAAGGCTGAAACCCTCAATAACTCGGCCCTGCTGCCAAAAGTGTCCAATCACCCTAATAAATATGCCAACTAATAGATCGGGTGATGGTAAGAACAACCCAGGTGACTGAATCCCCAAGATCCCTCTCAATCTCTGTAGATCTGAAATCCCCCACTAAATGGTGTGCCCCACTGGATGACTGAAACCCTAGATAATTCGGCCCTGCTGAAGGAGGCCTCCAAATTCTCTGAAACTCTCCATAAATATAGATCAGGACACTACAAGTCACTAGGTAAAGTCTCAGGGTCAGATCTGAAGTGTAACCCCTCCAAACGGACTAGATATGGATCTCAAAAACGCCCTCCTTCTCTTCAATTCGCCCCACTGCTCAAGAAATAATATAAGCCATAACACTGTCTTAGAAAGCACTAGATCTGATGTCCAAGGCCCTGCAATGAAAACCCAAGTGATAGAGTCCTCAACGGCCTTGCCAATCTCCTACAACGAATCTCTGTCCAAAGATGGTGCACCCCTCTTGCTGGAATCCCTCAACTGGTGTGCCCTCTCTCTATCTGCACATGAAACTGATGTAGAATCCTCCTGTAACTAAGTATGTCTGGAACTAGAATGGTGTGGGAGAGTATCGCATCTCCGAGACCAAGCTTGGGACAAGATAGGTGGAATATTTCACCACTGAATTGTCCTCTAGGGTTTGTTATGTCAAAACCCTCAAAACCCCCAATATTGAGCTCACTAGCTAGAAGCCAAAAATCAAAATAAGATCATACATGAATTCCTGAGAAGAGGCCCTTGCCTTTCCTTTATACTTTTGGCTCACCTTGTCCCTCCAAAGTGACTTTCATTTTATTAATATTTAATTAATTAATTAAATCACTTTAATTAATTAATTAACCCTTTTACCTTTAAAAATATCCTTATCTCTCCTTGTGGCTTCCCCGGCCATTGAAAGTCACTTCTAGCCATCCCATCCTGTAGTGTTTCTCCTCCCGATTCCAATGAGCTATTACACCAATATTTTCCTCCAAGTAATGTTCCCAAAATGACCTCTTCAGTGATTTCAATTAACTTATAGCTCAAAATAGTCAAAATCATGGAAATCGTCGAAATGCAACGAAACCAAAGCCAACCTGTGCGGAATGGCTCATAATGATGGAATATGATCATCAATGCAAGTTGGACCCCACAATGCCTCTCAAATACCCTTGTACTTGCTATAACATCCATCTGGCTACTCTAGTCATCATAAATCTCTGCACTGTGATGATGTCCCAAAGTGGGGACATTACAGTCTTCCCTGTTAGAAAATTGCTTGTCCTCAAGCAATACCCAAATCCATCCAAGTGAAATACCAGGATCCCATGTCCACCTATGGGATGCATAGTAGAACCCATCCAAAGATGAACAATAATACACTCCACCCCCTGGATCCCATATCAGGAAGTGAACTGCAATACTCTGCGAAGCATAGTCCTGAAAGATATCAACCCTGTGAACCTCCTGCACATGACACATGGCCTCATCTCGGAATGAGTCCATCCTCCAAATCTCTACCAAGATCCACACGGCCTCCATCAACTACACATGTTGATGCCATAATGAGGTACTACAAGACCTCCATGAGACACCCTCAAGCACTGTGCTCCCCTCCACACTAAATCTAAATGGAAAGTTAGAATAACTTTCCCCTGTAATGGTCCACTCTCTCCTGTGAATCGATGAAATGCCCAATCTTGCAACCCCTGGATCCCATGCTAATCTCTGTCGAAGATCACCATGCTGGCCCTGCACTACTCTGACCATGATTTTCTGCCCTCTACATGAATCTTGAATCCTCCTCTCCTGGGTCCTCAAGATGAAACACCTGTGACCACCGGACCTGCTGTCCAGAAATTGTATCTGTAAAGGCATCTCTGTAGAAGAAGTACCTATCCAAACATCTCCATGCCCTATCACAATGATCACGCGTAAGGAAGGGTCTCACCCCATAGGACAAGTACCTGCAGACCCACTCCAAACCAAACCAAGGTGGAGTGTCTGGCTCTCTGGTGCAACCTGGGTCAACATGAGCATCATGCTAACAAAATGGACTCCTGGGTCCCATGGAAATCTTGGAATTTTATCACCTCCAATCTCCTCTAACTGCTCCTGTGTGAAGCTAATCACTGTCAGAAGCCCTATGTGCTCATCTGTCGTCACCTGGTCTATGATGCTCACCATCACGCACCAAGTCTCAACTGTCTGTCTAACACAGTCCACCTCGGACCTATTGTATGCCATAAAAGTACTCCTGTCATGAAGTCTCAGCCTACTCACTCTCTATGCCCTCAGCCATGGTATATCCCTCCTCACGTTGTTGTCTATGATAAAAGTGTCAGGACAGGCTAATAGAAACATCTGCAGCTGACGGTAGGACTGAAAGGCATCACATGCTTTGGTCAATCCCAAGGATTCGACCAGAAGATCGTCCATCAATATCCATGATAACTGCTTGCCTGTAGTCATCACTAAACCCCAATCATCAGGTACAATCGGAAGCAACTCCTGAAATTGTTGGTAAACCACTCTCCATCTCCCATCACCTAGGCAACTGCTGAAATGGTGAAGGTGAGATCTCACAACCATATGTTGCTGCAAAGGAGTGGCATCTGCATGCCCCCCTAAGTGTGTCTCCTCCCTGCCAGGCAGTACACCTCTCTTAATTCCCCCATACATCTCAGCATGTCTCTGTGAGCTATCACTCATCAGTGTATGCTCTGGCATACTCCTGTCATCTCCCACAAACTCATGCTGCATCACAGATCCTAGGCGTACGGCTAGATCAATCTCTATATGGAGATCAACCACTCCCAAGACACCAATGGAAGTGTCCCCCATCAACTGGTGCTCCTCTACTAGATCATCAACATCCTCTGTCAATGTGACTGACTGATACATTTGAGTGTCCACTAAGACAAATGAAGTGGATCTCTGATGGATCTCCTCAGGAGACTCATATGTCCTAGACTTTGATTCTTAAAGGGCGGTCTGTGTGCCTTTCAAGAATCCCCGAGTGTTCTCAAACTCCTGACTAAGTCGGTCCATCTCCAGCTCCTGCTCCCTCAGAGCCTCATGATACATCTCACCAACCATCAGTAGATAATCCCTATCTATCAACAACTGCTGGTAGTCAATCCTCATCACAGATACTCTCTCCCGGAGAGTGTGAAAATCATCCATGGAAAATCCTCCATCTGAGATACCCTGTGCCACTGATGCTCTCCAACCATAATCTGCCATCACTGCATGCATGTCATCAATACGTCTAGTGGTTTCCCTGATCATAGCCTCACTAACTCCCAACTGTGTTGCTAAGTGTTGTGGCTCCTGATCATGGTCATACTGAGGTGCCATATCAGACCCCTCACTGCTAGTGTCAGTCCTGTTAGTGCCAACTCTAGAATCCCCAAAAACACCCTCTGCATAAGATGACGTGTTGAACTGTCCACTATCTACCATGTTGTTGGGTACTCCTGTATGCCACTGCATCCCATCACTAGATGCTATCTCCCCCTGAATCGCCCTGTATCCTGTATGAGCAGCCGTATCCTCCTGTGCACTCAACCTGCTACTATCATCTACACCTGGATTCCATAGAGATGTATCCAGACATGTGATATGGTCATCTTGACTGCTAAAAAGTGCATCCTCATCAATGCAGACCGATCCTGGGAGTAAGTGCTCCATCAACTTGTCAGCCTCTGCAATCTTCTCAACTAATGGAGTCTCCAATAGCTATGACTCTATCTCCTCTGGCTGACCTGTATGTGTGAGGTCAACT
>ML782164.1:609990-628342 GCA_009831015.1 Picea engelmannii
GATCTGGAATGCTCAACAGATGGCCAAGAAGATAGACAATAGATAAGAGCTGCTACAAAATGCTCCCGCTAATACAAAAGATGCCTCCAAAGGCTAAATAAGAAATGAAGATCAATACAAGAAGATCTGAATGCCAAACTCTCCAACTGAAGAATGTCACGCTCCAATAGAAGGTTGAAACCCTCAATAACTCAGCCCTGCTGCCAAAAGTGTCCAATCACCCTAATAAATATGCCAACTGATAGATCGGGTGATGGTAAGAACAACCCAGGTGATCGAATCCCCAAGATCCCTCTCAATCTCTGTAGATCTGAAATCCCCCATTGAATGGTGCGCCCCACTGGATGACTGAAACCTTAGATAATTCGGCCCTGCTGAAGGAGGCCTCCAAATGCTCTGAAACTCTCCAGAAATATAGATCGGGACACTGCAAGTAAATAGGTAAATTCTCAGGGTCATATCTGAAGTGTAACCCCTCCAAATGGACTAGATCTGGATCTCAAAAACACCCTCCTTCTCTTCAATTCGCCCCACTGCTCAAGAAATAATCTAAGCCATAAAATTGTCTCAGAAAGCCCTAGATCTGATGTCCAAGGCCCTGCAATGAAAACCCAAGTGATAGAATCCTCAACGGCCTTGCCAATCTCCTACAATGAATCTCTCTCCAAAGATGGTGCACCCCTCTTGCTGGAATCCCTCAACTGGTGTGCCCTCTCTCTATCTGCACATGAAACTTATGTAGAATCCTCCTGTAACTGAGTAGATCTGGAACTAGAATGGTGTGGGAGAGTATTTCATCTCCGAGACCAATCTTGGGACAAGATAGGTGGAATCTTTCACCACCGAATCGTCCTCTAGGGTTTGTTATGTCAAAACCCTCAAAACCCCCAATATTGGGCTCACTAGCTAGAAGCCAGAAATCAAAATAAGATCATACATGAATTCCTGAGAAGAGGCCCTTGCCTTTCCTTTATACTTTTGGCTCACCTTGTCCCTCCAAAGTGACTTTCATTTTATTAATATTTAATTAATTAATTAAATCATTTTAATTAATTAATTAACCCTTTTACCTTTAAAAAGCTCCTTAACTCTCCTTGTGGCTTCCCCGACCACTGAAAGTCACTTCTAGCAATCCCATCCTGTAGTGTTGCTCCTCCCGATTCCAATGAGCTATTACACTGAGAGGTTCCTCCAAGTAATGTGCCCAAAATGACCTCTTTAGTGATTTCAATTAACTTATAGCTCAAAATGGTCAAAATCATGGAAATCGTCGGAATGCAACGAAACCAAAGCCAACCTGTGCAGAATGGCTCATAATGATGGAATATGATCATCAATGCAATATGGAACCCACAATGCCTCTCAAATACCCCTGTACTCGCTATAACATCCATCTGGCTACTCTGGTCATCATAAATCTCTGCACTGTGATGATGTCCCAAAGTGGGGACATTACATACTGGACATCCAAATATCCTCAGGTGTCTTACCTCTATCTTTTCACTTGTAAACATCTCTTCTTTTGTATTGTTTTCAAGTACTTTGTAGGGACTTTTGTTATGCACATATACAACGGTCTTGGATGCCTCCGCCCACAGATGCATCGATAAGTCTTGATCATGAATCATGGATTTTACCACTTCCATGATTGTACGGTTCTTTCTTTCTTCCACACCATTTTGTCGAGGATTGTAGGGAGTAGAGAGATACCTCTTAATCCCAACTTCCTTACAGAATGACTTGAATTCATCTGAAGTGAATCACCTCCATTATCTGATCTCAAAATATTTATTTTCTTTTAAGAAAAGTTTTCAACTAGTTCCTTGAACTCTTTGAACTTGTTGAACACTTCATTTTTAGAATTCAAAAAATATATTCAATTTTTACGTGAGAAATCATCAATAAATGAAACATAGTATACATACCTGCTGATTGATGCAGTTGACATCGATCCACACACGTCTGAATGTATAATTTCCAAGACTCCCTTAGCTTTTCTATCATTGCTTGGAAATGGTTTCTTCATGTTATTACCTTGTGCACATCCCTTCCATATTCCTTCATGGTCTACTTGTATTTCTAGCAAACCTGTCACCATCTTGCTCACGATCAATAGGGATTTGTAGTGTATATGAGAAAACCTCCTATGCCATAACTCACTTGGAGTGATTACACCATGTACTAATGTTGAAATAGAATTTCCTTTTAACTTGTATAATACTCCTTATTGTACCCCAATCACTACGGCATCATCAATGGATTTTCCTCTAGGCCACATGAGGAATTTACCATCAATGAAAGCAACTTTAAATCCTTTCTCATCTAAAGATAAGATAGAAAGGATATTTTCTTCAAACCAGGTACATACAACACATCCTTCATCTTCATCGGTTTTCTGAAGTCTAAATTGTAGGATGCTTCTCCTACTCCTTTGATGGGAGATTGATAATTATCACCTAGCTTCACCTTGTGAGGTGAATCTTTCTGAACTAGATATGAAAGAGATTCCTTATAACTAGTCATGTGCTTGGAAGCACTATGATCAATAATCCATGTGTCACTTCCATGAGTGATTGTACCTGTAAGATATTATATCAAAATATATTCTTCCCTTGAGTCTTCTTCTTTGGTTTTATCATAATCATGTTCATCATATTTTGTAGCATGAGCATGATGTCTTCTATATTTTCCTTTTCTGACCTGACCTTTGGGACAGTTTATGGCAATGTGTCCCATCTTCTGAAAAATGAAACATATGTAACTTCAAAAATCCTTCTTGAGCTTGTGAGACTTTTGTAATTCATGAGGTTTCTTATGTGAGTAAACTTCCTTCATGCTCTTTCCTTTTCGGGTATGTGCTACTAGAGATTGATTTTCTTTATCACCTAGTTTCTCTTCTCTTTCTACCAATCTAGCTTCTTCCTCAGTATAATCCTCCCATGGTCTACTAAACCTTGTTAGAATTCTTCTTGAACATATACCCTGAATGAATGATTCCCAATATCTGGGGAGACCATTCAAGGTAATCATTACCAACTCATCTTCTAAGATTATGTCTCCAATGGATTCTAGTTGTTCTTTGATCTGAGACACTCTTGTGAAGTATGATTGGATAGTTTCTGAACTTTTCATCTTTGCATTCTTGATTTGTGTTCTCAAGGTCATCTTCTGGTTGGTATTCTTTCCTTCATATAGTTGGGATAAGGCATCAAACATTTGCTTTAGAGTTGTCAATGATGAGACATAGGGGATCAAATGATCCTTGATAGAATCAGCAATGATTCTCTTTTCCCTCACTAGGTTATTTTTCTACTTTGATTTGGCCTCATCTTCATTAGGTTCTGGAACTTCTTCTTTTACAAAATCTTCTAGATCATTCTCTTCTAGAATGAGAATCACTCTGTACTTCCATGCTTGGAAGTTATCAACACCTTCAATCTTCTCATCAAGCTTGGTATTGGGTGCCATCTTGATCTTGAACAATATAATAAAGAGATAAATTTTTCAAAGAATTTTTTGTACTTACCAGAGAGTGATATGCCAAGGTGACCAGTTCTAGCTTCAATTTTGCAGCTTCCAAGACTAGGGTTTATGAGGAAACCCTAATTTTCCAAAATGTGAATTTTAGAATTTTGCTCTAAGGGAAAGGTGTTCCCTCCTAAGGAGAGTTCTTTAGTGGTCTTAATTTGACTAATTCCCTTCAATAAGTAGGTGAAAACGCCTCCTAGGGTTTGTGCAATTGCAGTTTACAAAACTTCGTCAAAATGAGAATTTATTCCTAAGGAAATATGTGATATGGTTAGCATAGTATCCATATAGTCTTAGTTTTCCCAATGATCTCTTATAAACTGTGAAAATGGATTCTTTCAGGCCCGCTCTGATACCATGTTAAAATTATTTTTAAGAAGTTAAGTGTGTGTAGTATTATTTAACTTTAGTCTATTAAAAAAATAATTGCATGCATAAGAATCACTGAAAGAAATACATCCATAGTATACACAAGATTTATCTTGGGAAACCCTCGTGGGGGAGAAAACCCAATAAATCTTCTTCAATATAGATTCTTCAACAAGTACAATGTCTCTCTCAAGAGATATCTCACCAAAATAGAAGATCCACCAGAAATCCTAACCAGAACAGAGTAGCGCACCACTAGACCAAGACATCCCTTCACCAAATAACCAAAACCCTTTACTAAGACACCCCTCCTTTGTAGCTGCATCACTCCTTCTTTGTAGTTGTGTCACTCTCTAAGACTTGTGCATATATGAGAGAGCTAGTGGTGTGTATCTCCAAATGAGGCACTAGGCCTCTTAAAAATACTAGTTGAACTGCCCCAGAATTAGGTCAGGGTTGACCTGTCCACTTTACCCTTCTAATTTACTTTTGACTTGTCAAGGCACAATATGGTCGACTTTTACAAAGCCATGATAGGGTCGAATTAACAAATATAATATAACATTAATATTTAGGGTGTTTTCTTGGTCAAATACAATATGAATATAATAATAATATCTTCTGAAGCTACTCAAACTTCAACACCGTGTACATACAAAACCAATATCCTCACAAATCTATGAAATATGTGACACCTTTTGAAGCCTAGAACATCAGGAAAATGGAAGTGACACACTTTCGCATTTTTGGATCATGCACATGGGCCTGCATAGAGAAAGGATTTGGAGACAAAAAGAAAAGAATGTGTATTTTTGGGTTATCTCAAAGGTGTAAAGGTATATAGATGGATAGATCCTTCAATATAAAATTTGATCATTGAAAGGAGTTTTTGGTTTAAATAAAGTCCCATGCATGCATATCAGCAACAACATGCAGAAACACATGTGCTTCCTCTTCTACCATATATCAGAGATGATGCATATTTCCACTCAAATCATATTTCCTATCTGGTTTCTGAATTAGATTCGTAATATCATTAGCATGCATGTGAAGATCCATAACTAAGACCAAAATGGGCATAGTTCAACCTACAGGAAACAAGAGATCTTGTGGGTGATCCTACGGATCTGAGGAGGATGAGATCCCAATTTGAGGAAGTATCTCATGCACTCACAACCACAAAAGAAGTAATTCCCATGCATTTAAACATGGTTCTAGTATCAAATGCTCATACTTATGAAGAATATGAAGGGAATCCTTTCTAGGAAGCATCCATGAATGAGGATTACAACTCCCTCATCGAGAATCAAACTTGGGACTTGGTTTCGCTTCCATTAGATTGCAAAATTTTCATATGAAAATGGGTTTAAAAAATGAAAAAAGAAGCAAACATACTTGTCAACATACACAAAGAAGGATTGGTGGTGAAAGGATTTCAACAAGTCCATGGGATCGATTATTATGAAAAAATTTCTCTAGTGGAAAAGATGGATTCCATTTGGTTGGATCTCGCCATTGAAACAGAAAGAAGGTGGGGGTTTCACAGAATGGTCGTGAAGAATGAATTTCTTCTTGGTGATATAAAAGAGGAGATATACATAGATAAATTGCAGGGATGCATACATAATTCCTCTCTAATTTTTTGACTCAAGAAGTTTCTTTATGGCCTCAAGCAGGCACCTAAAGCATGGTATGATAAAATCAATTCTTACTTACTTTCTCAAATTTCCATTCATTGTAAATCTGATCCCAATGTTTATATGTTGAGAAATTATGACTCTTTGTTTATTAGATTGTTATATGTATATGATCTATTGATCACATGTAGCTCAAACTTATTTATTGTTGCAATCAAGAATGTTTTGCATGATAGGTTCTCAATGACCAACATGGATCCACTACACTTCTTCCTTGGTCTTGAAATCATCCAAATTGATTCAAGAATCAAGTTGTCTCAGGAAAATTATGCTATATGTTGGGTTGTTATATTCTTTGTAGTGAAATTCTAGTCGAGGTGAATCGACTGATGGTCGAAGTTGAGGTGGATCGACAGTAAGGCGAAGGTCAAGGTTACTCGACTAGGTAAATTTGAAGTCAAAATTCAAGGTAGTTTGACGTGGTAAAGGAATCGACAAAAATTCGAAGAGGTCAAAAAACATAGGGTCGATAGGAGGATGTGTGGCAACCAATTGAAGCCCGACTAGTAGTCGACTAGTAATACGACTTGGAGTTGACCATAACAAAATCCCTATATTTGCAGGATTTGTAGCCAATGATATGCATGGATCTGTAACTATTTTTGGGTGCAAATTATTTAGGGTTTTTTCTATTGTAAAGCCTATAAAGAGGCATGTTGTAAGGCCGTAAAGGCTAATTTATGAATCGTAAGATAGCCAATCTTTAGATAAATCTTTAGATGTAGGTTGTTGGTCATGAAGATGTAAGTCGTATTAGCTACAAGGTTGTTCTTGTGCAGGAAAGAGGGTATGATTTCGATTGTGTCTTAGATGTGGACTAAGGTTAGACATGAAACCTTTTATTCACTACATGTGGTATCTGATGAGTGTATCAGATCCTGATTTACCAATCTTGAATCTAAGCACTAAATCCTAGGTACAGTAAGAGTTGTAAGTCACAAATTGTGTTAAAGATCATGGTAAATAATGGCAAGTAGCTTGAGAATAGAGATAGAAAAATTCAATGGCCATAATTTTGAGCTTTGGAAGCTTAAAATGGAAGATATTCTTATATATCGAGAAAAATGGATAGCGGTTTGTCTAGGTAACTAGTCGATAGGCATGTCGATGGAAGAATGGGGGAAACTCGAAAGAAGAAAAGAAGAATGATTCATCTTTGTCTTGCATATTTGGTACTGTTGAATGTCTTAGGTGAAGATTCGACCAAGAAACTGTGGGACAAGATGGGATTCTTATACCAGTCGAAATCTTTGGTAAGTAAGATGTTTCTCAGAAAGAAATTGTATCTTCTGACAACGAGTGGTGGCAGTTTGGTGAATAAGAATTTAAATTTGTTTAACACAATGTTAAGCCGGTTATCATCTGTGGATATTAATATCACTGAGGAGGAGAAGTAAATCATCCTATTATGATATTTTACAAGATCCTGGGATAGATTAGTTATGGCTATTGGGAGCAATACAACCACAGTAGCACTATTGGACGTGGTTGATTCTCTATTTTCATAAGAAATGAGAAGGAAGAACATGGAAGGATCGACCAAAGATGCTCTAGTAGTGAGAGGTCGGCCGATAAACAGAGATAAAGGTAGATTCTCTGGTATAAATTTCAATTCAAAGGGTATATCTAAATCCCCAGATCATTTGACATGAAGATGTTGGAAATGTGGTAAACATGGGAATTATAAAAAGGACTATAAGTCGAAGGACACAAAAGTAAGTGTTGGATCTGACGAGAAGTAGTCGACTGAGAGAAAGACCACCTTGTATAAGGGAGGTGATGTGTACCTAGCGTCAACTATTACACAATTGGATCAAGGTGTTTGGTTGATCGACTCAGGAGAATCCTATTATATGACACCACATAGAGAATGGTTATGTGAATATGAATGATATGATGGAGGTGCTGTGTTCTTCGGGGACCACTTGAAAACCAAAATTATCGGACGAGGAAGAGTTCGACTGATAATATAGGATAGGAGGAAAAAAACCCTTCCAGGTGTGCTACACATTCCATGTTTGGAAAGAAACATGATATATGTCAGTAAGATGAGTGAACTTGGAGTGCATACTCTGTTTCAGAAGGATTCGTGAAAGATGGTCAGAGGTGCGATGGTATTAATGAAAGGATTTTGGATTGGAACCCTATACAATATGTTAGGGAATGCCAACTATATTGGATGTAACAAAATCATTGCCCCTTCAATTGACTCAACTTCGACTCAACTCGACTCGACTCAAGCTAAGTCAGTACAAACCGAATCAACAAGACATGATAATATCGACCCGACCATTCAATGGCACGAGAGGATGGGACAAATTGGAGAAAAAGGACTTTGAGCTATGCACAACAAAGGTATGGTCAAAGGTTTTCCTATATGTGGATTAGAAGTCAACTTTTGTTAACCTTTCATATATTGAAAATAGAGTTGAGTGAGGTTTCCATCTGGAGCGACAAGGGAAAATGGGATTCTAGAATTGGTGCATAGTGATGTGCTTGGCCCGGTTTTAGTGCCTTCACTTGGTGGATCCTTGTATTATGTCTCCTTCATACATGATTTTTCGAGGAAGACATGGATATATTTCCTGAGGAAGAAATCATAGGTTTTTGAGAGATTTAAGGAGTTTAAATCTCTTGTGGAAAACTAGATAGAGAAAAGGATTAAATTTATGAGAAATGAAAATGGTGGTGAATTATGTCGAAAATAATTTTATCAATTAAGTAATTAGTTTGGTATAACAAACCAAAATACCACACCATATAACCCACAGAAAAATGGAGTTGCCGAGAGAATGAACATAACATTTTTTAGCACCAAAAGTCAACTCTGGCTTACAGCAGAGGTAAGCCCAATACCCATCAGTTTGTATGTCACAATGAATAAATTTAAGGGTGGCCTAATGGACGTAGTCTCAGGATTATATCGCTTCATCTCAAAAACCTGGGCTAGTATGCATAAGAAGATGAGGTCTTGATCTAAATTCAATTAGTAAGTTTTAGTAAAGGTGGGTAGGGGGAAGAACTTGAGGAGAATGAAGAGGTCTGCTATGGACATCCGGTCTTCCAGGAGCCTAAGGAGGAAAGACTCAAAAGACATTATCCTCTTGGTTCAGATTTTTAAGGAACTAAATGAAATTATCACTGAACTGAAATCAAACATACATCACAATTCAATAGCAACAACCCGACTAGATCATCCATGCCCGAGTCATTCAGTATTGGAGGGAAAAGACAACACAAGAAACTGGTTAAAACTAGTTGTGATGTCACTATGATCAAACCTACATCACAAAAACATAACTACCCTCAACTGGATCATCAATGCCCGAGTGTTCTAATACAGCTGTTATAGAGATATGAAAGGAAACTGATTTACATTAAACAAGAAGTCTCAAATACAGATACATAACAAGATGAACCAAAGCTTCATTAAAACTTTACAATACGGGAGCCTATCTCAACCATCGACCCTAATAAAATATCAAAACTGAGTATATATACTCAGAACAACTTGCCATCAAGAGTGTGATCTAGTAATTCCATTCAAATCTCTGTGTCTAAACCACCCTCTATCAGACTGAACGTATTTCCCTCTGTTAGACGTAACCAGGTTCAGTAGGGACTTGCAGAAAATCGACCATCAATGTACCTTACTAGCAGTCTGGACTCCTTGGACATAACTATCGAGCCTTCCATTTATGGGCTGAGTTTAGGTTTCATCTACTAGCCCCTACCTAATTTAACATTTGTCGAGTCTAGAGCGCAACGAGGTGAATCAGTCCACAAAAGACCACCTGTCGCAATTAGATTGGGTGTTGCAGTTGTGGAAGTTAACCTTATCTCATTGGTTGATCCCTCCTTGGGATCAGAGTGCAACAGGATAGTTGTGGAGCGGTCACTTGTCGACCTGGGATAGGGTGTTATATGCACATGCGCATATCAGGACCATGAAAAGTGGTTTGAATCTTCACCTCTTTTGGGCCCGATATGCATCTCTGACTGACATGTTGCTTCTCCACGAAACCATTGTTTCAAACCCGGACCACCCTTCGTATTTTAATGTCCATGCATGTTACTACCCCGATATGATCAACGACCATCGATCTGGAAGGGAGGTCAGATCTGGTCACGCCGGCTAATTTTGGTGCCTTTGTCAAACTCCTATCCGTCTGCTAACTTTAGAGTCCTTCCAATTGTGTTTAGAGGTAGCGCCACATTGAACCTGTGTAGGGGAAAATTGCCATTGTAATTTCCTTAACCTGATTTGTGCGTGTAATATACCAGATATAAAATGTATGCAGAACAGAAATAAAATGCTAGTAATGGAAGAATAATAGCAATATAACCAGAACGTTCACCACAATAACAATGAAATGATATAAGAATAACAACATAAATAGCACTTTGAATCTGAAAGAAATGTTCACGGGCCTCTTCGAGGGGGCAAACTCAAGTTGAGCAGAGATCTATTACAATAATATCCAAGCTAGGGTTCTCATACCCTCGACTCCTATTTATACTAAAAAGAAGCATCTAGAGGAAGATCCTTCTAGAAGCGGAAGCTTATATTAGGTCTTCTTACATCCACCTTATTCTATTTTATTGAAAGGCCTTATTAATATTGACCTTTATTACATCCGAATATACTGTTCCACCTATGTGCGGGTTAGGACCCTAACATGTCCACCCTCTTAAAAACAACCTTTTCCTCAAATCTTGAGATGAGGAAACTGTTGCAGAATGGTAGCTGGTTCCCAAGTGGCATCTGCTGGAGTTGTATCTTTCCACTAGACTAGAACTTCCTTGATGGTTCTTTAACATAGGTGACGCTCAAACTGGTCCAAAACTACTTTTGGTTGTAGCCAAATGGATCCTTCTTCAGCTAACTCTGGAAGGTTGGTTTGAATTTGGCACTTAGCTCCAATCACCTTCTTTAAGCATGAAACATGAAAAATAGGATGGAGCTTTGAATGGCTGGGAAAAGCTAACTGATAGGTGACTTGTCCCACATGCTTGAGCACAGTATAAGGACCATAAAATTTAGGCGCTAGCTTTTGACAATGCTCGGCCTTGAGGTAAGTTTGCTTGTAAGGTTTCAGTCGAAGAAACACCTGATCCCCTTCTGCAAATTGACGTTCAGGGCGACCTTGATCTGCTTGTTGCTTCATGTGATTTTGTGCCATCACCAAATTCTCTTTGAGGGTACGAAGAATAGTCTCTTGAGCTGTAAGTGTTAGTTCAACCGCCTGGACCTTCGAGGCACCCGGTAAGTATGAGAGAACTGAAGGTGGCTTCTATCCATATACCGCTTCAAAAGGAGTCATGCGTGTAGCTGTATAGTATGAAGTGTTGTACCACCATTCGGCAAGGGGTAACCATTGAACCCACTGATTTTTCTTTTCTAAGGAAAAACACCTAAAATATGTTTCCAAACACTTGTTGACAACTTCCGTTTGGCCATTAGTCTGGGGATGATAAGTTGTGTTGAGATGAAATTATGTGCCTTGTATCTTGAACATTTCTTGCCAAAAATTGCTTGTGAAAGTTGGGTTGCGATCAGAAACAATAGAGTGTGGCATGCCATGAAGCTTGAAGACCTAATCCATGAAGATTTGAGCCACCATGGATGTTGTAAACGGGTGTTGAAGGGTGTAGAAATGAGCATACTTGGAAAGGCAATCAACAACCACCGTGATGATGGATTTATTTCCTGATTTGGGTAAGCCTGTAATAAAATCCATAGAGATATCCTTTCAAATAGCAGGTGGAATCGAGATCAGTTGTAGTGTGCCCGATGATTTGACTGTTTCTCCCTTGTTGCATTGACACATGTCACATTTAGCTACAAAATTATGAATGTCCTGTTTCATGCCATCCTATAAAAAGGAACGTTTGACCCTATCATAGGTTTTGGTGAACCCAGAGTGCCCTGCTGTGGGTGTAGCATGAAGCTTAGAAAGTACCATAGATTTAAGCTTTGATTGTTTGCTTAAATACAAATAGCCTTTGTATCAAAGTTCCTCATGGAGCCAAGAGTACCCTGGAGAAGTTGGAGCATTGGACTGCAATTGTTGGATCAACTACAATCTTTTGGGATCTTGTAGCCATTCCTGGTGAACGTCTTGGAGCCAATTTGGTACAATGAATGAAAGAGAAAAAAGGGATCCTTCATCTTCATATTTTTGGGAAAGTGCATCCGCAACCACATTGTCTTTGCCTTTCTTATAAATGATCTCATAATCATATCCAAAGAGTTTAATCACCCATTTTTGTTGTTTTGGGGAGGAAATGTGTTGTTCCGGAAAATACTTGAGGCTTTGATGATCTGTCTTAATTTGGAACCGTTGCCCCAATAGATAAGGATGCCATAGATCCATGGCATGTATAATAGCCAACATTTACTTTTCATAGATGGATTTGCCCATATTTATTTAAGATAGTTTCTTGTCAGTAAAGGCCAAAGGTTGACCCTCTTGCATAAGGACATCACCAATTCCTTTCCCTGAGGCATCACATTCCAACACAAAGGTCTTTGTGAAATCGGGAAGGGAGAGGACTGGAGTGGTGCACATGGCCATGTTCAAGGTTTGAAAATCTTGAGCAGCGGCTGGAGTCCAAGTGAAAGAGTTCTTTTTTAGGAGAGCAGTGAGAGGTGCTGCAATCTTCCCATAATTCTTAACAAACTTGCAATAATACCCTGTTAAGCCTAGAAATCCACGCACGCTCTTAAGATTCTTTGGGTGAGGCCAATCTTGCATAGATTCAATCTTTTTAGGATCCACCCTGACGCCATCTTTTCCAACCAGATGACCCAAGTATTCTACTTCTAAGGCGCCAAAAGCACATTTAGACTGTTTCGGGAAAAGTTGGTGCTAAGAGAGTAGATGGAGAACTTGATCCACATGAGCAAGATGGTTTGTCCAGGTTTTTCTATAGATGAGGATATCATCAAAGAAAACTAAGACAAAATGGTAGATAAAAGGACGGAATGCATGATTCATGAGGCTTTGGAAGGTGGAGGGGGCATTACACAAGCCAAAGGGCATGACCAAAAACTCATAGTGGCCCTCATGAGTTCTAAAGGTAGTCTTGGGGATATCTGCCTCTTTCATATGTATTTGGTGGTAACCCGAACGAAGATCTAGTTTAGTGAAGAATTGGGTGCCACTCAATTCATCCAGGAGGTCATCAATGACAGGAATGGGGAATTTGTATTTGATGGTAAGTTTGTTGAGGGCACAGAAGTCAGGACACATTCTCCAAGAACCTTCTTTCTTCAGGACCATGACCACAGGAGATGAATAGGGGCTCGTACTAGGGTAGATAATGCCTGCATTAAGGAGTTCCTGGACAATTTTCTCAATTTCATTTTTTTGGGAAAAGGGGTGACGATACAGACGGATATTGGGAGGAAGGCTTATTGGTACAAGGGGAATGGAATGATCATGAACACCACGGGAAGCAGGGAGGCATTGGGGAGTGTAAAAGACCAATTGATGTTTAGAAAGGATGGCTTGGAGATCTTGCGATACCAAGGGTGTCTCTGTTGCTTGTATGGCATGGAGTTGGGCGATAACACTAGAATAATCCTTTTTGAGCAGCTTTTCCATGCGATGGGAACTAATGATCTCATGTGAATTGGCGGTGATTCCTTGGAACTTATATTGGTGGCCCTCCTGGTCGAATTGCATGGTTAATTCATTAAAATCCATGAGAATGGGACCCAAAGTCCTTATCCAGTATGCACCCATCACAATGTCACAACCTCCCATGTCGATAGAAAACATATGGGATTTCAGGTGGTAGTCACCAATTTTGAGACGCACATTTTCACAACTCCCTCCACATTTCATGGAACCACCATTGGCAATCATGATTTGGAAATTATTGACAGCATGGATGTAGCAATGAGTTTCTTGGGAAATGCAGCGATGAATAAAATTATGGGTGTTGCCACTATCAACCAGAATGATGACCTTTTGATGCTTGATGTAACCGATTAGCTTGAGGGTTTGGGGAGCGAAGAAGCCAGTGAGAGCATTGAAGGAAATGACTAGTTCTACTTTGGGAGGGTCTGAGGGAGGGGTTGTGTCAGTGAATTCAGGTGATTTAGACATAGATGGATTTTCTTCATCTTCTTCTAAAATATCCTCGGAGATGGCCATAAAAATATTTTGTTCTTTACACTTGTGGCCCGGGAAATATTTGTCATCACATATATAACAAAGGCCTTTGAGTTGGCATTCAGCCATTTATAACAAAGGAGGGTTTGCGGTTTTGAGAAGATACAACCTATTTTTCTTCTTTATCTCTTTTGGTATCCTCCACCCAACTCTCAGACCGATCCATGAGGACATGGGCCCGAATTTCATCCTTGAGGCCGCTAATAAAGCACTCTCGAAAAAAGGCATCAGACATGCCCTCTGTTCTAAAATATAGGCGCTCAAAGGAAGCTATAAAGTCTTCCACTGTTCCTAAATGTTTCAGCTTTGTCAAACAGCCCAAATGGTTGGTGTCAGTGTCAAAGAATTCATAAATCTCTGCCACAAATTGTGTCCAAGCATATACCCTTGACGTGAACTTTTTCTAAATTGCCACCATTGCCAATGTTCTTGATCTAGATGGAGAACACCATACCGGAGTTTGGCCAGGTCATTTGTAATGATGTATAAATAGAATTAATGTTCCATTTGGGTTACCCAACCAATGGGGTCTGAGCCATCAAATTTGGTCACATCCACCCATGGAAAGCGTAGGTCATGTTGAAAGTGATGGTTCTGTAAGGTATGGGAATGAGAGGAATGGTCACCTTCAGTATGTGGGGGTGAGGAAGAGGAAGGTTTATCTGTAGGGATATGCAGTTTGGTGCAGAGTGCCGTAAATACTGATTCAAGCCGGGTGGTGAGGTCTTCTTTGATTTCACCCATTGAGGACTGCATGGTTGTATTGATGGCAGCAACATTGGCACTGAGTTGTTTCACTTCTTGTTGGGTCTCAATAAGACCAGATTGCAAGGTGTTGAAGCAAGATTCCAAGTCTTGGCTACGATTATGGGCCATGAGGATGGGGGAACTGAAAAGGGGCAGGTGAGGTAAAAAAAAAAAATCTGAAAAAATGATATGGATGAATGTGATAAGGGTGAAGAGACGAATCCAATGGAATAGGTCTGAAATAGTTGTGAAAAAATTTCCAGACTTTTTTTTTTGTTTTTTTTACAGAGTTATACTCTGGTCTGAAGAATACTGCAGAGAGGAAATGCCCAAATGCTTAACCATAAAGAAATGTGTATTTACTTGGCAACCCAAACACAGTTGCGTGAAAATAAATCTCGTCTGTTTTAGTTTGTTTATTTTTCTGTCCCCAAGGGTTAGGTATTCAAGGGTTCTATAGATAAGGGTTTTCCCTATGCTATATCTCTCCGATATACGTGCGAGGTCCAACAGTAGTACTCGGCCCAATATCTCAGGGCACTAACTAAGTAGGATAGACCATACCCTTAGCCGTACTACCCAACTACCCAGGTACTAGAGAGTATCTTCCCGAGTGTTGTTCTCGGTGACACTATAGCAGTTAGGTGGTCGATCGGTTTATCTAAAGAGGGCTTCAGGTAATCTAGGCCGATCCATACACAGGTGTTGTCTGATGCACTACCACTCGAAGGGGTACCAACAGGGGTTACAAGGGTTGCCAACAGATGTGCGCTTAAGTACCACTTGTATTTCCTATGTGTATGAATCCCTCGATCGTGGGTTTATCCGCATAACGATAGATCTGTGTGGCTTAAAGACGTCGAAATATGTCTCTACCCTGAAGAAAAAAAAATTAACCCACACTTTCTGTCGAGGAATGTGCTTTGATACCACTTGTAATATACCAGATATAAAATGTATCCAGAATAGAAATAAAATGCTAGTAATGGAAGAATAACAACAATATAACCAGAACATTCACCACAATAACATTGAAATGATATAAGAATAACAACAGAAATAGAACTTTGAATCTGAAAGAAATGTTCACAGGCCTCTTCGAGGGGGAAACCTCCAGTTGAGCAGAGCTCTATTACAATAATATCCAAGCTATGGTTCTCATAACCTTGACTCCTATTTATACTAAAAAGAAGCATCTAGAGGAAGATCCTTCTAGAAGCGAAAGCTTCTATTAGGTCTTCTTACATCCACCTTATTCTATTTTATTGAAAGTCCTTATTAATATTGACCTTTATTACATCTAAATATATTTTTCTACCTATGTGTGGGTTAGGACCCTAACATGAGCTGGCGACTGTCACCTGCACCCTGGAACAATAATAATAATGTGCTAACATTAGGCTCCATGGGGGATAGAGTCCTCCCTACGAGGCTCTAAGAACTTTAGAAGATTTAGTGCCTTAGTTTGGTTATGGAGTATCTTATGAAAATGGAAAAGGAAAAGAAATATTTACAAAGACATGGGACCCACTCATGGCCTAAATACAAAACTTTTTCAGAAAATGCCCATTTACAGGGCCACCAAAAAATTCATCGCCCTCCAAATTATGAAATCCGTAAGTGTTATTTTTACACATCTCAGATATTTTGAAAGTTCTAACCCACAGGGCTTCAAATTTACCATTCTTTCCCCTATCCTTCCTGGATGCATCCCATTTTAGCACTAGATCTCCCAGCTGGAAATCTTCCTTTCTGACTTTCCTGTCAAAATTATTATTCATCCTCTGTTGATGGTCATGTTCTCTGTCCTTCATCTTCTCTATTGTTTTTTGCACTTCTACCAGCTGGTGTATCCTCTTGATCATGTCATCAGGCTCATCCTGGTAGTCTTGAAAGAACTTTGCCACTAGCAAGGCGAGATGAGAAGGAAAAATTGCTTCGGTCTCATACACAAGATGAAAAGAAGAGACACCTAGGGATCTCTTTGTTGTCACTCTATCAACCCACAAAGAGAATTTGAGCTTTGAATCCCATGCTTTATTGTTGTCTTCTAACAGTATTTTGATGATCTTTATGAGGATTTTGTTAGAATATTATGCTAATCCATTGCCTTGGGGGTAGAGTGAATCAGTGCAATTCCGAATTTCTTACAAAAATTGATCAATGGTTAATATTTGAAGGATGCATCATTATGAGTGATGATTCTATTCAGACAACCAAACCTTGCCATAATATCTTCAAGAAAACCAATGATTACCTTGTGAGAAGTACTCCTTGTGGGGATGGCTTCTATCCACTTGGTGAAGTAATCGGTTGCACTCAAAATCCATCTGTGTTGACCGCTTGAAGCAGGATGAATTTCCCCAATGAAGTCCAGACCCCACTGCTGAAAGGGTCCTGAAGCTATTACAGGATTCAATTGCAGAGACTTGAGCTGGTGCTTCCCAGAAAATTTCTGACATTTGATACAAGCCCTAATTTTTGCACAAACATCAGTGAATAGAGTGGGCTAGTAGTACCCAGCCCTGAGAATTTTGTAGGCTGTGGTTCTCCAGAAATGATTTCCCCCACACAGGCTGTCATGAAAATCAAACATAATCTTTTGGGCCTCCTGTGGGTTTAAACATCTCAGAAGTACACCTAAAGGGTTTGTCTAATATAAGATCTGATTAATAAGGAAATATCTGATTTCTTTAATATTTAAATCTCTTTCCTTGATTTTTCCCATACCATCAAGGGGACTTAATTCTTGCAGAAAAAATAAAATGTCTTTATACCAAGCACATTCTGCCAATAAAGGGCTTTCCTGTGAACCTTTATTAGACAACTCAGCCTGCTGATTTCTGAGCAAGTGTTGATGAAGTTAACCCCCAAAGATTTATAATTAGATTCAGCTAATAGCTTGGCTAAACCTTGGCCTTTAATTAGTTTGGTGGGCTTTATTTCCAAATCAAATTCAAATATTTTGGCAATCCACTTGCTTCTTCTTCCATCTATGTCAAGTTGAATGAGAATGTCCTTCACAGAGGCTGAAGGAACATATGCAATGATATTTGAATGCAGAACATAGACTTTGAAATATTTGAGAGATTTCATCAAGGCATAGGCCTGCTTCTCCATGATGACATATCTAACCTCTACATCTCTCAGTGCTCTGCTGAAAAATGAAATAGGTTGTTCCAGCCCTTCATCATTCTTCTACAATAAAACAATTGCTACTGTATTGAATGAAGCAAAGTAAAAAATCAAAAAATCCTTAGAATAATCAAGACTAATCAACACAGATGCCTCAGTCAATGCCTTTTTTATTTGGTCAAAGGATTATCTAGGCTCAGCAGTCCTTTTTACTTCATTCCCCTTCCTAAGCATGGTTGTGATATGCTTCACCAATTCAGAAAAATTTGAAACAAACCTTCTCAGAAAATCAATTTTTCCCAGGAAAGACTGAACTTCCTTCTTGGATCTGTGAAGCAATAAGGTTTGAATGGATTCTACTCTTCTAGAATCAATTCTATCCCCTTCAACTAAAACTATGTGCCCCAACAATTTTCCCTCTTTCATGGAAAATAATGACTTCTTGGGATTTAAGGAGAGACCAAACCTTTTGCATTTCAAGAAGACCTTTCTTAGATGACAACAGTGTTCTTTATCAAATATGGAGAAGACTGTGATGTCATCCAGGTAAATGACTACAAATTTGTCCCTTTCCCGAATGAAGGCGATGTCCATGACTCATTGAACGGTTTCGCTTGCGTTCATCAATCCAAAGGGCATTTTGGCATACATGAATGTTCCCCAAAGAGTGGTGAAGGTTGTCTTTTCTCTATC
>ML782164.1:634635-656391 GCA_009831015.1 Picea engelmannii
GCTGGTGGACATGACCAAATTTTATGGCTCGGACCCCACTGGTTGGGTAACCCAAATGGAACATTATTTCTCTTTATACAACATTACATATGACTTGGCCAAACTCCGGTATGGTGTTATCCATCTAGATTAAGAACATTGACAATGGTGACAATGGAGAAAAACTTATTGTCAAGGGTATATTGCTTGGACCCAATTTGTGACTGAGCTTTATGAATGCTTTGACATGGAAACCAACCATTTGGGTTGTTTGACAAAGTTGAAACAATCTGGAACAGTAGAAGACTTCATAGCTTCCTTTGAATGCATGGCTTTTCAAACAGAGGGCATGACTGATGCTTTTTTTCGAGAGTGTTTTATTAGTGGCCTCAAGGAGGAGATTCGGGCCCATGTCCTCATGGCTCGACCCTCAACTTGGGTGGAGGCTACTAAAAAAGATAAAGAAGCACAAAAGGTTGTATCATCTCAAAACCGAAAACCCTCCTTTATCCCTCGCCCTAAACCCGTCACTCCCTCTACTCCCTCCACCCCATTAAAAATACAAAAATTGACCAGAGCTGAAATGGTTGAATGCTAACTCAAAGGCCTTTGTTATAATGGTGATGCCAAATATTTCCCGGGCCACAAGTGTAAGGAACAAAAGATTTTTATGTCCATCTCTGAGGATATTTCAGAAGAGGATGTTGAAACTCCCCTTGTGTCTGAGTCACCTAAAATCACTGACATAACCCCTCCCTCAGACCCTCCCGAAGTAGAACCCGTCATCTCCCTCAATGCTCTCACTGGATTTTCCACGCCCCAAACCGTCAAGTTAATCGGTTACATCAAGCATCGGAAGGTCATCATTCTGGTTGATAGTGGAAGCACCCATAATTTTATTCATCGCCGCATTGCCCAAGAAACTCATTGCTACATCCATGTTGTCGACAATTTCCAAATCATGATTGCCAATGGTGGTTCCATGAAATGTGGAGGGCGCTGTGAAAATGTGCATCTCCAAATCGGTGACTACCACCTAAAATCCCATATGTTTGCTATCGACATGGGTGGTTGTGAAATTGTGTTGGGTGCAAACTGGTTAAGAACTTTAGGTCCCATTGTCATGGATTTTAAGGCATTAACCATGCAATTCGACCAGGAAGGCCACCAATATAAATTCCAAGGCATTACTGTTGGTTCACCTGAGGTCATTAGTTCCCATCGCATGGAAAAGATGCTCAAAAAAGGTCATTATGGTGTCACTTCCCAACTCCATGCCATTCAAGCAATAGAGACACCCCCGGTGCCGCATGACCTCCAAGCTCTCCTTTCTAAACATCAAATGGTATTTTCCACTCCCCAAGGCCTCCCTCCTTCCCACAGTGTTCATGATCATTCCATTCCCCTTGTACCCAGAAGCCTTCCTCCCAATATCCGTCCATATTGCCACCCCTTCTCACAAAAAAATGAAATTGAGAAAATGGTCCAGGAACTCCTTAATGCAGGTGTTATTTGCCCTAGTACGAGCCCTTACTCTTCTCCTGTAGTCATGGTCCTAAAGAAAGAAGGTTCTTGGAGAATGTATCCTGACTTCCATTCCCTCAACAAACTAACCATTAAAGACAAATTTCCCATTTCTGTCATTGATGACCTCCTAGATGAATTGAGTGGTGCCCAATTCTTTACTAAACTTGATCTTCACTCAGGCTATCACCAGATACATATGAAAGAGGCAAACATTCCCAAGATGGCCTTTCGCACTCATGAGGGCCACTATGAGTTTTTGGTCATGCCCTTTGGCCTGTGTAATGCCCCCTCCACCTTCCAAAGCCTCATGAATCATGTCTTCCATCCCTTTCTCCATCATTTTGTCTTAGTTTTCTTTGATGATATCCTCATCTATAGCAAAACCTAGACAGACCATCTTACTCATGTGGATCAAGTTCTCCATCTCCTCTCCCAACACCAACTTTTCCCGAAACACACTAAATGTGCTTTTGGTGCCTCAAAAGTAGAATACTTGGGACATATTGTTGGCAAGGATGGCGTCAGGGTGGATCCGAAAAAGATTAAAGCTATGCAAGATTGGCCGCACCCAAAGACTCTCAAAAGATTGTGTGGATTTCTAGGCTTAACAAGGTATTATCGCAAGTTTATTAAGAACTACAAAAAGATTGCAGAACCTCTCACTGCTCTCCTCAAAAAGAACTCTTTCACTTGGACTCCAGTTGTTGCTCAAGCTTTTCAAACCTTGAAGACGGCCATGTGCACCACTCCAGTTCTGGCCCTTCCTGATTTCACAAAGACATTTGTGTTGGAATGTGATGCCTCAGGGAAAGGAATCAGCGATGTCCTTATGCAAGAGGGTCAACCTTTGGCCTTCACCAGCAAGAAACTGTCTGAAATGAATCTGGGAAAACCCATTTATGAAAAGGAAATTTTGGCTATTCTGCATGTCGTTGATCTATGGCACCCTTATCTCTTGGGGAAATGCTTCCAAATCAAGATCAACCATCAAAACCTCAAGTACTTTCTGGAACAACGCATTTCCTCCCAGGAGCAACAAAAATGGGTGACTAAGCTTTTTGGTTATGATTATGAGATCATTTACAAGAAGGGAAAAGATAATGTAGTGGCGAATGCACTGTCCCAAAAATATGAAGAAGAAGGATCCCTTTTTTCTCTTTCCTTCATTGTACCCGATTGGCTCCAAGCTGTGCGCCAGGAATGGCTTCAACATCAAAAAAGTTTGCATCTGATCCAGCAATTGTAGACCAAGGCTCCAGCTCCCCCAGGGTACTCTTGGCTCTAGGATGAGCTTCGATATAAAGGTCATTTGTATTTAAGTAAACAATCAAAGCTTAAATCCATGGTACTTTCTGAGCTTCATGCTACACCCACAGCGGGGCACTCAGGGTTCACCAAAACATATGACAGAGTCAAACGTTCTTTTTTGGGGGATGATATGAAACAGGACATCCGTAATTTTTTCGTTGAATGTGAGGTGTGTCAATGCAACAAGGGAGAAACAGTGAAATCTCTGGGCACACTACAACCGCTTCTGATTCCACCAGCTATTTGGAAGGATATCTCTATGGACTTTATTACTGGCTTACCCAAATTGGGGAATAAATCAATCATAATGGTGGTTGTGGATCTCCTTTCCAAGTATTCTCATTTCTGCGCTCTTCAACACCCATTTACTGCAGCCATGGTGGCTCAACTTTTCATGGAACAGGTCTTCAAGCTTCATGGCATGCCACACTCTATTGTTTCTGATCGTGACCCAACTTTCACAAGAAATTTTTGGCAAGAACTATTTAAGCTCCAGGGCACCCAATTGCATCTCAGCATAGCTTATTATCTCCAGACTGATGGTCAAATGGAAGTTGTCAACAAGTGTTTGGAAACATATCTGAGGTGTTTCTCCTCTGAAAAAAAACATCAGTGGGCTCAATGGTTACCCCTATATGAATGGTAGTACAACACTTCCTACCATACAGCTACTTGCATGACTCCTTTTGAAGCGGTATATGGACAGAAGCCACCTTCAGTTCTCTCATACTTACCGGGTACCTCAAAGGTCCAGGCGGTTGACCAAACACTTACAGTTTGAGAGGATATTCTTCGTACCCTTAAAGAGAACTTGGTCATGGCACAAAATCGCATGAAGCAACAAGCAGATCAAGGTCACTCTAAACATCAATTTGCAGAAGGGGATCAGGTGTTTCTACAACTGCAACCATACAAGCAAACTTTCCTCAAGGCCGAGCATTGTCAGAATCTAGCACCCAAATTTTATGGTCCTTATACAGTTCTCAAGCGTGTGGGACAAGTCGCATATCAGTTAGCTCTGCCCAGTCAGTCGAAGCTACATCCAATTTTTCATGTTTCATGCTTAAAGAAGGTGATTGGAACTAGGTGCCAAATTCAAACCAACCTTCTCAAGTTAGCTGAAGAAGGATCCATTTGGCTACAGCCAGAAGCAGTTTTGGACTAGCATGAGCATCGCCTGCGTCAGAAAACCATCAAGGAAGTGCTAGTTCAGTGAAAAGATATGAATCCAACAGATGCCACTTGGGAACCAGCTACCATTCTGCAGATGTTTCCACATCTCAAGCCTTGAGGACAAGGTTGTTTTTAAGGGGGCGGACATGTTAGGGTCCTAACCCACATGTAGGTAGATCAATATATTCGGATGTAATAAAGGTCAATATTAATAAGGCCTTTCAATAAAATAGAATAAGGCAGATGTAAGAACACCTAATAGAAGCTTCCGCTTCTAGAAGGATCTTCCTCTAGATGCTTCTCTTGATAGACATATTTAGTATAAATAAGGGTCGAGGGTATGAAAACCCTAGCTTGGATATTATTGTAACAGAGCGCTGCTCGATTGGAGGTTGCCCCCTCGAAGAGGCCTATGAACATTGGTTTCTAAATCAAAGTGTTATTTCTGTTGTTGTTCTTATATCATTTCTATGTTATTATGGAGATTATGCTGGATATATTACTGTTATTCTTCCATTTCTAGCATTTTATTTATGTTCTACATATTTATTATATATGGTATCTTGCAGGAAGATTATGTTGTTGCTACAGAGGCTAGTAAAGAGATGATTTTGTTACATAGGTTTATGGAGGAATTTGGAAAGAAGCAAGAGAATAAAATGTTGTACTATGATAGTGAGAGTGTCATTCATCTTGCAAATAAATCAAACTTCCATTTGAATACTAATCATATACAGCTCAGGTACCATTTCATACAATCCGTCTTGGAAGATCGAGATTTGAAGTTGGAAAAGATACACACTAGCCAAAATCCTGCAGACATGTTAACTAAGGGAGTAACTAGGGAGAAACTAAGTTCCTTCTCAGTTTCAGTTGGTCTTCAAGCATGAAAATGAAGATGAGAAATTTTCTAGGTCCAAGAAGGATCATAGTCCAGCAGATACAACAGTGGTGGAGTTGTTGAGATCAGTCTCCAAGTGGGAGATTGTTGGTTGTGGATCCTGATTATCTTCCTAATTCAGAAGTCTTTGTTTTCATCCATGTTTATACCCCATGAAGACTTTACACCCAGGAAAAATTTACACTCCTCCACATGGGGGAGTGCAGATGGGGGTTACCCCCTCTGTGGGGTCTGGGGGAAAGCAGGCCCCTAGAGGGGGTTCACAAGACAGAGTTCCCCGACGGGGATTTAGGGGTGAAGCATCCGAAGGAAAAATTTCCTTGTAAATGTATATTGTAATTTCATAGTAAATCTGGACCGTTCATTATAAGATCGTAGATCTGACAGTAGAAGTTGTCTTAGGGTTTTTTCCCTAGAAGGAACCCCTCTTTTATGAGGGAAATGTATTGTGTCTATGTATCATTGCGAATATTGTATTATGAGTGAGGAGACTCTGAGAGAAAGAAGAGGAAGTTACAATGGGTGTGTTGTAGGTTGTATCCCTTCATTTGCTAAATAATAATAAAGGAAGGACCTGGAAATTTCTCTAGTGGATGTAGCCCACACTAGGTGAACCACGTATATCTGTGTCTCTATTGTATTATGTATCTTTGTTTTTTTATTTCCACATTTGTTTTATTTTATTGCTCTGCGATCTTGTTTTTTAACAGTGGTACCAGAAGTTTGACACATACATCCTTATTTTTGGATTTGTGAGAAGCAAGGCTGATCACTGCATATATTCCAAGGTAGAAGGTGGGAATTTCATATATGTATGTTTTATGTCGATGACATGTTGCTGATTGGAAACAACATTGATGCAATAAAAGAGGTGAAGAAGCAGTTATCCTCCAAGTTCGACATGAAGGATCTCGATGCAGCTAACTTCATTCTGGGAATGGAGATTAAGAGAGATCAAGTCACTAAAAAGATCTAGTTGAATCAGACAAAGTATATTGAAATAGTTCTAAAACGTTTCAACATGCAGGATTGCAAACCAGTGAAGGTGCCAATTCCTTTGGGAGCAAGGCTTGCTTCATAATAGTTTCCAAAGGAACATGAATAAATAGAGGACATGGAATGTGTTCCCTATGCAATTTTTATTGGTATTCTAATGTATGTGATTGTATGCACTCGACTAGACATTTCCCATGCAGTGGGAGTGTTTAGTAGGTACATGTCGACACTTGGAAAGGACCAGTCAATAATTTTCAAGAGAGTATTCATTTATTTTTGTGGCACGAACGACTATGCTATATGCTACCATGGAAGACCTGGAGGTGACAGTGGTATATTAAATGTGCATGGATTTGTCGACGCTAACTGGGTTGGAGATCTGGATCAACAAAGTTCGACCAGTGGATATGTCTTCAAGGTGTTTGGTGGAGCAATAATCTATATGAGTAAGCGATAGGAGTTCGTAGCCTTGTCAACAATAGAAGCTGAATACATGGCGGCCACTCATGGAAGAAAAGAAGCAGTATGACTACAAAGGCTTTGTTCAAGAATCAGGTTTGGGAAAAGAGATATGAAGGTAAGTTGTGATAGTCAAAGCACATTATTTCTACCAAAGAACCATGCTTATCATTCGAAGACTAATCACATTTATGTATAATACCATTTCATAAGAGACATGGTGGAAAGTAACAAGGTGCTACTGGAGAAATTATAAATGTTCGGAAACATAGCAAACTCATTGACCAATTCTGTGAGTGTTGTGAAGTTCTCTTGGTGTAGAGAGGTAATTGGCATTGTTTCCCTAGGTCTCTGAATGAAATTTCAGGAATCTCCTATTTCGGGAAAGAAGACAACAAGTGGGAGAATGTTGGGTTGTTATATTCTTTGCAGTGAAAGTCTAGTTGAGGTGAATCAAATGACGATCGAAGTCAAGGTGGATCTCTAGTAAGTCAGAGGTCGAGGTTAGTCGACTGATTAAATTCAAAGTCGAAGGTCAAGGTAGTTTGACATGGTAAAAGCATCGACAACAAGTCGAAGAGGTCAACCAACATGAGGTCCATTGGTAGACATGTTTTGACTGACTGAAGACCGAATGAAGGCCGACTGGTAATACAACTTGGAGTCGACTATAAAAAAATCTTGATATTTGTGGGATTTTTAGCCAATGATATGCATGGATCTGTAACCATTTTTGGGCACCAATTATTTAAGTTTTTTCCTATTGTAAATCCTATAAAGGGGTGTTTTGTAATGTTGTAAAGGCTAACCAATGAATCGTAGGATATCCAATCTTTATATGTAGGTTGTTTGTCATGCAGATGTAAGCCAAATTGGATACAGGGTTGTTCTTGCACATGCAAGAGTGTATGATGTCGATTGTGTCTTAGGTGTGGACCAAGTTTAGACATGTAAGATTTTATTCAGATTGAATAAGACAACAAGAGAGTAAAATTCTCAAGGAATGTTGGTTTTCTAGGTTTGGGTTTCCAGGGTAAAATGTCTATGTATTGTGTGTTTGCTTTATCATTTACATTCTTGATTAAATTATTCTTCTCCTCTACTAGGTTTAGTGTGGAAGTGTCTCTCATTTCTTGACACTAGATATCTCTTATTCAGATCAACATGACCAACTGTAGTCAATAGCCATACCTTATTTATATAAGGTAAATATCAAGGATAGAAAGGATACACCATTGGTATATAGCACCAAGTATCGTTAGCTAGTGGGGAGTCTTTTTTATCTCACTCACTCCCATCCAGATATCTCATATGAATTGGGAGCAGTTTCTAGGTACATGTAGGAGCCAGATGAATTGCACCAGAAATATTCCAAGAACATCCTTTTATATTTCAAATGTACCATGATCTGGATTTTATGAGAAGAACGAAATGACTACAGATTATTACCAGATGCTTAACACAGAATAACAGAGATACAGTAAAACCAGTTTTCTATTCAATAAGGAAATAAGTTGAAACTATAAAATGCAGTGAAAAAAAAGCTTGCTGGAATGGTGGTGGATTATTTCTAAGAAGAGATGTGACGGTTGTGCTCATTCGCAATAATATGATTACAATGAGGCTCTCAATTCCTTTTTACAATAAACAGGAGTTTCAAAAACCCTAAACATCCAAAAACCTAACACTAGGAGATGAAGCACCAAAAGTAATGTGGGCCCCATTTGGGAGATGTACATAGATAAATTGCAGGGGTGCATACATAATTCCTCTCTAATTTTTTGACTCAAGAAGTTTCTTTATGGCCTCAAGCAGGCACCTAAAGCATGGTATGATAAAATCGATTCTTACTTACTTTCTCAAATTTCCATTCATTGTAAATCTGATCCCAATGTTTATATGTTCAGAACTTATGACTCTTTGTTTATTAGATTGTTATATGTATATGATCTATTGATCACATGTAGCTCAAACTTAGTTATTGTTGCAATCAAGAATGTTTTGCATGATAGGTTCTCAATGACCAACATGGATCCACTACACTTCTTCCTTGGTCTTGAAATCAACCAAGTTGATTCAAGAATCAAGTTGTCTCAGGAAAATTATGCTATATTTTGGGTTGTTATATTCTTTGTAGTGAAATTCTAGTCGAGGTGAATTGACTGATGGTCGAAGTTGAGGTGGATCGACAGTAAGGCGAAGGTCAAGGTTACTCGAGTAGGTAAATTTGAAGTCAAAATTCAAGGTAGTTTGATGTGGTAAAGGAATCGACAAAAAGTCAAAGAGTTCAAAAAACATTGGGTCGATAGGAGGATGTGTGGAAACCAATTGAAGCCTGACTAGTAGTCGACTGGTAATACGACTTGGAGTTGACCATAACAAAATCCCTATATTTGCAGGATTTGTAGCCAATGATATGCATGGATCTGTAACTATTTTTGGGTGCCAATTATTTAGGGTTTTTTCTATTGTAAATCATATAAAGAGGCATGTTGTAAGGCCGTAAAGGATAATTTATGAATTGTAAGATAGCCAATCTTTAGATAAATCTTTAGATGTAGGTTGTTGGTCATGAAGATGTAAGTCGTATTAGCTACAAGGTTGTTCTTGTGCAGGAAAGAGGGTATGATTTCGATTGTGTCTTAGGTGTGGACTAAGGTTAGACATGTAACCTTTTATTCATATTGAATAAGACAACAAGAGACTATAACGCTCAAGGAATGTTGGTTTCTCAGTTTTGTGTTTTCATGGGTAAAATATATGTGTATTGTGTGTTTGATCTGTAATTTATGTTCTTGATTAAATTCTTCTTCTCTTATGCTAGGTTTAGTGTGGAAGTGTCTCTCATTTCCTGACATGTGGTATCAGAGATAAGTTCTTCCCTAACAAGTGTGTTATCAGATCCAGGTTATGCTTTGACGAGTGTATCAGATCCTGATTTACCAATCTTGAATTTAAGCACTAAATCCTAGGTACAGTAAGAGTTGTAAGTCACAAATTGTGTTAAAGATCATGGTAAATAATGGCAAGTAGCTTGAGAATAGAGATAGAAAAATTCAATGGCCATAATTTTGTGCTTTGGAAGCTTAAAATGGAAGATATTCTTATATATCGAGAAAAATGGATAGCGGTTTGTCCAAGTAACTAGTCGATAGGCATGTTGATGGAAGAATGGGGGAAACTCGAAAGAAGAAAAGAAGAATGATTCATCTTTGTCTTGCATATTTGGTACTGTTGAATGTCTTAGGTGAAGATTTGACCAAGAAACTGTGGGACAAGCTGGGATACTTATACTAGTCGAAATCTCTGGTAAGTAAGTTGTTTCTCAGAAAGAAATTGTATCTTCTGACAACGAGTGATGGCAGTTTGGTGAATAAGAATTTAAATTTTTTTAACACAATGTTAAGCCGGTTATCATCTGTGGATATTAATATCACTGAGGAGGAGAAGTAAAGCATCCTATTATGATATTTTACAAGATCCTGGGATAGATTAGTCATGGCTATTGGGAGAAATACAACCACAGTAGCACTAGAGGACGTGGTTGATTCTCTATTTTCATAAGAAATGAGAAGGAAGAACATGGAAGGATCGACCAAATATGCTCTAGTAGTGAGAGGTCGACCGATAAACAGAGATAAAGGTAGATTCTCTGGTATAAATTTCAATTTGAAGGGTAGATCTAAATCCCCAGATCATTCGACGTGAAGATGTTGGAAATGTGGTAAACATGGGAATTATTAAAAGGACTATAAGTCGAAGGACACAAAAGTAAGTGTTGGATCTGACGAGAAGTAGTCGACTGAGAGAAAGACCTACCTGGATAAGGGAGGTGATGTGTACCTAGCGTCAACTATTACACAATCGGATCAAGGTGTTTGGTCGATCGACTCAGGAGAATCCTATTATATGACACCACATAGAGAATGGTTATGTAAATATGAATGATATGATGGAGGTGATGTGTTCTTCAGGGACCACTTGAAAACCAAAATTGTTGGATGAGGAAGAGTTCGACTGATAATACAGGATAGGAGGAAAAAAACCCTTCCAGGTGTGCTACACATTCCATGTTTGGAAAGAAACATGATATCTGTCAGTAAGATGAGTGAACTTGGAGTGCATACTCTGTTTCAGAAGGATTCGTGAAAGATGGTCAGAGGTGCGATGGTATTAATGAAAGGATTTTGGATTGGAACCCTATACAATATGTTAGGGAATGCCAACTATATTGGATGCAACAAAATCATTGCCCCTTCAATTGACTCGACTTCGACTCAACTCGACTCGACTCAAGCTAAGTCAGTACAAACCGAATCAACAAGACATGATAATATCGACCCGACCATTCAATGGCACGAGAGGATGGGACAAATTGGAGAAAAGGGACTTCGAGCTATGCACAACAAAGGTATGGTCAAAGGTTTTCCTAGATGTGGCTTAGAAGTCGACTTTTGTTAACCTTTCATATATGGAAAATAGAGTTGAGTGAGGTTTCCATCTGGAGCGACAAGGGAAAATGGGATTCTAGAATTGGTGCATAGTGATGTGCTTAGCCCGGTTTAAGTGCCTTCACTTGGTGGATCCTTGTATTATGTCTCCTTCATACATGATTTTTCGAGGAAGACATGGATATATTTCCTGAGGAAGAAATCATAGGTTTTTGAGAGATTTAAGGAGTTTAAATCTCTTGTGGAAAACTAGACAGAGAAAAGGATTAAATTTATGAGAAATGAAAATGGTGGTGAATTCTGTCGAAAATAATTTTATCAATTAAGTGATTAGTTTGGTATAGCAAACCAAAATACCACACCATATAACCCACAAAAAAATGGAGTTGCCGAGAGAATGAACATAACATTTTTTAGCACCAAAAGTCACCTCTGGATTACAGCAGAGGTAAGCCCAATACCCATCAGTTTGTATGTCACAATGAATAAATTTAAAGGTGGCCTAATGGATGCAGTCTCAGGATTATATCACTTCAACTCAAAAAACTAGGCTAGTATGCATAAGAAGATGAGGTCTTGATCTAAATTCAGTTAGTAAGTTGTAGTAAAGGTGGGTAGGGGAAAGAACTTGAGGAGAATGAAGAGGTCTGCTATGGACATCCGGTCTTCCAGGAGCCTAAGGAGGAAAGACTCAAAAGACAAGATCCTCTTGGTTCAGAGTTTTAAGGAACTGGATGAAATTATCACTGAACTGAAATCAAACATACATCACAATTCAATAACAACAACCCAACTAGATCATCCATGCCTGAGTCATTCAGTATTGGAGGGAAAAGACAACACAAGAAACTAGTTAAAACTGGTTGTGATGTCACTATGATCAAACCTACATCACAAAAACATAACTACCCTCGACTGGATCATCCATGCCTGAGTGTTCTAACACAGCTGTTACAGATATATGAAAGGAAACGGATTTACATTAAACAAGAAGTCTCAAATACAGATACATAACCAGATGAACCAGAGCTTCATTAAAACTTTACAATACGGGAGCCTGGCTCAACCATCGACCCTAATAAAATATCAAAACTGAGTATATATACTCAGAACAACTTGCCATCAAGAGTGTGATCTGGTAATGCCATTCAAATCTTTGTGTCTGAACCACCCTCTATCAGACTGAACGTATTTCCCTCTGTCAGACGTAACCAGGTTCAGTAGGGACTTGCAGAAAACCGACCATCAATGTACCTTGCTGACAGTCTGGACTCCTTGGACATAACTATTGAGCCTTCCATTTATGGGCTGAGTTTAGGTTTCATCTACTAGACCCTAAATCATTTAACATTTGTCGAGTCTAGAGTGCAACGAGGTGAATCGGTCCACAAAAGACCACCTATCGCGATTAGATTGGGTGTTGTAGTTGTGGAAGTTACCCTTATCTCATTGGTTGACCCCTCCTTGGGATCGGAGTGCAGTAGGATAGTTGTGGAGAGGTCACTTGTCGACCCAGGATAGGGTGTTATATGCACATGCACATATCAGGACCATGAAAAGTGGTTTGACTCTTCAACTCTTTTGGGCTTGATATGCATATCCGACTGACACGTTGCTTCTCCATGAAACCATTGTTTCAAACCCAGACCACCCTTCGGATTTTAATGTCCGTGCATGTTACTACCCCGATATGATCAACGACCATCGATCTGGAGGGGAGGTCAGATCTGGTCACGCCGGCTAATTTTGGTGCCTTCATCAAACTCCTATCTGTCTGCTAACTTTAGAGTCCTTCCTATTGTGTTTAGAGGTAGCGCCACATTGAACCTGTGTAGGAGAAAATTGCCATTGTAATTTCCTTAACCTGATTTGTGCGTGTAATATACCAGATATAAAATATATGCAGAACAGAAATAAAATGCTAGTAATGGAAGAATAACAACAATATAACCAGAGCGTTCACCACAATAACAATGAAATGATATAAGAATAACAACATAAATAGCACTTTGAATCTGAAAGAAATGTTCACGGGCCTCTTCAAGGGGGAAAACTCCAGTTGAGCAGAGCTCTATTACAATAATATCCAAGCTAGGGTTCTCATACCCTCGACTCCTATTTATACTAAAAAGAAGCATCTAGAGGAAGATCCTTCTAGAAGCGGAAGCTTCTATTATGTCTTCTTACATCCACCTTATTCTATTTTATTGAAAGGCCTTATTAATATTGACCTTTATTACATCCTAATATACTTTTCTACCTATGTGCGGGTTAGGACCCTAACATGTCCACCCTCTTAAAAACAACCTTGTCCTCAAATCTTGTGATGAGGAAATTGTTGCAGAATGGTAGCTGGTTCCCAAGTGGCATCTGCTGGAGTTGTATCTTTCCACTGGACTAGAACTTCCTTGATGGTTCTCTGACATAGGTGATGCTCACACTGGTCCAAAACTACTTTTGGTTGTAGCCAAATGGATCCTTCTTCAGCTAACTCTGGAAGGTTGGTTTGAATTTGGCACTTAGCTCCAATCACCTTCTTTAAGCATGAAACATGAAAAACAGTATGTAGCTTTGAATGGCTGGGAAAAGCTAACTGATAGGTGACTTGTCCCACATGCTTGAGCACGGTATAAGGACCATAAAATTTAGGCGCTAGCTTCTGACAATGCTCGGCCTTGAGGGAAGTTTGCTTGTAAGGTTTCAGTCGAAGAAACACCTAATCCCCTTCTACAAATTGACATTCAGGGCGACCTTGATCTGCTTGTTGCTTCATGCGATTCTGTGCCATCACCAAATTATATTTGGGGGTACGAAGAAAAGTCTCTTGAGTTGTAAGTGTTAGGTCAACCACCTGGACCTTCGAGGCACCCGGTAAGTATGAGAGAACTGAAGGTGGCTTCTATCCATATACCGCTTCAAAATGAGTCATGTGTGTAGCTATATAGTATGAAGTGTTGTACCACCATTCATCTAGGGGTAACCATTGAACCCACTGATTTTTCTTTTCTAAGGAAAAACACCTCAAATATGTTTCCAAACACTTGTTGACAACTTTCGTTTGGCCATCAGTCTGGGGATGATAAGTTGTGCTGAGATGAAATTATGTGCCTTGTATCTTGAACAGTTCTTGCCAAAAATTGCTTGTGAAAGTTGGGTCGTGATCAGAAACAATAGAGTGTGGAATGCCATGAAGCTTGAAGACCTGATCCATGAAGATTTGAGCCACCGTGGATGTTGTAAACGGGTGTTGAAGGGCGTAGAAATGAGCATACTTGGAAAGCCGATCAACAACCACCATGATGATGGATTTATTTCTCGATTTGGGTAAGCCTGTAATAAAATCCATAGAGATATCCTTACAAATAACAGGTGGAATCGAGATTGGTTGTAGTGTGCCCGATGATTTGACTGTTTCTCCCTTGTTGCATTGACACACTTCACATTCAACTACAAAATTATGAATGTCCTGTTTCATGCCATCCCAGAAAAAGGAACGTTTGACTCTGTCATAGGTTTTGGTGAACCCAGAGTGCCCTGCTGTGGGTGTAGCATGAAGCTTAGAAAGTACCATGGCTTTAAGCTTTTATTGTTTTCTTAAATACAAATAGCCTTTGTATCGAAGTTCCTCATGGAGCCAAGAGTACCCTGGAGAAGTTGGAGCATTGGACTGTAATTGTTGGATCAACTACAATCTTTTGGGATCTTGTAGCCATTCCTGGTGAACAGCTTGGAGCCAATTTGGTACAATGAATGAAAGAGAAAAAAATGGATCCTTCATCTTCATATTTTTGGAAAATTGCATCCGCAACCACATTGTCTTTGCCTTTCTTATAAATGATCTCATAATCATATCCAAAGAGTTTAGTCACCCATTTTTGTTGTTTTGGGGAGGAAATGCGTTGTTCCGGAAAATACTTGAGGCTTTGATGATCTGTCTTAATTTGGAACCATTGCCCCAATAGATAAGGATGCCATGGCATGTATAATAGCCAACATTTCCTTTTCATAGATGGATTTGCCCAGATTTCTTTAAAATAGTTTCTTGTTGGTAAAGGCCAAAGGTTGACCCTCTTGCATAAGGACATCACCAATTCCTTTCCTTGAGGCATCACATTCCAACACAAAGGTCTTTGTGAAATTGGGAAGGGAGAGGACTGGAGTGGTGCACATGGCCATGTTCAAGGTTTGAAAATCTTGAGCAGTGGCTAGAGTCCAAGTGAAAGATTTCTTTTTTAGGAGAGCAGTGAGAGGTGCTGCAATCTTCCCATAATTCTTAACAAACTTGCAATAATACCCTGTTAAGCCTAGAAATCCACGCACACTCTTAAGAGTCTTTGGGTGAGTCCAGTCTTGCATAGATTCAATCTTTTTAGGATCCACCCTGATGCCATCTTTGCCAACTAGATGACCCAAGTATTCTACTTTTGAGGCGCCGAAAGCACATTTAGACTGTTTCAGGAAAAGTTGGTGCTGAGAGAGTAGATGGAGAACTTGATCCACATGAGCAAGATGGTTTGTCCAGGTTTTTCTATAGATGAGGATATCATCAAAGAAAACTAAGACAAAATGGCAGATAAAACGACGGAATGCATGATTCATGAGGCTTTGGAAGGTGGAGGGGGCATTACACAAGCCAAAGGGCATGACCAAAAACTCATAGTGGCCCTCATGAGTTCTAAAGGTAGTCTTGGGGATATCTGCCTCTTTCATATGTATCTGGTGGTAGCCCGAACGAAGATCCAGTTTAGTGAAGAATTGAGCGCCACTCAATTCATCCAGGAGGTCATTAATGACAGGAATGGGGAATTTGTCTTTGATGGTAAGTTTGTTGAGGGCACAGGAGTCAGGACACATTCGCCAAGAACCTTCTTTCTTCGGGACCATGACCACAGGAGACGAATAGGGGCTCGTACTAGGGAAGATAACACCTGCATTAAGGAGTTCCTGGACCATTTTCTCAATTTCATTTTTTTTGGAAAAGGGGTGATGATACAGACGGATATTGGGAGGAAGGCTTATTGGTACAAGGGGAATGGAATGATCATGAACACCATGGGAAGCAGGGAGGCATTGGGGAGTGGAAAATACCAATTGATGTTTAGAAAGGATGGCTTGGAGGTCTTGCGATACCAAGGGTGTCTCTGTTGCTTGTATGGCATGGAGTTGGGCGATAACACTAGAATGATCCCTTTTTAGTAGCTTTTCCATCCGATGGGAACTAATGATCTCAGGTGAATCGGTGGTGATTCCTTGGAACTTATATTGGTGGCCCTCCTTGTCGAATTGCATGGTTAAGTCTTTAAAATCCATGAGAATGGGACCCAAAGTCCTTATCCAATCTACACCCATCACAATGTCACAACCTCCCATGTCGATAGAAAACATATGGGATTTCAGGTGGTAGTCACCAATTTGGAGACGCACATTTTCACAACTCCCTCCACATTTCATGGAACCACCATTGGCAATCATGATTTGGAAATTATTGACAACATGGATGTAGCAATGAGTTTCTTGGGAAATGCAGCGATGAATAAAATTATGGGTGCTGCCACTATCAACCAGAATGATGACCTTTTGATGCTTGATGTAACCGATTAGCTTGAGGGTTTGGGGAGCGAAGAAGCCAATGAGAGCATTGAGGGAAATGACTGGTTCTACTTCGGGAGGGTATGAGGGAGGGTTTGTGTCACTGAATTCAGGTGATTTAGACATAGAGGGATTTTCTTCATCTTCTTCCAAAATCTCCTCAGAGATGGCCATAAAAATATTTTGTTCTTTACACTTGTGGCCCGGGAAATATTTGTCATCACATTTATAACAAAGGCCTTTGAGTTGGCATTCAACCATTTATAACAAAGGAGGGTTTGCAGTTTTCAGAAGATACAACCTATTGTGCTTCTTTAGATCTTTTGGTAGCCTCCACCCAACTCTCAGACCGATCCATGAGGACATGGGCCCGAATTTCATCCTTGAGGCCGCTAATAAAACACTCTCAGAAAAAGGCATCAGACATGCCCTTTGTTCTAAAATATAGGTGCTCAAAGGCAGCTATAAAGACTTCCACTATTCCTAATTGTTTCAGCTTTTTCAAACAGCCCAAATGGTTGGTGTTAGTGTAAAAGCGTTAATAAATATCTGCCACAAATTGTGTCCAAACAATATACCCTTGACGCAAATTTTTTCTCCATTGCCAATGTTCTTGATCTAGATGGAGAACACCATACCGGAGTTTGGACAGGTCATTTGTAATGATGTATAAATAGAATTAATGTTCCATTTGGGTTACCCAACCAATGGGATCTGAACCATCAAATTTGGTCACATCCACCCGTGGAAAGCGTAGGTCATGTTGAAAGTGATGGTTCTGTAAGGTATGGGAATGGGGGGAATGGTCACCTTCAGTATGTGGCGGTGAGGAAGAGGAAGGGTTATCTGTAGGGATATGTAGTTTGGTGTAGAGTGCCGTAAATACTGATTCAAGCCGAGTGGTGAGATCTTGTTTGATTTCACCCATTGAGGACTGCATGGTTGTATTGATGGCAGCAACATTGGCACTGAGTTGTTTCACTTCTTGTTGGGTCTCAATAAGACCAGATTGCAAGGTGTTGAAGCAAGATTCCAAGTCTTGGCTACAAGTATGGGCCATGAGGATGGGGGAACTGAAAAGGGGTGGGCGGGGTAAAAAAAAATTTCCGAAAAAATGATATGGATGAATGTGATAAGGGCGAAGAGATGAATCCAATGGAATAGGTCTGAAATAATGGTGAAAAAATTTTCAGACTTTTTTTATTTTTTTATGGAGTTATACTCTGGCCTGAAGAATACTGCAGAGAAGGAATTGCCCAAATGCTTAACCAGAAAGAAATGTGTATTTACTTGGCAACCCAAACACAGTTGCGTGAAAATAGATCTTGTCCATTTTAATTTGTTTATGTTTCTGTCCCCAAGGGTTAGGTATTCAAGGGTTCTATAGACAAGGGTTTTCCCTACGCTGTATCTCTCTTATATACGTGTGAGGTCCAACAGTAATACTTGGCCAAATATCTCAGGGCACTAACTAAGGAGGATAGACCGTACCCTTAGTCGTAATACCCAACTACCCAGGTACTAGAGAGTATCTTCCTGAGTGTTGTTCTTAGTGACACTATAGCAGTCAGGCAGTCGATCGGTTTATCTAAAGAGGGCTTCAGGTAATCTAGGCCAATCCGTACACAGGTGTTGTCTGATGTGCTACCACTTGAAGAGGTACCAACAGGGGTTACAAGGGTGGCCAACAGATGTGCGCTTAAGTACCACTTGTATTTCCTACGTGTATGAATCCCTCAGCCACGGGTTTATGCGCATAATGATAGATCTTTGTGGCTTAAAGACGTCAGAATATGTCTCTACCCTGAAGAAAAAAAATTAACCCACACTTTATGTCGAGGAAAGTGCTCTGATACCACTTGTAATATACCAGATATAAAATATATGCAGAATAGAAATAAAATGCTAGTAATGGAAGAATAACAGCAATATAACCAGAACATTCACCACAATAACACTGAAATGATATAAGAATAACAACAGAAATAGAACTTTGAATCTGAAAGAAATGTTCAAAGGCCTCTTCGAGGGGGAAACCTCCAGTTGAGCAGAGCTCTATTACAATAATATCCAAGCTAGGGTTCTCATACCCTCGACTTCTATTTATACTAAAAAGAAGCATCTAGAGGAAGATCCTTCTAGAAGCAGAAGCTTCTATTAGGTCTTCTTACATCCACCTTATTCTATTTTATTGAAAGTCGTTATTAATATTGACCTTTATTACATCTGAATATATTGTTCTACCTATGTGTGGGTTAGGACCCTAACAGTGCGCTGGCGATTGTCACCTACACCCTAGAACAATAATAATAATGTGCTAACATTAGGCTCCATGGGGGATAGATTCATCCCTGCGAGGCTCTAAGAACTTTAGAAGATTTAGTGCCTTAGTTTGGTTATGGAGTCTCTTATGAAACTAGAAAAAGAAAAGAAATATTTACAAAGACATGGGACCCACTCATGGCCTAAATACAAAAAAAATTTCAGAAAATGCCCATTTACAGGGCCACCAAAAAATTCATCGCCCTCCAAATTATGAAATATGTAAGTGTTATTTTTACACGTCTCAGATATTTTGAAAGTGCTAACCCATTGGACTTCACATTTACCATGCTTTCCCCTATCCTTCCTGGATGCATCCCATTTTAGCACTAGATCTCCCAGCTGGAAATCTTCCTTTCTGACTCTCCTATCAAAAATATTCTTGATCCTCTGTTGATGGTCATGTTCTCTGTCCTTCATCTTCTCTCTTGTTTGTTGCACTTCTACCAGCTGATGTATCCTCTTGATCATGTCATCAGGCTCATCCTGGTAGTCTTGAAAGAACTTTGCCACTAGAAAGGCAAGCTGAGAAGGAAAAATTGCTTCGGTCTCATACACAAGATGAAAAGAAGAGACACCTAGGTATCTCTTTGTTGTCACTCTATCAACCCACAAAGCGAATTTGAGCTTTGAATCCCATGCTTTATTGTTGTCTTCTAACAGTATTTTGATGATCTTTATGAGGATTTTGTTAGAATATTCTGCTAATCCATTGCCTTGGGGGTAGAGTGAATCAGTGCAATTATGAATTTCTTACAAAAATTGATCAATGGTTAATATTTGAAGGATGCATCATTATGAGTGATGATTCTATTCGGACAACCAAACCTTGCCATAATATCTTCAAGAAAACCAATGATTACCTTGTGAGAAGTACTCCTTGTGGGGATGGCTTCTATCCACTTGGTGATGTAATCGGTTGCACTCAAAATCCATCTGTGTTGATCGCTTGAAGCAGGATGAATTTCCCCAGTGAAGTCCAGAACCCATTGTTGAAAGGGTCCTGAAGCTATCACGGGCTTCAATGGCAGAGACTTGAGCTGGTGCTTCCCAGAAAATTTCTTACATTTGATACAAGCCCTAATTTTTGCACAAACATCAGTGAATAGAGTGGGCCAGTAGTACCCAGCCCTGAGAATTTTGTAGGCTGTGGTTCTCCAGAAATGATTTCCCCCACACAGGTTGTCATGAAAATCAAACATAATCTTTTGGGCCTCGTGTGGGTCTAAACATCTCAGAAGTACACCTAAAGGGTTTTTCTAATATAAGACCTGATTAATAAGGAAATATCTGATTTCTTTAATCTTTAAATCTCTTTCCTTGATTTTTCCCATACCATCAAGGGGCCTTAATTCTTGCAGAAAAAATAAAATGTCTTTATACCAGGCACATTCTGCCAATAAAGGGCTTTCCTGAGAACCTTTATTAGACAACTCAGCCTGCTGATTTTCTGAGCAAGTGCTGATGAAGTTAACCCCCAAATATTTACAATTAGATTCAGCTAAGAGCTTAGTTAAACCTTGGCCTTTAATTAGTTTGGTGGACTTTATTTCCAAATCAAATTCAAGGATTTTGGCAATCCACTTGCTTCTTCTTCCATCTATGTCAGGTTGAATGAGAATGTCCTTCACAGAGGCTGAAGGAACATATGCAATGATATTTGAATGCAGAACATAGACTTTGAAATATTTGAGAGCTTTCATCAAGGCATAGGCCTGCTTCTACATCATGACATATCTAACCTCTACATCTCTTAGTGCTCTACTGAAAAATGAAATAGGTTGTTCCAGCCCTTCATCATTCTTCTGCAATAAAACAATTGCTACTGTATCGAATGAAGCAAAGGAAAAAATAAAAAAATCCTTAGAATAATCAGGACTGATCAGCACAGGTGCCTCAGTCAATGCCTTTTTTATTTGGTTGAAGGATTATCTAGGCTCAGTAGTCCTTTTTACTTCATTCCCCTTCCTGGGCATGGTTGTGATATGCTTCACCAATTCAGCAAAATTTGAAACAAACCTTCTCAGAAAATCAATTTTTCCCAGGAAAGACTAAACTTCCTTCTTGGATCTGCGAACAATAAGGTTTGAATGGCTTCTACTCTTCTAGAATCAATTCTGGCCCCTTCAACTGAAACTATGTGCCCCAACAATTTTCCCTCTTTCATGGCAAACAATGACTTCTTGGGATTTAAGGAGAGACCAAACCTTCTGCATTTCAAGAAGACCTTTCTTAGATGACAACAGTGTTCTTTATCAAATATGGAGAAGACTGTGATGTCATCCAGGTAGATGACTACAAATTTGTCCCTTTCCCGAATGAAGGCGATGTCCATGACTCATTGAACGGTTTCGCTTGCGTTCATCAATCCAAAGGGCATTTTGGCATACATGAATGTTCCCCAAAGAGTGGTGAAGGTTGTCTTTTCTCTATCCTCAGGAAATACAGAGATCTGATTGTAGCCTGAGAAGCCATCAATCATGGAAATCTTGGATGCACTTGTCACCCTCTGCAATATGTGTTCCATCTTTGGCAAAGGGTAATTTTCCTTCTTAGAGCTTCTGTTCATGTTCCTGAAATCAACACAAAGTATGATTTCTCCAATCTTCTTCCTCACTAGAAGAAAGTTGGCTACCCATTCAAAATATCTCAAAGGGACAATAATTTGGGTAGCCAGCAGCTTCCTTACCTCCCTTTCCATAATAGGCAGTAGCATAGGATTTATTTTTCTTAATTTCTGCCTAAATGGTTTGGCATCCTCTTTTAATGGGATATTATGCTCAATGACGGATGTGTCATATGTTCTGAGGTCTTCATAGATCAAGGAAAACACATCAGCAAATTCTTTTAATAATTCATCATACTCGACCCTTTTCTCCCTTGACAAACTGCTTAACATCTTGAAAAATTTTGGATCCTTGTCTGTACCGATATTACACTCAGCCACATCATCATCCTCATTTGAAACTTTACCTTTTACCACCACATCATTTATGTCAAATAGTCTTTCCAAAGGGACTAGTCCTTTTGGGATGTGAGCACTAGGCAACT
>ML782164.1:663041-688793 GCA_009831015.1 Picea engelmannii
TATTAATAAGGCCTTTCAATAAAATAGAATAAGGCAGATGTAAGAAGACCTAATAGAAGCTTCTGCTTCTAGAAGGATCTTCCTCTAGATGCTTCTCTTGATAGACATATTTAGTATAAATAAGGGTCGAGGGTATGAAAACCTTAGCTTGGAGATTATTGTAACAGAGCGTTGCTCGATTGGAGGTTTCCCCCTCAAAGAGGCCTATGAACATTGCTTTATGAATCAAAGTGTTTTTTCTGTTATTGTTCTTATATCATTTATGTGTTATTGTGGAGATTATGCTACAAGTGTTTGGCCCAAGTCTTGTTGTAAATGAGAATGTCATCCAGATACACCACTACAAAAGTATTGGTGAATGGTCATAGGATATCTTCCATCATCCTCATGAAAGTGGTTGGAGCATTTGTCAAACCAAAGGGCATGACCAACCATTCAAAAAGGCCTTCCTTTGACTTGAAGGTGGTCTTCCATACATTAGTCTGTTCTATCAGGACCTGGTGGTAGCCAGACTTCAGATCAATCTTACTGAAGTATTTGTCCCCCATGAGTTGATCAAGGAGGTCGTCGATTCAGGGAATCGAGTATCGGTTTCTGATTGTGACTTTATTCAGAGCCAGATAATCAATGCAAAGTCACGAGGTTCCATATTTCTTCTATACCAGCACGATTGGGCTCCCGCAAGGTGATGACCTAGGATGGATGTGCCCCTTGTGGAGAAATTATTGGATATGTCGCTTGATCTCCTCATACTCTAATAGAGAGTGGAGATAGACTGGCCCATTGGGCAGTGGTGCGTTGGGGGTCAGATCGATGGGGTGCTTGACCTGGAAATGCAAAGGTACCTCGGTAGGTGAGGAGAAGATATCTTAGTATTCTTCCATGACCTTATCTACTTGCTTTTTCTGTGTGGAGAGGTCGGCCACAAAGACCCTAAATGTGGTTGTTATTTTTCTTTCATTCTGAGAACAAATCATGAAGAATACAAACTTCCCCGTTTGAGAGATGACCTTCCTGTATTGCTTAGCAGAGATCAAGGAAATAGCACTAGGTGGGACAGCCTCGAGTATCCTATACAATTTCGTGTTCAAAGTAATAATAACACTACGAGGCCTAGACTCATATACAGCATGGCGTTTCCATAAATAAGGTTGGCCCAAAAGAACATCACAAACTTCGAGAGGAGAAACATCACACAATACCTCATCTTTGAAGGGCCTAATGTCATACGACAGTCGACACTATTGGCTAACGCGGAGATAGATTCCTTGGCGGAGACATCCAATGGTGCAGAGTTGTGGGTGTGGCGGTGTCGGTAGGGCCAGCTACTTGATGACCTATGCTGAGATGAGGTTCTTCTGGCTACCACTATCAATGATGAAGTGCAACAGGGTGCCTTTTATGCACATCTGTGAATGGAAGAGGCGCTCTCCTTCTTTTGGCTCGTCTGGTTCACCATGCTGGAGCTTGGTGGTAACAATGGTGGCACTGGGTTACGCATCAATGATTCATGTTCCCCTTTTTGTTTCTGACTCAGAGTCAGAACCCACATCTGATTCAGAGGCTTTCACTTCAGCCACCAGCGTCTGCTTTGAGCGACAGTCAGCAGTTTTATGCCAAGGGCTCTTGTGGAAGTCGCACCACTTCCTGGTATCTTTCTTTGTATTTTCGGTGTCCTCATTTGCTTGTGGCTTGGACTGGTTGTCCTGATACTATCCATATTTTCTCTGTCCTTTGTTCAGTGGGTTGGGGCCACCCTTTCCTGGCTTTTCTTGTAAGGGGTTCCCCGGCCCAAATTGTCGCAAATTTCGTTTGAGCTTCTGCTCAATTTTGACGGCATATCGGTAGGTCGCGCCCAAGGATGAGATGTCCAAAAATTCCATTTCATTCTGGATGTATCTATGTAGATCACCGCGATACTTGAGCACTAGATGTCGCTTCAAATCTTTGATACCCAGCTTGGTGTGCAAGGTATGGAAGATATTTGTGAAATCTAGCACTGCTTGGTCTCTTTCTTGGCGCAGTGTGGTCCATTTGGTATAGAAGTCATCATAAGTTTCGACAGGGTAGTATTGTTCCTTAATAGAATCCTTGAATGATTCCCAGGTGGCCATGACTCTAAATATTGAGGGTTCCTCTATTTCCTTCTGCTCACATAAAGTTTCCCACCAATCTTTGACATGGGGAACGGATTTGAGGAGCGCAAAAGTAATCTTTTCTCTATTCGAAAAGTTATGGACAGGAAAATACCCTTCTAGTATATTCAACCACTTGTCTATAGCATATGCATCTATCTGACCTTCAAATATAGGAATATCGAAGTTTATTTGTACCTTGAAGGGGGCGATGCCTCCGCTCGAAGAAGATGTGTCACCTGTTGGTAGTCACTGAAGGATTTGCACGAAATTATCCATCATCTTGTTCCTCTATTGTGTGAGGGATTCCTCAATCAACATTTTGAAAGGATATCCTATCCCGTCATATTTCTTTTCTCCTTCCATGAGAGGTTGCTTGGGTGTGCGAGAGCTTTTGTCCTCAAGAGAAACAAGCTCGAGACCTAACTCTTTGTACTCCAACCTCGTTGGGGACATGCATTAAGACGACAAGGAGCAAACCGCTCTGATACCACTGATCTAGGTTTTATGAGAAGAATGAAATGACTATAGATTATTACCAGATTCTTAACACAGAATAACAGAGATACAGTAAAATTGGTTTTCTATTCAATAAGGAAATAAGCTAAAACTGTAAAATGCAGCAGAAAACAAGCTTGTTGGTATGGTGGCAGATTATCTCTGAGAAGAGATGTGATGGTTGTGGTCATTCGCAAGAAGATGATTAAAATGAGCCTATGAAGGCCTTTTTACAATAAACAGGACTTTCAAAAACCCTAAACATCCAAAAGTCATGTGGGCCCCGTTTGGGTAAGCCACTAATCAAATTCCTAGGGTCGTAACTTTTTCATACGATCTCCATTTTAGGCATATGATAGCCCATTATAAATATATATCCAAGTACTACAACAATTGCATGCAAAATTCCCCAAAAAACTTGGTTTAGGGCCTCAAAAATAGTAAATTATCAAAATTGCGAGAAAGTTGTTTTGAGCCAGCTGGAAAAGGCGGGTGGCCACCGATATCCACCTGGATCAATCCTCCATACTTAGGAATCAATGGTCTCCATTTCTTTGAGGTCCCCCATCAGATGAGAAAAAATTTGTCGAATTTGGCCGCGGGTGAGCCACTTGCCTTGGTGCAGGAGCTGCCCTCTTTGACGACTCGATAAAGCTGGATCCTTTGTTGTCGAGTTCCCTTGATCTGTGTGTCCACAATATGATCACTATATGTCTATTGTATGTAGTCAGGTTTGAGCTCTCTTGGTGTCATTTTTTCTGCTACATCTGAGGTGTCCAATAATGGTGGGAAATAAGATCGAAGGAGGTCCACGTTGAACACTGGGTGCAGGCCAAGGAAAGGAGGAATGTTGAGCACGAAAGAATTATCCCCCATAGCCTTGGTGATGGTGTATGATGCATAATGGAGTGGGCGAAGCTTCCAATGGGGTCCTGTAAGGCATTCTTTCTGCAAGTGCAACTAGACTTTGTCACCCACCTGAAACTTATGTGGAACCCGATGTTGATCATGGCGCTGCTTGTACTTGTCATTGGACTTCTGTAGGATATCCTAAACCTATTGGCGGATGTGCTAGATCCTCTCAATAAACTGGGTCTCTTTGTCAGCCTCAGTTGGAGCAGGAGAGGATTCGGTCGAGGTGACCGCAAGGGGAAGTGCAACATCTATGGGACCCAATGGATGGAATCCCAACCCCACCTGAAAGGGGTTGTGGCCGGTTGATCTATGCAGTGCTCAATTGTAGCTATGTTGGACATAGGGAAGACTCTCATCCCATGTGCGAGGGCACTTGGAATTATACATGCATAGGATATGCATGATCATTTGATTTACGACCTCGGTTTGGTGATTTTTCTGGGGGCAGAAGGCCATGGATTTGGTGATCTTGGTGTCCAGCAGTGACCAGAGGCTCGACCAAAATGTGCTAAGAAATCGATTGTCCTGATCTGAGAAAATGGTTTGTGGGATTCCAAAATGTACCTAGACCCGTTCAAAGAAGAGCTTGGCAATGGAGTCTGTTGTGATTCTCTTCTTGCAAGCAACCAGAATCACCATCTTAGAAAAGCGATCAACAACCACAAAAACACAGTCATTTCCCCGCTTGGTGGACGGGAGGCCCGACATGTAGTCCATTGAGATGGATTCCCATGGCCTGTTAGGAGTAGGAAGAGGGGTTTACAGGCCCTGTTTCTTAGTGGTTGGTTTGGAAATAGCGCAGGTAGTGCAAGACCTGATATACTTGTTGACCTCCTGTCAAGGTTTCGGCCAGTAGAAATGTTTTTGTAGCATTTCCATTGTCTTTTCGACAACGAAGTGTTCTGCCACATGGTTGTAGTGGGATTCCCAGATCATCTTCGCTCGCTCACATGATGGAACACATATATGGCCCAATCAACACAACAACCCATCCTGAAGATGGAAATTATCGACAATTTCCTTTGCACACAACATTTGGTAGGTGGTGGCGAAGTACGGGTCTATCTCATAGAGTTGGGGCCATCCAGAAGTCTCATGGCCACAAGATTCTAGCATTGTGGTGAGTGTCGTGACTAGAGGTCTACTAAGGCAATCAGCGATGCAGTTGGTTCTTCATGTTTTATACTTGATGTTGAGGTGGAAATGCTGCAAGTATGTGGACCACTTTTGATGGCGGTCATTCTACAATTTTCCTTGTATCTGCATGAACTACAGTGGCTTATGATCAGTGTGGATGACTGTCTCCCTCCCAAGAATGTAACGTCTCCACTGGCAGTAGGCTTGCACAATGGAGTACATTTCGTTGTCGTAAGTAGGGTACTTACGGACAACATCTGATAGTGTTTCACTATGATAGGCCATGGGGTGGTCATGCTGCATGAGAGCGGCACCCACAGCATAGTCTAAAGTATCGGTCTCCATCTCAAAGGGTTGTTGCAGGTATGGTAGTGAAATTACTAGTGTTGAGCACAAGTGTTGCTTCAAATCATCGAATGCTTGTTGTTGGGGCCAACCCCACACAAATTTCACCTTACCACCACCCCTGGTTATTTGGCTAAGGGCCCATGCAATATGGGAGAATCCCAACACAAACCTACAGCGAAATTGGCAAGGCCCAAGAAGCTCCAAAGCTTAGTGAGTGTCGTTAGGGCTGGCCGATCACAGATGACTTGGATCTTGGTTGGATCCACATGTACGCCATGTTGATCAATGATGTAGCCTAGGTAATGGACCCTGTCCATGCTGAAGGAGCATTTTTCCAAGTTGGTGTATAGCTTGTGAAGCTGCAGGGTGTGCAGAACCTACTGAATATGTTGCAAGTGTTCGGCCCAAGTCTTGTTGTAAATGAGAATGTCAACCAGATACACCACTACAAAATTATTGGTGAATGATCACGGGATATCGTCCATCATACTCATGAAAGTGGTTGGAGCATTTTTCATACCAAAGGGCATGACCAACCATTCAAAAAGGCCTTCCTTTGACTTGAAGGCAGTCTTCATACATCAGTCTATTCTATCGGGACCTGGTGGTAGTCAGACTTCAGATCAATCTTACTGAAGTATTTGGCCCCCATGGGTTGATAAAGGAGGTCGTCGATTCAAGGAATCATGTATTGGTTTCTGACTGTGATTTTATTCATAGCCCGATAATCAATGCAAAGTCGTCAGGTTCCATCTTTCTTCTATACCAGCATGATTTGGCTCCTTCAAGGTGATGCGTTGGGATGGATGTGCCCCTTGTGGAGTAATTCATGGATCTGTCATTTGATATCCTCATTCTCTAACAGAGAATGGCGATAGACTGGCCCATTGGGCAGCAGTGCTCCAGGGGTCAGATCAATGGGGTGCTTGACCTGGCAGTGCAGAGGTACCCCGATAGGTGAGGAGAATATATCCGAGTATTCTTCCACGACCTTATCTACTTGCTTCTGTTGTGTGGAGAGGTCAGCCGCAGAGACCCTGGATGTGGCTATAATTTTTCTCTCATTCTGAGAGTGAATCATGAAGAAGACAAACTTCCCTGTCTGAGATATGACCTTCCTGCATTTCTTAGCAAAGATCAAGGAAATAGCACTATGTGGGACAGCCTCGGGTATCCTGTACAATTTCCTGTTCAAAGTAATAATAACACTATGAGGCCTAGACTCATATATAGCATGAAGTTTCCATAAATAAGGTTGGCCCAAAAGAACATCACAAACTTCGAGAGGAGAAACATCACACAATACCTCATCTTTGAAGGGCTTGATGTCGTACAACAATCGACACTATTGGTTGACATGGAGATTGCTTCCTTGGCGGAGCAATCCAATGGTGTAGAGTTGTGGGTGTGGCATTATCGGCAGAGCCAACCACTTGACAACCTCTGCTGAGATGAGTTTCTTCTAGCTACCCCTATCAACGATGAAGTGCAGGGGGGTGCCTTTTACCCACATCTCTGAATGGAAGAGGTGCTCTCCTTCTTCTGGCTAGTCTGGTTCACCATGCTTGAGCTTGGTGGTAGCAACGGTGGCACTGGGTTCTGCGTCAATAATTCATCTTCCCCTTTCTGTTTCTGACTCAGAGTCAGAACCTGCATCTGATTTAGAGGCTTTCACTTCAGCCACCAGCGTCTTCTTTGAGCGGCAGTCAGCAGTGTTACGCCAAGGGCTCTTATGGAAGTCGCACCACTTCCCGATATCTTTCTTTGTCTTTCCGGTGTCCTTCTTTGCTTGTGGCTTGGACTGGTTGTCCTGATACTGTCCATATTTGCTCTGTCCTTTTCTCAATGGGTTGGGGTTTCCCTTTCCTGGATTTTGTTGTGAGGGGTTCCCCGGCCCAAATTGTCACATCTTTTGTTTGAGCTTCTGCTCGATTTTGATGGCATATCAGTAGGTCGAGCCCAAGGATGAGATGTCCAGAAATTCCATTTTAGTCTAGATGTATCTATGTAGAGCACTGCGATACTTGAGCACCATATGTCGCTTTGAATCTTTGATACCCAGCTTGGTGTGCAAGGTATGGAAGATATTTGTGAAAGCTGGCACTGCTTGGTCTCTTTCTTGCCACAGTGTGGTCCATTTGGTATACAAGTCGGCATAACTTCTCACAGGGTAGTATTGTTCCTTACTAGCATCCCTGAATGATTCCTAGGTGGTTGTGACTGTAAATAATGAGGGTTCCTTTATTTCCTTTTTCTCACAAAAAGTTTCACACCAATCTTTGACGTGGAGAACGGCTTTGAGGAGCGCAAAAGTAATCTTTTCTCTATTCGAAAAGTTATGGACAGAAAAATACCTGTCTGGTAGATTCAACCACTTGTCTACAGCATCTGCATGTATCTGACCTTCAAATATAGGAATATCGAAGTTTATTTGTACCTTGAAGGGGGCAGTGCCTCCGCTCGAAGAAGATGTATCGCTTGTTGGTAGTCGTCGAAGGATTTGTGCGAAATTATCCATCTTCTTGTTCCTCTGTTGCGTGAGGGCTTCCCCAATCAATAGTTTGAAAGGATCTCATGTCCCATCATCTTTCTTTTCTCCTTCCATGAGAGTTCTCTTAGGTGTGCGAGAGCTTTTGTCCTCAAGAGAAACAAGCTCAACACCTAACTCTTTGTACTCGGACCTCGTTGGGGACATGCATTAAGATAACAAGGAGTAGACCGCTCTGATACCACTAATCTAGATTTTATGAGAAGAACGAAATGACTATAGATTATTACCAGATTCTTAACACAGAATAACAGAGATACAGTAAAACTAGTTTTCTACTCAATAAGGAAATAAGCTGAAACTATAAAATGCAGCGGAAAACAAGCTTGTTGGAATGGTGGCAGCTTATCTCTGAGAAGAGATGTGACGGTTGCGCTCATTTGCAAGAATATGATTACAATGAGTCTCTCAAGGCATTTTTACAATAAACAGGAGTTTCAAAAACCCTAAACATCCAAAAACCTAACCTTAGGAGATGAAGCGCCAAACGTCATGTGGGCCCCGTTTGGGTAAGCCAATACATCAACTTCCTGAGGTCATAACTTTTGCATACGATCTCCATTTTAGGCATATGATAGCCCATTTGAAATATCTATCCGAGGACTACAACAGGTGGATGCAACATACCCCAAAAACGTCGTTTAGGGCCTCCAAACGACTTCGGAAGTTCAGGACCTGAAAAACTGCTAAAAATAATAAATTATCAAAATTGCGAGAAAGTTGTTTTAAGCCTGCTGGAAAAGGTGGGTGGCCACCAATATCCACCTGGATCAATCCTCCATCCTTTGGAAGAAATGGTCTCCATTGCATTGATCTCCCCCATCAGATGAGGAAATTTCTGCTGAATTTGGCCCCGGGTGAGCCACTTGCCTTGGTGCAGAAGTTTCCCTTCTTTGACGACTCGATAATGGTGGGAAATAAGGTCAAAAGAGGTCCATGTTGAACACTGGGTGCAGGCCAAGAAAAGGAGGAATGTTGAGTGCAAACAAATTATCCCCCACAGTCTTGGTGATGGTGTACATGCCATAACGGAGTGGGCAAAGCTTCCAATGGGGTCCTGTAAGGCATTCTTTCTGCAAGTGCAACCAAACATTATCGCCCACCTGAAACTTATGTGGAACTCGATGTTGATCATGGCTCTACTTATACTTGTCATTGGACTTCTGTAGGATATCTTGAACCTGTTGGCGGATGTCCTGGATCCTCTCAATGAACCGAGTATATTTGTCAGCCTTAGTTGGAGCAGGAGAGGAGTCAGTCGAGGTGACCGCAAGGGGACGTGCAATAACTATGGGACCCAATGGTTGGAATCCCAACCCCACCTGAAAGGGGTTGTATCCAGTTGAGCTATGTAGGGCTCGGTTGTAGCTATGTTGGACATGGGGAAGACTCTCATCCCACGTGCGAGGGTGCTTGGAATTATACATGCACAGGATATGCACGATCATTTGATTTATGACCTTGGTTTGGACATCTGTCTGGGGGTGGAAGGCCATGGATTTGGTGAGCTTGGTGCCCAGGAGTGACCAAAGACTCGACCAGAATGTGCTGAGAAATCGACTATCTGGATTTGAGACAATGGTTTGTGGGATACCAAAATGTACCCAGACCCGTTCAAAGAAGATCTTGGCAGTGGATTTTGTTGTGATGCTCTTCTTGCAAGAATCTAGAATCGCCATCTTAGAAAAGCGATCAACAACCACAAAAACACAGTCATTTCCCCGCTTGGTGGATGGGAGGCCCGACATGTAGTCCATTGAGATGGATTTCTATGGCCTGTCAGGAGTAGGAAGAGGGGTGTACATGCCCTATTTCTTAGTGGTTGGTTTGGAAATAGCATAGGCAGTGCAAGACCTGATATACTTGCTGACCTCCTATCGAAGTTTCGGCCAGTAGAAATGTTTATGTAGCATTGCCACTGTCTTTTCGAGGCCGAAGTGTCCTGCCACACGGCTGTAGTGCGCTTCCCATATCATCTTCACTCACTCACTTGATGGAACACATATATGGCCCAGTCCACACAACAACCCATCCTGAAGATGGAAATTATCGACAACTTCCTTTGCACCCAACATTTGGTAGGTGGTGGTGAAGTACGGGTTTGTCTCATGGAGTTGGCACCATCCAGAGGTCTCATGGCCACAAGATTCTAGCACTGTGGTGAGTGTCACAACTAGTGGTCTGTTGAGGCAATCAACAAAGCGGTTGGTGCTTCCTATTTTATACCAGATGTTTAGGTGGAATTGCTACAAGTATGTGGACCACTTTTGATGGTGGTCATTCTACAATTTTCCTTATGTCTGCATGAACTGCAGTGGCTTATGATTAGTGTGGATGACTGTCTCCATCTCAAGAATGTAATGTCTCCACCGACAGTAGTTTTTCACAATCGAGTACATTTCTTTGTCGTAAGTAGGGTACTTACAGACAACATCTGATAGTGTCGCACTATGATAGGCCACAGGGTGGCCATGCTGCATTAGAACAACACCCACATCATAGTCTGAAGCATGAGTCTCAATCTCAAAGGGTTTTTGTAGGTCTGGTACTGAAAGTAATGGGGATGAGCACAAGCATTACTTCAAATCATTGAATGTTTATTGTAGGAGCCAGCCCCACACAAATTTCACCTTACCACCACCCCTGGTTATTTGGCTGAGGGCCCATGCAATATGGGAGAATCCCAACACAAACCTGCGGTAGAAATTGGAAAGGCCCAAGAAGCTCCGAAGCTCAGTGAGTGTGGCTAGCGCTGGCAAGTCAGGGATGACTTGGATCTTGGTTGGATCCACGTCTACGCCATGTTGATCAATGATATAGCCTAGGTAATGGACCCTGTCCATGCCGAAGGAGCATTTTTCCAAGTTGGCGTATAGCTTGTGCTGTCGCAGGGTGTGCAGAACCTGCTGAATATGATGCAAGTGTTCAGCCCAAGTCTTGTTGTAAATGAGAATGTCATCCATATACACCACTAAAAAAGTATTGGTGAATGGTCGCAAGATATCATCCATCATCCTCATGAAAGTGGCTGGAGCATTTGTCAGACCAAAGGGCATGACCAACCCTTCAAAAAGGCCTTCCTTTGACTTGAAGGCGGTCTTCCATACATCAGTCTGTTCTATTAGGACCTAGTGGTAGCCAGAATTTAGATCAATCTTACTGAAGTATTTGGCCCCCATGAGTTGATAAAGGAGGTCATCGATTCGGGGAATTGGGTACCAGTTTCTGACTGTGATTTTATTCAGAGCCCGATAATCAATGCAAAGTCGCCAGGTTACATATTTCTTCTGTACCAGCATGATTGGGCTCCCACAAGGTGATGAGATGGGACGAATTTGCCCCTTGTGGAGAAATTCTTGGATCTGTTTCTTGATCTCCTCATTCTCTAACAGAGAGCGGCGATAGACTGGCCTATTGGGCAGCAGTGCACCCGGGGTCAGATTGATGGGGTGCTTGACCTGGCAGTGCAGAGGTACCCTAGTAGGTGAGGAGAAGATATTTGAGTATTCTTCCACGACCTTATCTACTTTCTTCTGCTATGTCGAGAGGTCAGCTACAGAGACCCTGGATGTGGCTATGATTTTTCTCTCATTCTAAGAGTGAATAACGAAGAAGACAAACTTCCCCGTCTGAGAGATGACCTTCCTGCATTGCTTAGCAGAGATCAAGGAAATAGCACTAGGTGGGGCAACCTCGGGTATCCTGTACAATTTCCTGTTCAAAGTAATAATAACACTATGAGGCCTAGACTCATATACAACATGGTGTTTCCATAAATAATGTTGGCCCATAATAAAATCACAAACTACGAGAGGAGAAACATCACACAATACCTCATATTTGAAGGTCTTGATGTCGTATGACAGTCGACACTGTTGGCTGACGCGGAGATTGCTTCCTTGGTGAATCCATCCAATGGTGTAGGGTTGTGGGTGCGGCGTTATCGGTAGGGCTAGCTGCTTGACAACCTCTGTTGAGATGAGGTTCTTCTAGATACCACTATCAATGATGAAGTGTAGCGTGGTGCCTTTTACCCATATCTGTGAATCGAAGAGGCGCTCTCCTTCTTCTGGCTCGTCTGGTTCACCATGTTGGAGCTTTGTGGTAGCAACAGTGGCACTAGGTTCCACGTCAATGATTCGTCAATGATTTTGGTTCTAACTCAGAGTCAGAACCTGCATCTGATTCAGAGGCTTTCACTTCAGCCACCAGCGTCTGCTTTGAGTGGCAGTCATCAATGTTATGCCAAAGGCTCTTGTGGAAGTCGCACCACTTCCCGGTATCTTTCTTTGTCTTTCTGGTGTCCTTGTTTGCTTACGTCTTGGACTGGTTGTCCTGATATTTTCCATATTTTCTCTGTCCTTTTTTCAGTGGGTTGGGGATTCCCTTTCCTAGCTTTTGTTGTGAGGGGTTCCTCGGCCCAAATTGTCGTGTCTTTTGTTTGAGCTTCTACTCAATTTTGACGGCATATTGGTAGTATGCACCCAAGGATGAGATGTCTAGAAATTTCATTTCGATGTGGATGTATCTATGTAGAGCACCGCAATACTTGAGCACCAAATGTCGCTCTGAATCTTTGATACCCAACTTAGTGCGCAAGGTATGGTAGCTATTTCTGAAATTTGGCACTGCTTGGTCTCTTTCTTGCTGCAGTGTGGTCCATTTGGTATACAAGTCATCATAACTTCCGACAGGGTAGTATTGTTCCTTAATAACATCCTTGAATGATTCCCAAGTGGTCGTGACTGTAAATAATGAGGGTTCCTCTATTTCCTTTTTCTCACAGAAAGTTTCCCACCAATCTTTGACATGGGGAACGGCTTTGAGGAGCGCAAAAGTAATCTTTTCTCTATTCGAAAAGTTATGGATAGAAAAATACCCTTCTAGTAGATTCAACCACTTGTCTACAACATCTGCGTCTATATAACCTTCAAATATAGGAATATCGAAGTTTATTTGTACCTTGAAGGGGGTGGTGCCTCCACTCGAAGAACATGCATCGCCTGTTGGTAGTCGTCGAAGGATTTGCACGAAATTATCCATTATCTCATTTCTCTATTGCGTGAGGGATTCCTCAATCAAAAGTTTGAAAGAATTTCATGTCCCATCATCTTTCTTTTCTCCTTCCATGAGAGGTCGCTTCAGTGTGCGAGAGCTTTTTTCCTCAAGAGAAACAAGCTCAAGACCTAACTCTTTGTACTCCGACCTCGTTGGGGACATGCATTAAGATGACAAGGAGCAGACCTCTCTGATACCACTGATCCAGATTTTATGAGCAGAATGAAATGACTACAGATTATTACCAGATGCTTAACACATAATAACAGAGATACAGTAAAACTAGTTTTCTATTCAATAAGGAAATAAGCTGAAACTGTAAAATGCAGCGGAAAACAAGCTTGCTGGAATGGTGGCGGCTTATCTCTGAGAAGAGATGTGATGGCTACACTCATTCGCACGAATATTATTACAATGAGGCTCTCAAGGCCTTTTTACAATAAACAGGAGTTTCAAAAACCCTAAACATACAAAAACCTAACCCTAGGATATGAAGCGCTAAAAGTCATGTGGGCCCTATTTGGGTAAGCCAATACATCAACTTCCCGAGATCGTAACTTTTACATACATCTTTGTTTTAGTCATATGATAGCCCATTGGAAAGATCTATCCGAGGACTACAACAGTTGCATGCAACATACCCCAAAAAACGTCGTTTAGGTCCTCAAAACGGCTCTGGAAGTTCAGGACCCGAAAAACTGCTAAAAATAGTAAATTATCAAAATTGCGAGAAAGATGTTTTGAGCCAACTGGAAAAGGTGGGTGGCCACCGATATCCACCTAGATCATACCACCTATCATGGGAATCATTATACAGCAATATGTACATTGGGCCTCGTCAACTATACATAACCAAATTGGGAAAGAGATAGCACAAATCACAAGTCCACCTCAAGGTATATTCTTAGTTTCGGATCTAGCCCCATTTGTTGGTCCAATAAAAATAAATCAATGATTTCTTTGTCATCAATAGAGGTTGATTACAAAGGTGTGGTCAATATTACCATTTAGACCATTTGGATACTGAACTTCCTTACTAAGATTGGTATCTTGTTCCATCGTTTGATTGTCATCTGGTGCAACAATCAAAACACACTTAATTTTTGTAGAGATCCAATGCAATGGAAAAGAACCAAACACATTGAGATCCACTTGCACTACATGAGAGATTTGATTCATGAAGGGATCATCAACTTGCAATATTTTCCCTCTTTTGAATAGGCTGCAAACATCTTCACAATAGTTTCATTGAGAGAAAAATCCACTTTCTACAAGACCTTCTTAGAGTGAAGGACATAACTACCTAGCATATGTATTTATTTTTCAACATTATATTTTGAGGGGGGCATATTTTGTTGGAGTTACTACAGACACACCTAGGATTTATTTTTCCTAAGTTTTTTCCTTGTTTATTAGTCATAATTATTTATTATCCAGTCTCCTATATTTTAGGGGAGAATATTCCACCTGGAGAATATTCTCTTTCAATTGACACTTCAGTTTGACTAGTTGAGTTGAGTTTAGATGTTGCATTGGTTTTGTCACCATGAAACATTGGGATCATCACCATGTTAATTCTACCTTTCCTTGGTATCATCACCATACTGGAGCATTAGCCTTGATTCCCTGAGTTAACTCATCACTACTCTATATTCAGTCAGTTAACTGAAGACTAGTTGACTAGTTAATTCAACTAGGCGGCAATTCACTCTCGTAACTCCCTGAGAGACTAGACTAGGTGGCAGTTCACTCCTGTAACTGTTGGTGTGTGTCCAGATCACTCTAGATCACCACTATGGATCATTGGTTCACCTCCAGTGCACACTCATTGAGTTATACAGAGTATATCATGTGTAAATTATTCATTATTCACAACGGTTAATGAGAATTCTTTCATTCTTTCTCTCCTTCTTCTTCTTTCTCCAATTATTTCTGCAAATGTGTGTATTATTTTTTAGCTGGATCTATTTTTTGTAGGTTCAACACATTTACATGGTATCAGAGCTGACATACTGCTAAGCAAAAGCTACACCAAAATGTTTTGCAGGTACAAAAGATTGAAGACAGCTGAAAGATGGATTTCCAAAAAGAATTCATTCTTACACCTTACAACTATTTTGCATGGAAGGAGAAAATAGCCATACATATCCAAAACAGAGGGTTGTACAGGTTAACCTTGAATACAGATATAGAACCAACATCATCCATAGAAAAATCCAAGTACTTAAATCGCATGGATGAGGCACTTGGAACAATTTGCAGTCTTATTTCTCTCGATCTCCTTTTTCACATATCTTCCTGTAAGACTCCCAATGAATCTAGGACCACCTTGGAAGGGCTCTTTGGAAAAGAGGATGAGATGAGGGGACATGTGCTGGAGGTGGATATGCTCACATTGGATCCAAAAATCTTCAAAAATATCCAAGTTTTATTTACAAAATTCAAGGATTTACTGTCACAACTCAAAGCTTGCGGGGTTGATAAATTGAAGGAGGAGAAACAAATGGTTTTCACCATTCTCTACAAGATTGGTCCTGAATTATCTATATTCGTATCCACATTCCATACTATCATATTCGCCTATGGAGCCACCTGGAAGATTCCTTCTCTTGAGGACTTTATTGAATCCCTGACACAAGAGCAAACTAAGCTCATCAACATGGGCACAATAAAAGGCCCAATGCACTCACTGTGCATGATGGAAGCCATAGATATCATAAATATAAATATAAATATAAGTGCAAAGCTCATGCACATCTGAAGAAGGAAGGGTACACAAAACCCTTCATCGATGCCTCCAGATCCAAAGGGGAAAACGGAAGAAATGCGCATACTGTCACAAAGGATTCCATTCGGAATCAACACGCATGAAAAAACAAATAGATCTAATGTCTCAAATACTTCATAAAAACAACCTTGGAGATCGCATCCCCGAGGGTGCCAAGAAGAAGAAGCCAAAAGATGTGAATTCCAAGAAAGGAAATTCTAGCCATGCCTTGATTGCCATCAACTCCTCTCCCGATGCTTGGATCGTTGATTCAGGAGCATCACATCATATGGCTGCATCAAAAGAGGTATATTCTTATTTGGATGCATGCAAAGGTCCTCCTATTCTGATGGGGGACAACTCTTCTGTCGAAGTCACTGGAAAAGGAAGGATTGAACTCACCAATGAAAGCTTCGAGAATGTGTTGCATGTTCCCAAGATTTCTGTCAACTTTCTCTGTGTGTATTAGATGAAGAATTCCCGCACCAGAAAGAAATTCATATTCACACCAAATTTCGTGGACAACTACGACATGAAAACCAACTCCAAGGTTGTTACCGGTGAGGTAAATCATCAGTCTATATTGTATACTTTTTCTGAATTCATTGAACCTGATTATGCTTTACTGCTTACTCATGTTGATGAAAGTAGTAGGATCTGGCATGAAAGGTTTGGACATTTGAATTTCAGATACATGCAACAGCTTAGCAAGCAAATATTGGTTGATGGTCTACCAGACATCCATTTCTCCAAGGGAGTATGTGAGGGATGTATTCTCGGAAAACACCCTCAAGATAAATTTGACAAATGAAAGTCTCAGCGAGCTTCTGCACCTTTGGATCTGATCCACAGTGACCTTATGGGTCATTTTCCACATCCATCCATCAGCAAAGCGATGTTTGTTCTCACTTTTGTTGATGATTTCTCACGTTTTACTTGGATCTACTTTCTCAGGCAAAAATCTGAAGTCTTTCAACACCTCAAAGATTTCAAAGCCTTGGTTGAGACATAGTTCGGAAAGAAGATCAAAGTCCTCCGAACTAATAACAGGGGATAGAATGTAAATTATGAGATCCATAATCTTTTCCATGAGGCAAGGATTTAGTTGAATCACACAGTTCCCTATACTCTGCAGAAAAACAAAGTTGTTGAGCGGAAGAACAGATCTCTAAAGGAGATGGCATCTTGCATGCTGCATGCAAAGTCACTACCACAGAGACTATGGGCTAAAGAACTTAATTGTGCAACATACATCCAAAACAGATCTCCCCATAAATTTTTCAAGGATAAGACCCCCTTATGAGGCTTGGAGCAGCCTCAAACCATAAGTGACCCACTTTCGCATTTTCAGTTCATGTGCATGGGCCTAGATTCCCTCTAAAAAGAGGAAGGAACTTGATCCAAAAAGAATTGAGTGTATTTTTGTTGGATACCCCAACGATGTGAAGGGATATAGGATTATTTATCTTTCCTCAGACCGGAGCATCATTGATCGTAGAGTCCAATTCGAGGAAAGTGTCTCGCATGTACCTCACCAGTCGCATGTAGACACCTTCATTCTTCCACCTGTTCAAGATGATGAGCATGCACATGCCGACTCTTCTTCAAACGAGAGTTCTGATTCAGAGGACTCAGATGATTCAGATTCACATTCAGTACAATTGGATGCAGAGTTAGAGCATCTAGATGCAGTTGTAGATCCATAGCAAAGGCCCAAGTGGGCATAGACTACTCTTCAGGATGCAGGGGATCTCGTTGGTGATCAAACTGATACTAGGAGGACTCGATATGATTTCGAGGAGCCTCCTGTTGCACTCACTTCCATTGAACCATTACCCTCCATGCATCTTTTCTTGGTTCAATCTTAAAATCCACAGTCTTATGGCGAGGATGATGGAAATCCCTTTTGGGAATCCACCATGCAGGAGGAGTACAACTCGCTCCTCAAGAACCAGTCTTGTGATATGGTTCCCCTTCCTTCTGGGAGGAAAATTTTCAGATGTAGATGGGTCTATAGGAACAAGAGCGCAACAGATGGAAATATTAGCAAATACAAATCCAAGCTTGTCACCAAAGTCTTTCGTAGGTTCATGGTATTGACTATGATGAGACCTTCACTCCAGTAGTGAAGATGGATTCCATACGATTGGCACTTGCCATTACAGAAGCCAAGGGATGGGAAGTCCATCATATGGACGTGAAGAATGCATTTCTTCATGGTGATCTCTCTAAGGAGATCTACATAGAGCAACCCCAGGGATTTATGCAGGACTCATCTTTGGTCAGTCAAATGAAGAATTCCCTTTATGGACTCAAGCAGGCTCTGAGGTCATGGTATGCCAAGATGGAATCCTACCTATTTTCATAGAACTTTGTACATTTTAAATCAGACCCGAATGTCTACATTCTTATGACGGCTGATTCACTTCTACTTTTAGTTATGTATGTTAATAATTTTTTGATCACCGGTTGCTCAACTTCAGCAATTTTTGTAGTCAATAGGATTCTACATGAAAGGTTTTTTATGACGGACATGGGTCCGCTACACTTCTTCCTTGGACTTGAGATCAATCAGGATGCATCAGGCATCAAACTGTCTCATGCCAAGTATGCACGATATCTCCTTGAGAGATTTCACATGACAGACTGCAAGTCTGCTCCGACTCCTTTCCTATCAGGAGTCAAACTTGAGGATGGCGAGTACACTCCACTGGTTGACAGCACACTATACAGACAAATAGTGGGGATCTTGTTGTATCTCACACACTCTAGACTAGACCTCCCATATGCAATTGGAGTAGTTTCCAAGTTCATGCAGGAGCCACATGAGCTACATTGTAAGGATGCAAATCGCATCCTTCGATACGTACAGGGCACCAGCAACTTTGGGATTCATTATGAAACAGACTCTACATTATATCTCATCGGGTTTGGTGATTCTGACTGGGCTGGCAATAGCATTGATCGCAAGTCCACGTATGGTTAGTCACTCAGTCTCGGTTCTAGGCCTATCTGTTGGTCGAGCAAGAAGCAAGTTGCCATTGCTATATCTTCAGTTGAGGTAGAGTACAAAGGGGTAGTTAACATAAACATTCAGACTATGTGGCTACAACATTTTCTCACTGAGTTTGGCATTTAGTTTCATCAACCGATCGTCATCTAGTGTGACAACTAGAGCACTCTGAAGTTCTGCAGAGATCTAGTTCAGAGGCAGCGAACAAAGCACATCGACATCCACATGCACTACATCTGGGACTTAGTACATGAGGGGATCATCGACTTACAGTTATTTCCTTCAGCAAAACAGATGGAAAACATCTTCACCAAGACCTTCACTGAGCAGAAGTTTTATTCTCTACGAAGTCGTCTTGGAGTGAAGAACACAGTTGCCTAGCAATTGTAGCTCTTTTTTTTACATACATTGTACCTTGAGGGGGGGGGTTTCCCATGATTTTTTCCCTCTTTCCTCACTTTATTTCAGTGTATCTTTTGTATTTGGGTACTTAACATGGCCTCATTGCCAGAACCCATTCTTTATTTTCACCATAGTGATGTTCAGGGGGGTGTTGGAGTTAATTCACACACCTAGGATTTATTTTTCCTAAGTTTTTTCCTTGTTTATTAGTCATAATTAGTCATTATCCAATCTCCTATATTTTAGGGGAGAATATTCCACCTAGGAATATTCTCTTTCAGTTGACACTTCAGTTTGACTAGTTGAGTTGAGTTTAGATGTTGCATTGGTTTTGTCACCATGCAACATTGGGATCATCACCATGCTAATTCGACCTTTCCTTGGTATCATCACCAAACTGGCGCATTAGCCTTGATTCCTTGAGTTAACTCCTCACTACTCTTTGTTCAATCATTTAACTAAAGACTAGTTGACTAGTTAACACAACTAGGTGGCAGTTCACTCCCGTAATTGCCTGAGAAACTAGACTAGGTGGCAGTTCACTCTCGTAACTACTGGTGTGTGTCCAAATCACTCTATACCACCACTATGGTGCACTAGTTCTCCTCTAGTGCGCACTCATTGAGTTATACAGAGTATATCATGTGTAAATTATTCATTATTCACAACGGTTAATGAGAATTCTTTCATTCTTTCTCTCCTTCTTCTTTCTCCAATTCTCTCTGCAAATGTTTCTTTATTTTCACCATAGTGATGTTCAGGGGGGGTTGTTGGAGTTACTTCAAACACACCTATGATTTCTTTTTCCTAAGTTTTTTCCTTGTTTATTAGTCATAATTAGTCATTATTCAATCTCCTATATTTTAGGGGAGAATATTCCACCTGGAGAATATTCTCTTTCAGTTGACACTTTAGTTTGACTATTTGAGTTGAGTTTAGATGTTGCATTGGTTTTGTCACCATGCAACATTGGGATCATCACCATGCTAATTCGACCTTGCCTTGGTATCATCACCAGACTAGCGCATTATCCTTGATTCCCTGAGTTAACTCCTCACTACTCTCTATTCAGTCAATTAATGAAAGACTATTTGACTACTTAACTCAACTAGGTGGCAGTTCACTCCCGTAACTTCCTGAGAGACTAGACTAGGTGGCAATTCACTCCCGTAGCGTCTTGAGAGACTAGAATAGGTGGCAGTTCACTCCCATAAATGTTGGTGTGTGTCCATATCACTCTAGACCACCACTATGGCCCATTGGTTCACCTCCAGTGCGCACCCATTGAGTTATACAGAGTATATCATGTGTAAATTGTTCATTATTCACAATGGTTAATGAGAATTCTTTCATTCTTTCTCTCCTTCTTCTTCTTTTTCCAATTCTCTCTGCAAATGTGTGTATTATTGTTTAGCTAGATCTATTCTATGCAGGTTCAACATATTTACATATTTCCCATGAGGTTTTTCCTCTTACCTATTTTTTAGTGTTCTATTTTACTTAGATGCATTGTAAAATGGTTACCCAACATGGATTCTTGTTGGAACCCATTAATTGTGTATCCTTAGTAGTGCTTCAAGGGGGGTATTGGAGATATTACACACCCACCTAGTATTTATTTTCCTAAGTTCATTTTTCTATTTTGAGAGAGCCCCTTGATCTGATATGTTCTCCCCTATATGAGGGAGCCACATCCTCTTTAGTCATTACTTAGTTAAGCTTCAGCTGGACTAGTGGAGATAACTCTTACCTGGTCACCTCGGTATTATCGCCAAGTGTTGCATGCTCACCTTGGTATCATCACCAGAAGGGTGCACTTGACATGCATGAGGATAGGAGAGAGTCACATATGTACATGCATGAGATTATCTCCACTCCACTTGTGTGAACTAGTTAACAAATGACTACAACTACATTGCCAATTAACTAAGACTAGGTGGCATTTCACTCCAGTTTCTGTTAGTGTGTGCCCACCTCTATGTATATCACTACTAGAAAAGAGACTTGAACTCACGAATTCTTACTAAATAAAGAAAATTTCAACCAAGTGAGATAGTGCAAATATATAATAATTTTAATTAAAGAGAAGGGGAGCTCTTTTTTTATTCTTTATTCTTTTTTTTTCCTTTTTTAGTCTTTTCCTAGAAGTGTGTGCTTAGCCAAAACACCAAAATTCTTTCCTGGAAAAAAAAATTTAACATGACCACATACAAAAAAAAACGAAATTTTGAAAAAATAATTTTTGAATATCAACAATAATGGGGTTAGATCTCGTTTAGCTTACTCAAAAAATGCAAATTTTCTCTCTATTTATGATTTGTCAAACTCACATAAAGTGCAGAGCAAAGAGAATACATAAAAAAGAAAACACTTTCTACTATGTTTATGATTTGTCAAGATCGCACAGAGCGCATGGAAAATATCATATGCAGACCAAAAAGAGTAGCAAATTGGGAATTATATATATATATATATATATATATATTAACTCTGTAAAAAAAAATGAAAAAGAGTGTATTCTGAATTCATACATCCAGATATGACAAAAATGTTTGTATATTGGGAAAATGGAAACCTTTTCAAGTGAAACAAAAAGTATTTCCAACTGAAAGTAAAACTTTGATGCCATAGAATAGTCTGCTCAACCTAGAAATGCAAAAAAATAGAAAAAAACATAAATGTGACAACATGGGTTCAAGATCTCGATGAACAACGAGAGAGGGTATCTAAATATTCTCTAATACCATGTTTGAAATAATAGGATAGTCTCACACAGGCTTCAGTAACCACTCAAATAAATAGATCAAATATCAATACATCGATATTTTTACATGGTTAAAACCATAGTCCATGGCCCTTTCCAACGTGACGATTTGAGGCAATATATTAATGTAAAAGAAAAATATTTTAGAATATATTTTTTCACAATCGATCATCAAAAAATGACCCTCCATACTCTTTAAATAGAGATCATGGACCAATTGGGTTGTAACACCCTATTTCTCCCAGTTTGTAAAAATAGCTGGACTGGCCAAGAACTGTGGCAAACTCAGAAATGTGAATATGTGATGTGAATGGACCTTGTGGAAAAGGTCAATGAATGTGAATAATATTATGAATTTATATTCCAGGACTTTTGAGAGGGGATATGCTGAAAAAGACACCATGATGGCTGCAGAAAGGCAGTGGAAGGCACCTGGAAAGGTGGTGTTAACTTCCACCGAAAATCAATACTGTATTTGGACTCCACTGGCCCGGAGAACCAAAAGTGGCTTGCTGGCCCCGAATTAAATGTCTCACAGGCTGGTAGGTAGATGGCTCCTCAGTAATTAATGAGGGATGGGGAGGTGAACCGCCCATCCGTAGAGCCGTCAGGCCTAACCAACGTGAGGGAAATCGTGCCACACGCAAGCTTGCAAGAGGATAAGCCGTGGGGGAGAAGCGATTAGGGGAAAACACGAGGGGAGAAAGAGAGCTCTGGTGATATGCAGAGTGGGTGATAGCAGAGAGGAAAGAGAGTAACCTTTTCTCCTGGTCACTAGCAAACAGAGACGCAGTCTCACAGCATCGTGGTCTCAGCTCGGGGGTGGCTAGTGGTAAATCCATTGGGAGTCGTTGAGCCTACGGTTGGGTGGAAACGAGCACCCCTCTCAGCAGTTGCATAACCCCTGGTGTTACTTTCTGATAAGTGTTTTGCCTTGGCATCTTGAAATAGATGTATGCTAACATTTATGATCATAAGCTGTGAAATTGTGAATGATTTCATTATAAGAATGTCTGTATGGTGTCTTGATCAGTACTGGTAGTTGTATGTTTATATGGAAAGACTACGTATGGTTTATGTTCTCATAAATCATTATTTATATGCATACTGATCTAATTCAGACTTCACGCCTGGTTCTCGGGAGAGAGATACCCTTATCTGCCTCAGATAGTACCCTGGGTAAACCTCCCCATAGAGATACCCTTCTCGAAAATCCCATCAAGAACCTGGAAAAAGGACGTGAAGGCACAAGGCCTTAAGAAATCCCTGATAAGTATCAAATCGATGGACGAGATCCCATCGGGAGATCGGTGGTCATTCACGGTCGCCAGATCGGAAGAAGAAACTGGAGTGTTAAGCACCTTAACCCTGAATAGGTGTTGATCGACGAACGAGATCCCGTCGGGAAATCTATGGTCACCCATGATCATTAGATTAGTAGGAGAAAGTAGGGGGTTAAATGCCTTACCACTTTGTCTTTATGTGTCTTCATGGGTAGCGAGGAGATCGGGATCGTAGATCCCCAAGGTCCATGAGAACATCTGGACCGTTGATTTTTCCACGTCCAGGAAGTCGTGGGAGAATGCACAAGTTAGGAACCTGTCTGAGCCATCATATATCGACTGGAAAACCTGACAGTCGTTGGATCTGTCAAGAGATACCTGAGGGTTAAACCCCCAGTGAATAAGGGCGAAAGCCCCGAAATAGATCTGGACCGTCTGATTAAAGGAGGCCACGTGTCGTGAGATTTCCCATTTCGGGAAATCGGGAATCGAGAACTCAGGATTTCCATTGATGAGAGATCGAGATGTTCCAGGGTGGAAACCCAGAAGCAGTCGTAGACCGACCGATTTTGGGATGCTACGTGTCAAGAGATTTCCCATTTCGGGAAATCGGGAATCAGGAATTCGGGAGTTCCGTTGACAAGAGGTCGGGCTCTCGCCTTGATAAATCCCGACGGAAGAGAGAGTGTGGTCATGTGGGAAGGGGTCATATTGACCAAGGCATAACCCAAGGGGCTAATCACCGATTTAGGCTTGTTTGGCACTTCAGCGTTTCGGCACTCGGGATACCGAAGGGCATGTTCCCTCATGCTCTCAAACCTCGAAATCCAGACTTATAAATATCAATATGTTAGCATGTGGTTAAGTCCCGATGAATAGACAAGATTCTTTCGGAGGATCTCAGGGTCTACAACGACCGTCATATGTGAGGAAGAGATGTCAACTTTAAGCTGGGGTGCGAATGCGCCTTAGGGTAAGTGGCGAGTAGATCTGGATGGCCAAAGTCCACCCGCCCAGATCTACGGCTGAGGCTTCATTCCAGAGCCCCCTTACTGTTCTGCCTTTAGCGGTGAGGGGGGGGGTCTAGAATTGAACGCGCAACTCTGGAACGGTCAGGATTTATTCTCCTTGATCAACGACATTCAGGCGAATTCCGGACCCCCCTTTCCATTCTACCTTTAATGGGGGGGGGGGTTCGGAATGGTGTGGCGTGTGAAGTGGGACCCATATTCAGTCACGCCGCCCACCATGTCGTGTTTCCCCTCTCGCCACCTGTACTCCACTCAACCGTGCGACAAGGCCATTCTTAATGACCATTTGCTAACCCTATAGGGATTCGTCCCTACTAGCCAGTCACTAACCCTGTCGGGGTTCGACGATTGCAGAGTCGAACGATTCGACATCCCTGTAGTGCTGAGGTGCGAAATACAAAGAGGCGCCATGATTATTTGACCTGTGATCATGACCCGCGATCACATGGGAGTAGAGAGAGAGAGAGAGAGCTAGCTTACGCTAGGCCTCCGTAGATATTTCGTGGGCTCTGATTCTGCAGAAATCAACGAAAAATTGATTATGGTAGTGGGTGTGTTACAAAGTGGTATCAGAGCATGGTGACAACACTCGGCCTGATTGGGCTCATGAACGAGTTGTGCATAAGTCCATTCGAAGCACTCCTAAGAGGAGTAACCCCCTAACTTAACTCTCTTATCCAGGATCAAAACTTGGAAACGAGAACCCGACCGTGTATGCATGTGAAAGAGTTATGAATTTTTGCGCAGGTTATAAAAATGTATCTAACTCTTGACTAATAACCAGCGTTTGTATTTTCACCCAAGAAGATGACCAGCCATGGGAATTTACAGACGTAGATAATGGTGACTCACCAAGAGATGGGAGAAGGCTCCCACAATAGAGATGAAGAGTCTGATGAAAGAAGAGAAATAGGAACCCCTCTAGATCTAGCTGAGACTGTGAGTGTTGGGTATGTGTTATATTATTTGCACGAGTAGTAGTGTCTGAGCGTCTGCGCTGGGTGTGCAGGGAGGCGGAGCCCCCCGCACGGGGGTTCGGGGGCAGTGCCCCCGAAAAAAAAATTCGCACCGGGACGACATATTTCCGGGACCACATGATATTTAGGTGGTTTTTCGGCACATGGTTTTTTGCCGATGGTTTTCTATTTCCAGTTAAGGAATTAGGGTTTTGGACTAATCTAGGTCATTGGATTAGGGTTTTGGATGCCACTGGATCCTATATGTATATTGTATTGTAAACAATGTAACACAATGTATGAATATAATATATGTTGGTTTTCCCGGTTTGGGTTTCCAGGTGAAAAATATCTGTGTAATGTTTGTATTTGCCATTGTATATTTTCTGTTCTTTTCTGAATATCAGTTTGCAGTAATATTGTACAAGGTTAGAATTTACATATGGTATCAGAGATTTATTGGCTTCAGGGGGACACCTTTGTCGTCAAGGGTTTGGCTCGGGACTGTGATAAGCCTTGTTACAGTGGGAGATCTGCAGTATTGTTTTTCAGGTGAAAAGAAATGGCAAGCAATTCGAAGATGGAGATCGAGAAGTTTAATGGGAAAANATTTGAGCTATGGAAGCTCAAGATGGAAGATCTTTTGGTGGACAGAGATCAGTGGATCGTGGTAGATCCAGGTACGTCACCTACAGGAACTTCTGCAAATGACTGGAAAAAGACGGATCATAAGGCAAAGAGCACAATTTGACTATGTCTCTCCGATTCAATATTACTGAATGTGTCAGAGGAAGCTACAGCCAAGGATTTATGGGAAAAGTTGGGGAAGTTGTATCAGTCTAAGTCCCTGGTAAATAAACTATTCCTGAGAAAGAAGCTGTATAACTTGAGGATGAG
>ML782164.1:696360-734165 GCA_009831015.1 Picea engelmannii
CATTATGGTAGTGGTGGATAAACTGAGCAAGTCTGCTCATTTCATCCCCGTCAAATCAACCTGCAAGGCGATAGATATCACCCAGGTATTCATGAAAGAGGTATTCAGACTGCACAGTATGCCGAAAGAGATAGTGTCTGACAAAGACACAAAATTTACTTCCAATTTTTGGAAATCACTGATGGTTGGTTTAGAAACCAAATTGTTGTTTAGCACCACCTATCACCCTCAAACCGACGGACAGACAGAAAGAGTGAATCAAATATTGGAGGATATGTTAAGGATGCATGTAATGCATCAACCCAGGAAATGGGAAGATTACCTGCCATTGGTAGAATTTGCCTACAACAACGGCTACTAAGCATCCTTAAAGATGAGTCCCTTCAAGGTCCTCTATGGTAGGTCGTGTAATACTCTAGTCAGCTGGAGTAACCCTGTAAACAGGATTTATTTTGGACCCAATATGTTGAAATAAATGGAACAACAAGTGACTCAGATCAAACAAAATCTGAAGGTTGCTCAGAACCGACAGAAAAGTTATGCCGACCAAAAGAGAACTCCAAGAGAGTTCAAAATGGGAGACCATGTATATCTCAGAATTAAGCCTAGAAGGAGTTCCCTGAAAATGGGAGCTTGTGCCAAGTTGTCACCTCGGTATTGTGGACCCTTTGATGTTCTAGATAGAGGGGGACATGTAGCCTATCGGCTAGCACTTCCTCCCATAGTAAAAGCACATAATGTTTTCCATGTTTCATTACTGAAGAAATATGTACATGATGCTAATCATACAATTGACTGGTCTGTGATCCAGGTGGAACCGGAGGGAGAATTTCTACCAGAACCCCAATGCATATTGGATAGAAAGGAAACCTCACTCCGGAACCAAACCATTGCACAGGTCAAGGTGCAGTGGAAACATTTTGGCCCAGATGAGGCTACATGGGAAATGGAGGATGCCATGAAACATGCATATCCGATTTTGTTTGCATCTGAACATGCATGACATGTTGATAGATAGAACATCGAGGACGATGTTCCTTTAAGGGGGAGGGAATTGTAGCACCCTGTTTCCCCCAGTTTGTAAAAATAATTGGACTGGCCAAGAACTGTGGCAAACTCAGAAATGTGAATATGTGATGTGAATGGACCTTATGGAAAAGGTCGATGAATGTGAATAATATTATGAATTTATATTGCAGGACTGTTGAGAGGGGATATGCTGAAAAAGAGACCACGATGGCTGCAGAAAGTCGGTGGAAGGCACCTGGAAAGGTGGCGTTAACTTCCACCGAAAATCAATATCGTATTTGGACTCCACTGGCCCAGAGAACCAAAAGTGGCTCGCTGGCCCCGAATTAAATGTCTCATAGGCTGGTAGGTAGATGGCTCCTCAGGAATTAATGAGGGATGGGGAGGTGAACCGCCCATCCGTAGAGCCGTCATGCCTGACCAACACAAGGGAAATCGCGCCACACGCAACCTCGTAAGAGGATAAGGTGTGGGGGAGAAGCGATTGGGGGCAGATACGAGGGGAGAAAGAGAGATCTGGCGATATGCAGAGTGGGTGATAGCAGAGAGGAAGGAGAGTAACCTTCGCTTCTGGTCACTGGAAAATAGAGACGCAGTCTCACAGCATCGTGGTCTCAGCTCGGGGGTGGCTAGTGGTAAATCCGTTAGGAGTCGCTAAGCCTACAGTTGGGTGAAAATGAGCACCCCTCTCAGTAGTTGCATAACCCCTGGTGTTACTTTCTGATAAGTTTTTTTCCTTGGCATCTTGAAATATATGTATGCTGACATTTATGATCATAAGCTGTGAAATTGTGAATGATTTCATTATAAGAATGTTTGTATGGTGTCTTGATCAGTACTGGTAGTTGTATGTTTATATGGAAAGACCACGTATGGTTTATGTTCTCATAAATCATTATTTATATGCATACTGATCTAATTCAGACTTCACACCTGGTTCTTGGGAGAGAGATACCCTTATCTGCCTCAGATAGTACCCTGGGTAAACCTCCCCATAGAGATACCCTTCTCGAAAATCCCATCAAGAACCTGGAAAAAGGACATGAAGGCGCAAGGCCTTAAGAAATCCTTGATAAGTATCGAATCGATGGACAAGATCCCATCGGGAGATCGGTGGTCATTCACGGCCGTCAAATCGGAAGAAGAAACTGGAGTGTTAAGCACCTTAACCCTGAATAGGTGTTGATCGACGAACGAGATCCCGTCGGGAAATCAGTGGTCACCCATGGCCGTTAGATTGGTAGGAAAAAGTAGGGGGTTAAATGCCTTACCACTTTGTATTTTTGTGTCTTCATGGGTAGTGAAGAGATCGGGATCGTAGATCCCCAAGGTCCATGAGAACATCTGGACCGTTGATTTTTCCACGTCCAGGAAGTTGTGGGAGAATGCACAAGTTAGGAACCTGTCTGAGCCATCAGATCTCGGCTGGAAAACCCGATATGCATTGGATCTGTCAAGAGATACCCGAGGGTTAAACCCCCAGTGAATAAGGGTGAAAGCCCCGAAATAGATCTAGACCGTCCGATTAAAGGAGGCCACGTGTTGTGAGATTTCCCATTTCGGGAAATCAGGAATCAGGAACTCAGGAGTTCCGTTGACAAGAGATCGGGATGTTCTAGGGTCGAAACCTCGAAGCAGTCGTAGACCGACCGATTTCGGGAGGCTACGTGTCAAGAGATTTCCCATTTCGGGAAATCGGGAATCGGGAATTCGAGAGTTCCGTTGACAAGAGGTCAGGCTCTCGCCTTGATAAATCCCGACGGAAGAGAGAGTGTGGTCATGTGGGAAGGGGTCATATTGACCAAGGCATAACCCAAGGGGCTAATCACCGATTTATGCTTGTTTGGCACTTCGACGTTTTGGCACTCGAGATACCGAAGGGCATGTTCCCTCATGCTCTCAAACCCTGAAATCCAGACTTATAAATATCGAGATGTTAGCATGTGGTTAAGTCCCGATGAACGGACGAGATTCTTTCGGAGGATCTCAGGGTCTATAACGACCGTCAGATGTGAGGAAGGGATGTCAACTTTAAGTTGGGGTGCGAATGCGCCTTAGGGTAAGTGGCGAGCAGATCTGGACGGCCAAAGTCCACCTGCCCAGATCTACGGCTGAGGCTTCATTCTGGAGCCCCCTTGTTGTTCTGCCTTTAGCGGTGAGGGGGGGGGGTCCGAAATTGAACGCGCAACTCTGGAACGGTCAGGATTTATTCGCCTTGATCAACGACATTTAGGCGAATTCCGGACCCCCCTTGCCATTCTGCCTTTAATGGGGGGGGTCCGGAATGGTGTGGCATGTGAATTGGTACCCGTCTCCTGTCACATCGCCCACCGTGTCATGTTTCCCCTCTCACCACCTGTACTCCACTCAACCGCATGACAGGGCCGTTCTTAATGGCCATTTGCTAACCCTGTAGGGATTCGTCCCTATTGGCCAGTCACTAACCCTCCAGGGTTCGGCGGTTGCAGATTCGAACGATTCGACATCCCTGTAGCGCTAAGGCGCGAAATACAAAGAGGTGCCATGATTATTTGACCTGTGATCATGACCCACGATCACATGGGAGCAGAGAGAGAGAAAGAGCTAGCTTATGCTAGGCCTCTGTAGATATTTCGGGGGCTCTGATTCTGCATAAATCAACAAAAATTTGATTATGGTAGTGGGTGTGTTACATGGGTGCTAAGTCATGGATCAATATAGTCATTAAGATCGAGGAGAATATGAGTCGTCAGATCACTCTATGTCTAGAACATATCGTGATTGTCGGATTAGATAACTACAAATGCATATTAAAGAAACACACTTTATCCTAAAGACATATTAGAATAAGTTGAAATTAACTAACTCCTAAGTGTCCAAATATCTTAACAATCTTCGAATCTTTAAAAATTTGAACATTCTCACCCTTAACTAGTGTGCTTTGAATATTTTTTGTAGGAACTTGCAATCTTTTAGTCAAAATAACATTGACAAAATTATGCTTGCTACTAGGTTTATAGAAATAATAATCTTTTTGAATACATCCATGAACCTTTAATAGGAAGTTTGTGCATAAAAAAAAAATGGTGCTCTCTTTACCCTTATTCCCAACATGAGACCACCTATCTAAAAATACCTTTTCATATCCTTTATTTGAAAATGCCTTCATCTTTTCATGGTTAAGAAAACTCCACTATATGGCCACATCCCCTATTAAATAAATAGGAAGATAAATTTTCCAAAGATTTTTCCATGAGAACTTCATCTCTTTTATGTATTATTCAATACTATGACCATCATGTTTACCCATAAAATACATGTTCCTTAGGAAAACCCAAAAATATAACTAGTGTTTTGAATAAATAACTTACTTTCCAATGGATTTCATTTATGTGGCTAGGGTTTGAGGCAGATAATATAAAATTATCATAATTTCTATGATACTCTGCATCTACTAACATTGGTTTGACTAAAATCTGGGCACTCTATCAAAATATATCTGATCTACAAATTGTGTGTATGTCACTGGAAAACCCCTAAAATAGTGGATTTTAAATCAGATATAACTTCACTTCCCAAACTCTGATTTGGACAATTGTTTTTGAAATTAGGTGTTTTTTCAAGAGGAACTAATATCTGCATCTAGTTTCTTCATATTCTACATAGAAAGTTTCAAAATTTGACCTACATGTTTCCATTCTCTTTTTTCCTTCAAAAATTTGCAAAAAGAGAAAAAGAACTTCCACTTTATGCTCAAGAAAGAGATTTGATACCACTTGTTATGATCCTTAACCAAATAAATTAATTCACAAAAGAGATATTAGAAATTCTCCACACTTCATTAATATCAAACACCCTTAAGGTAGGGAAACACCTTACAATTGATCCTTTTATAGAAGGAATCTACTTCTATTCACTTTCCTCTTAAGGTTGGGAAACCTCTCAATGAGCTAAGTTCCAAATACAATGAACCACAATTCCAAAACTTTGATTTGGATGATTTTTTTAAGTTGGGTGTTTTTCAAGAGGATCTAAAATATACAATTAGTTTCTTCAAATTCTTCATAGAAAGTTTCAAAAATTGATCTAAATGTTTTTGTTCTCTTTTTTCCTTCAAAAATATGCAAAAGGAAAAAAATATCTTGCACTTTGTTCCCAATAAAGAGCTCTAATACCACTTGTTATGATCCTTAACCCAGAAAATTAAAACGCAAAAGAGATATCATAAATGCTCCACGCTTTATTAATATCAAATGCCCTTAAGGTAGGTAAACACCTTACAATCAATCCTTTTATGGAAGGAATTCACTCTTATACACTTGTCTCTTAAGGTTGGGCAGCCTCTCAATGAGTTAAGATCCAAATACAATAAACTCCACACTTCTCATAAGGAGGGCACTATATTTATTTATAACTAGCAAGATAACCCTAATCATAACAACCTCCTAACTACCTAGTGGACTTTCTTTAATGAGGCCCCATTACATTTATTCAATAATAGCTACCATAGTGGACCTTATTTAATAATAACAATCATAGTAGACCTAGTCCACCTTACATTGAATGGCCTACACTAGTATTACTATACTATGGTCCATTTGGCCTCATATTACACCCCTAAGGAGGATACCATCATTAGAGAATAAATAGCATCAACCATTAACTTATATAATCGACCGCGGTCAGTGATAGTTAACCATGTTTGTTAGTGGAAATTATGTCAAGGGTTAGTGATTCATTAGTGGGGTAGCATAAATCATGGAACACCATATGAAACCATGGTTAATAAAACGTAAACCATGGTGAACCATAGTAAACCATCATTATTTGGTTAGGGTAGGTCACAAGGTATCCACTTAGTGAACCTATGACATAGTGCATACATTCATGGGATATTAAATAATACCCCTAATTTCACCATATATTGAAAAATATATCCCAAAATCCTTTTTTTGAACCCCCCTCCCAATACATATTTCCAATTAAAAAACCCATATGTTTACCAAATGATACTTTTTATACCCCCCAGTACTTATAAATACCCCCATACCCCACATCCGCGCCCCCCCCAAATACCTACAATATATTGACCCTATTTTTCATAATTAAAAAACCCCTTTATGAATGAACATGATAAGATATTGTTAAAAAAGGTGAAGCCCCAATGGTGTAGGTGGTTAGTGAGTTAGTAGAATCAACCACTTGTTGGGTAGTTGTTATATTCTTTGCATGTGTGTGGGGGTGTGCGTCAGATTTGACGACTGTGTCTAAAAATCCCATCACATGTCACTCTGTGTGGGTGTGTGCATCAGGGGATACCCGAGGGGGGACTAGGATTGCCCCCCTGATTATGTGAAGCGTTCAACTCCTGGCTCTATCTCGAAACCGACAAGGTTCAGGGTAGCACCCTGAAATTTATTCTTTTTTGGCAGTTTTTGCTATTTTTCGTTGTTTTTAGCGGTTTTCTAAATTAATCCTAGATAAAGGGATTAGGGTTTTGGTAGATGCATAATACCTAAAATATTGTATATATTGTATTGTGAATGGGAAATTAATACAATTAAGAGTTGAGAGGTGCGACACCAAGGAAGGCTAGTTTTCTCTCGGTTAAGGTTTCCAACATAAATCTCTGTGTACTATGTGTATGAGCCATTGATTAATTTTTGTTTTGCTTAAGAATCTATATGCATTTCTTTACATCACGAGTTTAAAACTTACACTACTAACATAAAAATGCTTGCATCCAACTATGGGCACTTATAGTCAACCATGGTCAACCATTTTTGTTAGCGTAAAATATGTTAAGGGTTAGTGATTATTTAGTTGGGTAGCATCAAGCATGGAAAACCATATGCAATCATAGTAATCCATAGTTAACTATCATCAGTAGTTTAGAATTAGGGGGCTAGTAACATCAACCATTATCATAATAAGCCTACATTCAACCATGGACCCTTAGAGTTAATCATAGTAAATCCAAATCAACCATATTAGTCAATGGAAATTATATTAGGGGTTAGCAATCAGTTATTGGGTTAATATTTACCATGGAAAACCATATGCAACCATGGTCATCCATTGTCAACCATCATTATTGAGTTAGGGGTTAGGGGCTTAGTGGGTTAGTAGCTTCAACCATTGACATAATAGGGTTGTATTTAACCTTGGCAACATATAGTCAACCATGATAAACTATTGTCAAACATAATCAACCATATTTGTTAATGGCCATTATGTTAGGGGTTAGTGGTCAGTTAGTGGGGTAGCATCAACCGTATGAAATCATGGTCAACCAAGATCAGTCATGGTCAACCATAATCGACCATCATTAATGGGTTTAGGGCTTGGGGGTTAGTAGATTACTAAACTTAACTATTAATGTATTAGGGCTACATTCAACCATGGACACCTATGAATTAATTATCAAGAGAATTCCTCAAAGAAAACCACTTATCAGTTTCCAAATTTGTTTTCAAGACATAAAGAGGAAATTTCCATTTGATTAAAGCATTTATAATAAACTTGTTTAAACATGCTTTTCAGTGCTCTTGTAACCAAATGAAGATGCAAAATTATCCAATTGTCCAACCAATGTGTACTGTAAAAATGACTTTTTCATTGTTATTCTCAACATTATAAGTGTGTCTAAATCAAGTCAATTGCATTAGAAAAGTGATGCTAATGCTAGAGCAACTTTAGACTTAATATATGACACTTAAACAACCATATTAATGACAATTAGATAGGAGAGATCCAATTTGAAAAGACCATCAGGAAAAAAAGTAATTTTTGGACATTATTTTGGTGGTGAATCATTCAAAATATTGTAATATCAAATTCTTTAAAAAATCATTGTTACAATTAAAAAAAAAAATGTTGACTTAAAGAGACCTATTTCCCATCTCTAATTGTTCAATGACTTAATCTTTTCTTTATTATCATGCATTTTCAATCAATCTCCAATGTTAATCGTGCATTATTAAGCCCATCATGAAACCAACCATTCAATCAAGCTTAATATAATTAAGCTTCTCATTTACAAACATAACATGACCTAAGAAGATAACTCTAAAAATGCAAATTCAATTTCTTCATATCCTTTGTAACAGCATCCCATTAATTAAGTCAACTAAAATAAACTCTACTTAATGTAAATGAGTACTTGTGAGAGCAAAAACAAACCACTAATAATCTTTTAAGAGAAAATATATAAAATAGAAAGTGATAGTAATGTCCATGCAAATACGGTGTCCAAATATTTATCGTAACCTCCAAATGTTCATCACAACCTTTCTCTAAAAGCTACTTTTTCCCACTCAAAGAGAAAGGCACTAATCAAATGATAAATATAGATACTTGTCATATTGTATGGCTAGGTGGGTCTTCACCACTTTGCCTAGTCATGATAAATACAAATACTTGTCATATTTTATGGCTAGGTGGGTCTTCACCACTTTGCCTAGTCAAGTGATAAATGCATATACTTGTCATATTATATGGCTAAGTGAAAGTATATGGCTAGGTGGGTCATCACCACTTTGCCTTGCTTTTAGATATCACTTATATTATACAATACCCCTTCATTAGACACATGTTATATGACTAGATGGGTATTCACTACTTGCCATTTGTCATAGCATAACCAACTCTCTCTTCAATGAAAATCATTTCCATATCTTTATTTTATTCTATAATTTATTTTTTAAAGATTACATCATGCTCATATCATATATGTTTAATTTAGGGGAAAGTAAAATTAGCTTATTTTCGGAGATTGCATCATATTTATAATAGCATGTGTAAAATTGTTCTCTAAAGAAACTATTTTTTTCCCTTTAGAACTTTGGCCCTACGCTCTCACTATGAATCTTACATGGTACAACTTGTACATTATAAAATAATCCTTCTCAACCTTAGCATGCTGAAAAAAAATTGCACAATATCCACACATTAAACTAGGTGTGCACATTGAAAATCACATTATACAATATTATTCATTTACGAAATTATAAATATTTTGTAACTTAATAAACTAATATTATTCTAATTTTTCATAAGCATTTAGAATGCATTGTATAACACGGGCATTAAATTCCATGTGCAAATGTTTATGAAGGCATGTACCTTAGATAACCTCCTCTTCTTAGTTGTGTTTTATAATTTGTTATTCTATACCTATGCCCAAACATAAAGGACTTGTGCAATAAAGATTATGGTATCCTAATTTTTTCAATGATAATTATGGTTTGTTTGTGTTTTATATATTAAACTAAATAAATTTAGTGAAATTGTTGATTGTGGATCTAAATAGTTTCTTAAAATATGTGGAGGAGACACAACTTTATAACCTTTGACATTTTTGACATTTTAAAGCAAGGCTTAAATTTACTAGCATCTAATATTTATAAAGAATAGATATAATCATTTTAATTAGATATAAATTTGTTTTTTAATGCTAATACGTATATAAGTGAGGAGTATTAGGTGATCAAATTATATAATTTATTGACGATGTTTTTTTTAAGTTTATTATTCTAATTTAACATGATTAACAAGATTTTTAATATTTACATAAGAAATTGCATTTAGTGATTTGGTCTCTAATATCTACATAAGAAATTGTATTTATGTTGATTTAGGGAAAAAAAATTCCCAACCAATTGTGTTAGAGAGTGGAAATTGAAGATGAACATAAATTTTGGATTACAAAAACATTGCCTTTCAATGAAGATATAGTTTTGATCATGAACATGTAGCAACCTCATGTTTGAAGGAAATTTGTATACAAACTACTAAAGGGAAAATGAAGAATCCTTCATGAGTACTTGAAGATGGACCAAAATCGGACAAAACCAAGCAAAACAATAGAGATGAACAATATGGGGCTAAAATTGTGAATAAGAATAGAGAATATGGGATCATACATGATACACCAAATGTTACATGATGATTATAAGAGGGAACACATCCATCTAGGCAATGATAAACATGTAGAAGATATGGATGGAGGTGAAGACCATGGAATTGAATGTGAGAACTTAACACCTAATAGAGAAACACTTGTTGTCTTGGTAGTTGATAAAGCAAAGTGTTCTAAGTTATCTATCATTTTAATGATTTACGATTCAAAATCAACATATAGATGACCATACTTGAGTTTTACATCTTTGTTATGGTATATATCGCAATGTGTATTATAATATGATGTGTTTTATTATTGTATAAGTTTTTTTCATCTTTGTTAGATTTAAATATTTGTATAAATTAATGCAATTAACTATTGTTAATGGTATACCACTCAATGCAAGATAAACTACTACCCTTCAATAATGTATTTTCTAGTACATGTAAAAATGTATGGAAATTCTTAAGTGCTTTGGGTGTTAAATATAAATAATATCGTACATCTAAGAAAGATTGTTTTCTATAAAATGTATGATATAAAGATAAGTATGTATCTCATGTTATATATTCGACTACCAGGTGTGGACATGCAACACAGATAAGTGACATACCTAACATTAGTGATGCACTTACTCTCACACATAAGAAATGAACCTCACCCATGCTCATAAGCCACACACTCATGTGCGTATGCCACACACCTAACCTATAGATGAACCTACCCACACACCTAGACTAACCTATGCATGCCAGTGATACATGTAACATAAGTGTTGCACCTAACATGTACACATAAACAATGTATCTAACCCATGCACCTAACCAACTCCACTCATCTTGGGATTATGTTCTACTTATCATGCATCCTACATTAATAGTTGTTATTTTAGATCATTTTTACCCCTCTACTAACAAGGTCATTATTTATTTCCCATCAATATATTTCCAACAAGCCTAAATTTTCTAAAAATTAATCTTATACTGATGAGTTGTGGTTTGCATGAGTTTTACATGATTAGTGGGTCAAGTTAGGGTGATAAAATGTTTTAAGACTAACAAATTCCATGATTTGTCCCTAGAGTGCATACATGATAGTTGGATGGTTTAAAGTATCAGTAGAGCTTCACAATGATATATCATATGCCATATTTTTTCCTCCATGACAAAATGACAATTGTCACATTTTATGGTATGTCAAGTTGGGTCAAAACAAAGATACAATTCAAGCATTCAATCTACTTCCAAACACATATGTATTGCATAATTAATTCTTCCACCATTTAGTACTCTCATGATTCTTTCCAATGATATATGATATGCATGATTTTTCCTCCTAGTGATCCATTGACAACTTTTGCAATTTCAAGTACATAAACACAATAATAATTTGGGTGGCCATGAAGTGGTTCATTTTCAGGGATTGAAATTTTCCATTAGACACATCTTGTTTACATAACCAATGCTTCCACCATTTTGTGTTGGCTAAAATATTTGCAATTATATATGACACACATGATTTCATCTATTAGTAATCTACCTACAACTTTTGGAATTTCAAGTGCATAAACATGATTATTCAAAAAGGTCATGAGTGGTTTTTTTTCATAGATTAAAATATGTTATAAACTATGACCAAGTTGTAGGACTAGTCGTTCCATGATTTAGTGTATTCCAAGTGCTCTCTAATGACATATAACAAGCCAATTTCCCTTTCTTTTTTCATATAAAAATGCATAGGAAACTCAGAGACTTCACCACTGTTGACAAGTTGTAACCAAGGTAAACCACTGGTATTGATAATCAAAAGATGACACATAAGGCATGGAAATAAAACCTAGGGGAACACAACCTACACATACAAAGGATACAAAAAGGAAAACAAAATAGGATGCAATGAGACATAGAAAGACACAAGAAACATAATTGGGAAACAAAATGGGAAGAGAAATTATGCAAAATAAGACATAGTAGGATGAAAAATAGGATGCATAAAGATTTCAAAAAGGATGCAAATAAGAATGCATGAACAAATAGGATGTAAAACAAAATATGACACAAATGAGACATAGAAGTATAAAAAAACATCGATGGACTCAAAATACGATGCAGAAGGATGCAAAATGGAATGCATAAGGACACAAAAACAAGACACAAAGAAAGTGTCATGCATCCTAAATCTATTTTTCTATCATATGGAATGCAAAATGAGATATTGCAACCTTATTTTGCAATAATGCTACAAGTTGAGGGACTTCACTGATTCAATTGTGCACTCATGTGTAGAGTTGATTTATACATTATTCTCTTCATAACTTAGAAGAAAAAGCTCCTCTCCCATCACTAGTATAGAAAAAAAATTGCTTGCTTCTCAAGCAACCATGAAAGGCATTTTCCCATTAAGTAACAAAACTTGATTTGTAGTATTTCTCGACTAGGAATTTTCAATCAACTTACCCATCAAGAGTGCAATATTAGGGGGGGGGGGGGGTTTNGGGGGGATTTCCATCATATAATATATTTATCTTGCGGATGCAAATATTCTTTGACAATATTGAACATAATTATACCCTTAAGACCTTAGTGTTCAAACTAGAGCTCTAATACCACTTTGTCACATGCATGACTTCATTCCCTTTAGAATGGATCATAATTCATATATAAATCTTCCCCAACTCTTCTTGTACTCAATAAAATCACCACATGTAGACAAGTGTTTTACTATGTAAACAAGAAAAACAGTATATGTCAGTCCATAGTTCAAATCTGAAAAAACTTTCAAAATTGGAATTACAAGCCTTTAATTTTATCATATAAAAAATAACATAAAGATGTTAATTTTAGTATAGTCTAAACATGATAAATGATTGGGCCATTTGTTGCCTAGCTATAAGCATTTTGATCGAATGACAACTTGTTGTTGGGGTTATGAGATGACAAGGGCCATGGGCTTTCTAGGCTCTCTCTCTCTCAAGTTTATTAGGGCTTACACCTAAACACACTAAGCCTAATAGGGAAAAGGGAAAAACATAATTGAGCATTCAATCACACCAACTAAATAGAGTGGGATGTATAGTAGCTCAACTTCTTAACAAAATAAATGTTGCAACAAATAGTTGGGTAAATTCCTAGCACCAATGTAGATCAAACCTCTTTGTCAATTTCAATTGGTTAAAGGCTCAATCCTTCCTAGCACTAGTTAAACAAGAATTTTGTTATTAATTTGCATTGACAACAATATATTCAATATTAATCTTACACTACCAAGTCCCTCATTAGAGAAAGAATTCAATGGATCTTGGTATAACTACCCTCCTCATATAAATACACACTTTGGTCTAAAAAAGGTGAACCTAGAATTGCAAATTTAAATTCATCATTTTCTCCAAAACAACATCCCCTTGCCTCTCTCAATTGATATGAACTAGACTTGAGTGTAAATGAGTATGTGTGATGGCAGAAAGAACCCCTAATAGTCTCAAGATGAGGTATATATAGTAAGAAGTGGTAGGTAAGATGTTGATACTAATGTGTATAGAAGTGAGGTCCATATATTACTCACCAACTCTTTTTTCTCATTCTATTTTTTTTCCACTCAAAAAGAGACTATGAAAGTGATATATATTTTTATCATGTCATGTGGATATTAAGGTCTTCACCACTTGCCTTGTCTCTAACTTGCCATTTGTCATATATGACTAGCCTCTGAGTGAAATGATGAAATGATAAATATTTGTCATGTTATATGGTTATGTGGGTCTTCACCACTTGCCTTACCTCTAACTTGCCACTTGTAATATAATAATCCTTTCTCCCTAATAACAACCATTCCTTTTATTTAACTTACTTTTTGAAAATTATGTCATACTTACCTCATAACCATATATTCAAATTTAGAAATAAATTATTTTATAATGTTGTTTCAGTTTTCTAGAGATAAAATGTGTGAAAGATTAGATGCTTCATACTCTTTCACATAATTTATCTCCAAAAAAAAATCAAACAACATTATAAATAACCGTAAAAATCTACATTCTCAAAAATTATTTCCTACTTAAAACAATTATATTTACAAATAAAATTTTAACTTTATATTCTCACTAACAACTTTACATAATCATAATAGAACATATACATTATAAATACTACCTCTCATTAAACTTAACATAAACAAAATATTTACTTAATATATACCCCATTAAAAACTTTACATGATCATGTTACAATATATACATTATAAATACTAATCTCATAAAACCAAGCACTTATACATTACATTATGAATATCAAAATAAGATATCATATTTTTTAATATATAGCTTTATATAATTTTAAATTATATATTCATTATGAATATCAAAATAAGATATCATATTTTTTAATATATAACTTTATATAATTTTAAATTATATATTCATTATGAATATCAAAATAAGATATCATATTTTTTAATATATAACTTTATATAATTTTAAATTATATATTCAGTAATCATCCAATCTTTAGATTGAGAGATAATCATATAATATTTATTCAATGATTAATATAATTATAAATATTTTGTAAATTAATAAATTAACATTATTGGTTATAAATGTAGTTTTACAACATTACTTGCATAAAATTCCATGTGAACATGTTTGTGCCAGCCTCAACATGTATCAAAATTTGTGCATGGAGGTTTATGCCGACCATATACAATAACAATGATGATCAGCCTATACTTTTTTTTTATACTTAAAAAAATATTAAGCGAAATGGTTGATCACGGATCGTAAATATTTTTTTATTCCTTGAATAATTTTTTACTATTTGATTGAATATGTGACATTGAACCAAACTTCAAGATCGTTGACATTCGAAAATAATGCTTAAATTATTAGCATTTAATATTGGCATAGAATCAATATCATCATGTGAATTAGATATGACCAATTTTTAAATGATAATGAATTAGATATGAACAATTTTTAAATGATAATGTATATATAAAGGATGAGTATCATAGTCATGAATTAGATTCTTCGAATTTTCAAAAGAAAGATTTATGATTTTATTTTAATAGGGTAAAGTTATTATTACCCATACAAATTTCAACAAATTTTAAAAGAGTTGTTTAAACTAAAATTAAATAAAATACAAACAAATAAAAAAAAAAAAAGTGATCCTGTAAAAAATTTCAATTAAAAGACATAACAGCAAACAAACCTATCTTTACAAAGTGTCTAGAGGAAAAAGTGGAAGAAAAAGTTCAAGAAAACTTTAAAATGAATTATTAAAACTTAAAAATTAAATTTAAACTTAAATTCAAATAATTATCCTTTCCATTTTTATTTATCAAAATTATGGATATTTAAAAATAAATTGAAATGCTTTTTAAATAGAAAATAACTTATTTTTGCCAATTAAAATATTTTTATTCGTATTAATTTGTATTTTTTATCTAAAAAAAATAATTCTACAATAATCTAGTAGTAACATTATCTATTTAGACAAAATCTATTTTTAAATAGAAAAGAATTCATCCTTGCAAATTAAAATATTTATATTACTTTTATTCGTATTAATTTGTATTTGTATTTTTTTATCTAAAAAAGAATAATTCTACAACAGTCTAGAAGTGACATTATCTATTTATACAAAATCTATTTTAAGTCATTAATCTATTTTCTTACATCTAAAATAAATGAACTCTTAACCAATGAAAAATAATTTAAATCATACTCTAAAACCATATCTTGTATTAATTGTCTAACAAATTTTGAAAATATCTTTTTTAATTAAAATTTTATCTATTTTGGAAATTCATTTATTTTTATCAAAATATGATCAATTTTTTTAAATGTGTTATTTTGAAGATTATTAAATAAAACCATTTAAATATACTAATAATCAAGAAAACTTTATCAATCCACTATTACTAAATTACATCCAACTTCACATATGAACAAGAGAGCTACAAAGTAGTAAGTCCTTGCGTAGCTCGCGCAATCTCTTAGAAAATTGGTAATAGGGTCAATTGCAATTGTGGTTACCTTTCAAATCTTTGCTTCCACGAGATTTGAATCAATTGGATATGGAATTGTGTGTGGAATTAGAATTGCATATACGAGGCATATCACATTTGGAGAAATTGGATCATTGATATAAGACACTGGCTCTAGAGAAATTGTTCGTTGTGAATCTGCACCTCAAGTGATTCTTTGTTATTGGTGGTCTATATTCTCCTGTTCGTTTCACTACCAAGAGTCAACTTTCATAAGTCTATCATGGTTTCTCCTCAACTTATAATGCACACTATCATAATTTGTTAGTTGGTTACCAAGGCCTCATTGACCCTTTCAAATGAAATAAATCAGTTGAGATAGTAAATAGAATAAGATGGGCCATTTCACTTCCAAGGAGGGAAGAGCCCAACAATAACACTAAGCTAAATCCTCTTCTTTCTCTTATATTGCTCTTATTGTCTACCTTCCTATCTTTTGTTCTATTTGTTGATAATAATTGTGTTATATTATGTTATATCTAACTAAATAAACTAACTAGCGTAAACAACTAACAACTAGTTATAAACCAAGAAACAAGGTAATAAATAAAGTATAGTATCCTATGTAGTACAAAGTGATTCAGTGACTATCATTTAGTCACAAAAAAATGAGTTTATGAGATAACTCTATAGGATGAATTGAAATGGTTTCTGATTTCTAGCAAATAGCCAATGGGCATGTTTGACAATGTTACCCTATAATTGAAAACTAATGATCATGGTGTATCGTAATAACATAATCCAAAGAGGCAACGGAATATCCAGTTACTCGTTAAGATGTAAATGCTATGTCTTGGACCATCATAAAAAAATGCAACGCCAATAATTCATGTTGGAAAGGAAAAACTTTGTAGGATTTATACATAGTGTCTTAATCGATACCTACTCAAGCACACATGCCAATGAAAGAAACATGCCAAAACACTTACTATAAACCAAACCCGATGGGGTTAAGGCTTAGTTAGGGCAGAGTGTAGTTGATTATTATGCCAATGCTATGGATGTGGTTACTTGGATGTATGTAAAGTGTCATATGCTAATGCTAGCATAAGAAAACACAAGCCACATTCCACTCCACTATTTCCATATCATTAAGTTGGCTATCCTCTTTTGCTTTCGCTCACCTATGAGTCCCTTAAACTTTAAGAAAAATTTACATATGCAAGTCTAAAATTGGTTGATCCCACAGAGATGGAGAGGTAGAGGTGGGAGAAGCACAATAACAAGAGGCTTGGAAAAAGATGGAAAGTGCAGGTGTGTGTTCATGGGTCCATACCACATCTAATAGTCTTTGAATGAGTTTGCACCTACTTATTTTGTAAATTGGGGCTTCATTAAAATTACAATTATCCAAATAAAGTGTGTTTCTTTGTAGTTTCTCATCTGTTTCTGGCAATTATAGGTCTATCTACATTAGCATTTCCTCATTGGTGTTCTACGTGCCTTGAAACATTTAAGTACCAAAGAGGAGATCCATAATGTCATTATGATGACCTTACTACACTACTATGAAAGAGAAAGCTTGGGCATGACCTTGGCTTTTCAAACTTCTTTCTTTGATGAACTAACCATACATGTGCAAGTGAGGGAAATGGCCTTCAACTACATAGGTAGCAACTACCACCACATCTGTTACAACTACCTATGCACCATCTATTTTCTTTCCTCTTTATGTGCTTAGTAAGTGGTGTATATCTTCCATAAATAGATAACTAGTAAGGTATATGTGCCACACATCGTGGAAAACCAATTGAGCAAAGGTGGTGTGTCTTCCAAAGGAGATAGTGTGATTAAGAGAGGATAAGTGTCACACCGACACCGAAGTAATGGAAAACTTGTAGTCATTCCAACTGCATCAACAAGCCTAGGATCTACTCACAGAGACAACTGAATCAAGTAGGAGAATTGATGGGCAAGATTAAAAAAGGGCCCAAGATCGGCAAGCTATAACTTTGATCACACAAATACCTTCAAGGCACATATTGCATCTTTAGTTTTTATGATTTTTTGGGGAGCTTTAGTACGTTGCTAGTCCCTTGCAAAAGTTTATTTCAATTCCATCAATGGCCACACAAAGGTGGTTGTAATGGGAATCAAATCCATTGAACACTTAGACTTCGACACAAGCATGCATGCCAAGGAGTTCAACAACTCTATAATCTTTAAGTTCACATAGGGCATACATAGTGTATCTCAAGGAGCACCATAAAAACCATCATACCTTTAATATATGAGTCAAGATGGTGTTAGCCATACCTACAACATGGATAATTTTCTTCGCTTGTTGAGTACGACACCTACAAATGTGATACAAATAGAAACATGTACCTGCCAATTATATGTGGAGAATGACTAATATAATTGATGATTCCAAATAGAAGTAATCAAAGAAATACACAAAAATGGCATTTATTAATGCACATCATTCCTTCACTTCCTTATCTTTAACATTAATTTTTTTACAATTTCTATGCTTTTGAATTTCAAATATAAGAAATACCATTTTTATGTTTTCTAAGTTCAAATATAAAAAATGACATTTCTAATTTGATGTATTGAAATCCAAATTAAAAAATAAAATAAAATAATTATATATTTTAAACCAAAAAAACTTTTGAAAACTTTACATAAATAAATAATAAACATATGTTTCACTTTGATAAACTGAAGGAGATTGAAGTGGAATTGAGTTCTACCAGAAATATTCCCACTCAATAATTTGTAACATAAATATTCCCACTTTGGCAAACACAGTGCAAGATTTTGATTAAGTTATATCGGGATGTAGTAGACGTGTCGAGTAAAACTACTATCAAATGTCGATTGATGTGTCTCTCTGCAACCAACAAAGCGCACAGTATGGTGACGATGGTCGATTAAAGTCAATTCTGATCAACCATGGATACCAGAAAGCCAAGATCCATTACTGGGAAGAGGACAAAATTGTTGAAAAATGTGCGGCTGAAACGAAAATGCAAGAAAGTGTTTTAAATGAATTGAGACAAAGGACACTTGATGTCCAAAGACATGAGAATGGACATATGGTAGGCTCTCATTAATCGTGGACCCATTTAACTTGGACCATAAATGCCACACTTCATCATATATTTTGAAGCCTCTGGAACATTGGCTGAGCTATGCACAGTTAAATTACGTCAATTGTCATCATACTTCTCTGTAGTGGAACACTACAGTGATGCCATGATTCAGCTGGGACGTAAATAGTCCAGTTAGGTCAATTGCCATTACATCTCAGCTTTGGAATATTCTATCATACTTCTCTGTAGTGGAACACTACAGTGATGCCATGATTCAGCTGGGATGTAAATAGTCCAGTTAGGTCAATTGCCATTACATCTCAGCTTTGGAATATTCCACTTGGAAAACAAATTTAAATTTTAAAAAATAATTAATTTGTTAGAGTGATCTATACTAGGTTTACTGATTACAATTATAATTCAAGAAATTCAATAGTCCATATATCAATAATTTATGATTTAACAAAAATCAATATACCAAGAATTTATGACTTAACAAGAATCAAGATGTCTAAAAACACTTCAGTAAGTAAGATTTTACTGAACCAAATATTTTATCAATACTGAATCCCTAGTGAAAAGAATGCAAAACCTACCTTTGAAACATTAGCTAAACTATGCACAACTAAAAGACACACCCATGAGGTTTTACTGAGCCAAATATTTCATCCAAGATTGAATCCTAGTAGAGAAAGAATGCAAATGCAAGACCTACCTTTAAAACATTAGCTGAACTATGCACAGAAATTAGGTCAATTGTCATCATACTTCTCTGTAATGGAACACTACAGAGAGATCATGATTCAGCTGGGGATATAAATAGTCCATTTTGGTCAATTGCCATCGCATCTCAGCCCTGGTGGGATACTCCACTTAGATCTATAATGGGTTCAGCTTTTTTCAGGGGAAAGATTGTCACCAAACTTTTTTGTCCTTGTGCAGCGTACATCAATCCGGCCCTTTTCCACAGCAAGGATTGTGAACGGACAGTGCCACCAATAGGGTAGCAACACCTACCACAAACAAGAAAATCATGACAGACCGAAAAGCAGGCATGACAAGCACACAGAAACAATTACTCCACTTAGGGGGGCAGAAATTAAAACTTTTGATGGATTGTAAAGTGAGAATTCAATGCACACATAGAAAATTGTCGAGAGCCCTATTTTTAAGATGGTGCCAGGAGAAGATCCCCAAAAATCCCTTTGACTTTGTAAAATTGTGTTTATTGTGGAATAGTTAATTGGGTTTTTTAATATGAACATGAGGTGGTGCGCGGCATGTCTATATAAACCTCCTCCCAAGCCAGTTGGAAGATGTGCTCACGTTCCGTCTTTCGAGAAACAATCTATTTTGTATGCTGCATTGTTCCTCTTTTTCACCTCAAGCTTCTGCAAGTTGGAGAGCTCTTCGTTGCATAAAACCCATCTCTTGATTGTTTTCTCCTGGGAGAGCAAAATGGGTTCTCAGCAGAAGAGCAGCCTACTCCTCCTTGCTCTGATGATGATGATAATAAGCTTAGCATTTGTGCAGGAATTGCAGGCAATTCCCATCTCGAGTAAGTACTTTGGCCCCTGTCTTTTCTTTGGGACTTGTCTTATTGTATTATATATAACAATGGGCTCATAATCGGGTATTAGTAGTTTATAATGTCATCCTTTACTTTATGAATGAACCAGTTTTTATAATCTGTTGGATTAGAATTGCGATCCTCTTCGAAGTTCTGAGAAGCCCACTTGCTTTTTTTGTTGATTATTGTTACATTAGTGCATGTGTTATTACTGTGTTGGAGTCAGCAACATCGCACAATTTCAATTTTGGGTTATTGTCTCATGGCAATTTTTCTCCTGCAGGGACTCTGAGATTGGCAGACCAGAAGAAGGAGGTAAAAAATCATTGAGTTTCATGTGAATTTTGTATTCTTATTGCCTCTAGGCTTTCTAGGCCAGGATGGCTCTCTTCTTTGTCCCAAAAAGGGGTTCACAAGAGACAAGTGTGGCCTAAAGCTTTGCGAACCCAGAATCATGGTCCTGCATGTTAAAAGTGAATCCTTTTGGCTTTGTGGCTTGTTTACTTTAATGCTGGGTCATGGGGGTATCTCTATGGCTATCCTATCCATCATGGTATGTCCTGTCTCTGGAGGTCGGTAATATGCTAGTAAGCTTAAGTCAACTAAACTCTGAAGATCGTGTTTTGCTTTGCAAGCCTGTCAAGGGTGTCTTGTTAATTCCCTTGGCTTAGTTACTGGCTTGTGTAATTGTAAGTCTAATCAATCCCATGGGATTTGCATGGGATATGAGAGTCTCTTTTCTATTCCGAGGATAACCTCATGGGAAACCAGAGGGTTGTTTTTCCACATTCGTAAATGACATTTGGAGTAAACCTGTGTAAACTAGTGCACCTCTTCTAGGTGATTTGAACTGCGCACCTGCCAGCATTGCACTAACCAAAGGCCCAATAACATTGGCAATAACTAGTTGAGCTAACCCCTTGTACTGGATATGAGAGACTTTAAGCATATTCTTTGGTGGATTGGCCTTTAAATGGTTTTGATTATAACTCCTTTGCATATTCTTTCATAACATTGGCAACAAGCCCAATAACATTGGCAACAACCAGTTGAGCTAACCCCTTGTACCGGATATAAGAGACTAGTGGATTGGCCTTTAAATAGTTTTGATTATAACTCCTTTGCATATTCTTTCATATCATTGGCCACAACCAGTTGAGCTAATCCCTTGTACTGGATATGAGAGACTTTAAACATATTCTTTCGTGGATTGGCCTTTAAATGGTTTTGATTATAACTCCTTTGCATATGCTTTCGTGGATTGGCCTTTAAATGGTTTTGATTATAACTCCTTTGCATATGCTTTCGTGGATTTGCCTTTAACGTTTTGATTATGACTTCATTTTGAGCGCTCGGGGCTCAAACATGAACTCCATGCTTATTAGGCACCCACGTTCCTGCTGTAGCTTGGAAGGTCCGCATCTGCTGCATATGTTTAGGACTCAGCTGCTCTCAAAGCTCACACGCCCCTATTTTTTTAGGGCTATTAACCCAGTTCACACCCTCTACTGGGGTTCATTTCAATTAGAGAATTAAGAAGAATAAACCTAACCTGATTTTGACAGGCCCCATAACTGTGAGTGCTTCCTACCTTGATGGAAGAAGGCTTGGTATTCCATTTGAACCTTTGGTCTGGAATTTCCGGACTTGTTGCCTTAATGGGCATGCAGATTGCTTTGGTCTGTCACAATCAGAAAAAGCATGAGTCTCCAAACTTCAAAAAGATTTAGCAACTCTTAACTAATCAGAAGCAGGAATCAGGCCTTGCCTGGTTTCTATGCAATGGGAATTGATCAAGGTAACTTGGTAGGAACAAATATTTCTTCGGCAAGAGAGCCATGTCATGTTGACATTCTAAAAATATATATAGTTCTTGTTGTTATACTTATGATAAGAATACACAATAAAATTTTCAGATAATTACTTAACCTTTTCTGGTCATCCAAAAATATGCATAGCTTTAAATGTAGCTTCTGACAACTGTCTGAAAGTTTCTTCTTTTTAAATGGTTGTTAAGATCAAATAACTACCACCTGTATGTTCTGTGATGTTCTACCAATGGTTGTTTAGATCAAATAACTACCACCTGTATGTTCTGTGATGTTCTACCAAAAGCTTGCTAGCTAATGTCAGAAATCATAGCTGGAGCCTGGGATTCTATGTTCACAAGATTATCAATATTTTTACAAAATAACTATCCCATTTGTATCATTACAGTTTAATTTCAAATTGCAATAATTTATTTTCTAGGGAATCTCTGTATCTCTCTGACAATGACAATGAGCGTGATACTGTTACAATATCTACTTTATGTATCACTGAGAGAGTCTTAGAGAAATGGCTAAACAAACTGCAGCCTGACATTTTTTCTTTATATTTGCATACGGAACAGATAGTTCAAGAAGAGACGTGGAACCTAGAGGCAGATAACATTTTTTTCCATGGCCGAAGTGACATCGAAAGCCAAGACTATCCTGGCTCTGGTGCTAATCATAGTCATGAACCCCGCCCCCCTGGAAGACCATAGCTTGCTTTTGTGATGCAAAGTTGAGTTTGCACAGGCTTGCATTATTTCTGCTACTGTGCACTTATCACTTTGTATAACTGCTGTACTGCTAAGAAGGTATTGATTCTGTAGAGTTATACAGTAGTATCTTAGTAATAACAGTCTGACTGCTCATCTGTAGAAGCTTTACAGACTACTAGGAAGTTAGTAGTATGTACAAGTGTAGAATCTGTTTCTCTATAAAGTTTATTTCCAGTAGGTTTAGCCGAATTTTTACCTGATTGCAATTAGTATGTATGAATTCCAACTATACTTCAAGATGAAGAGATTTATCTCCATGTATTTTGTGTTTTAATAAAATGTCTCTTATATATTTCTAGTAGGTTGAGCCGAATTTTTACCTGATTGCAGTTAAGCATAAATTAATTCCAAGTATACTTCAAGATGAAGACATTTATCTCCATGTATTTTGTATTTTAATAAAATGTCTCTTATATATTCATCATGACTAGCCTATAATTTTAGTAAATCCAGTAATCCATGTAATTTAGGCCTAGAGATATCTGATCTCCTTTTCTCTTTGCAAATCTATAAGAGTCCTCTGACTCTAGTCTCTGCACTGCGGTACTTAAGTAAACCATCGAAAGCATGTCAAGCCTGCAAGTTGTACTCAATATCCCATTTGTTTTACGTCTTGTTCCACCATACTGATTGGGGTTTGAACTTGTCTTTTGATTTATTTGATGATTTGGTCTTTAGAGGTTTAATTGCATACAAATTTTATAACATTTTTGTTGAATAAAAGTCACATAATCTATTTTTCTCTGCAAGTGGTTTCTCTGTGTATAAAAATGGACTCTGGTTTGTGACTGGACCCCTATAATTTAAGTACATTTACAGGTTCAATATGCTTCTAAAGTGGTCAGACATAAATTTTAATGGTACAGATAAAAGTGTTGATAGTAGTTGTTGGAGGCTATACATCAGATTAATTACTCTAAAGAACTTAGTAATTCACCCTTGGATCTTTTAGCTCTACTGATTAGTTGCAGATAATATTCTTGATCAAGCAAGAATGATGTTCTTTGGAAAGAACTGCATAATGCCAAGATGCATATTTTTTTGTTATTGTGCCTTGCATACTTGGGATTCAATGTTTGGATGAAATTACTAACTTTTGGTCTTTGCTTATATAGTAGAACCGACTGCAAGTTTAGCATTATCACTCTTTCTAATTTGTGCACTTCAAAACCTATAACTACCTCTCAAAATTGTAGGTTAGGGAATGTCTACATTGAATCCTAAGCAGAAATATTTTCTGCAGACTAACAAACTTAAGCGTGTTGTTGCCCGTTTTGCTCAAGTTTTGGAAGATGCCCCAACATGTGTTCGCCACAAGTTTTCTGCTAGTCTGAGTTTGTGCTAAAGCAAGATCCCATCAAGCTGAGAATCTACACCAGAGTTTCAGTAAAGTTGCGCTAGTTAGAGTTTAGCCCCAGTCTATATCAGAGTCAGCGATAACTGTTAATTGTCTCTTCACTGTGTTTAAGGCTTGAAATATGGTAGATTCAAGCTACTCTTTTGTTCTTTTTAGATACCTGATATGGTTATGACTCTTTTATATTTATGTTAATGACAATATAACAGATGGAAACAAATACTTTCCTCCATTTCCAGATTGATAGAATGAGGATGATGGTTTATGGTTTCAAAATTGACAATGAATGGAGTGATGATGATGGTGTATGGTTTTAAAATTGACAATGAATGGAAGATACTTGTGTTTTCTCTCAAATTGATGTATGAATAATGAGTTTGAATATGATCATCACGGTTGTTCAAGCCTTATTAGTTTGCCCATTAACCATTAAGGAAGGAAATTATCCTACCCATTTAAACTCACTTTTCAACATGTTAAGGGCTATGCAATCCAATGAGGATTGCTTCAAGTGAGACTCCACCATTGGGTAGTGAAAAAGATAGTAGTCTTCGGAATTTTTGTTAGAATGGTAGGGACTATTATTACATTTATGTGATAAGTATACTTAATTTGATTCACTAAATAATCTTATATAATAATGAAAGATAACCAATAACATAAGAATTGTCGAAAGTACAATAAGTACTTTTCAAGATAATATTACTTGTGATATATTTGCTCAAATGAGATAGTTACAAATAAGAGTTAGGCCCCTTTACTCCTCTCTCTATGATGAGGAAGCAAATATGGCTCTCTCTATGATGAGGATGCAAATATGGCTGAGATGTGGATGGTGAAGAATTTGGGATCAATTAATCAAAGGTGTGGGATTTGGTTTATGTGAACCAATAATAAACTAATCATTAAATGATGCAGATTCAAGTTTTGACATATTAAATTTAATAGATGAATTGACAAATGGTGTAGGATTGGTTTCTACAAATTAATTGTAGAAGGATTAGGATGACTTTCATTTAATGATGAAGTCTCAAAATATTTAAGGCTTTCTATCATATCAAGTTTAATAGAAGTAACAATACCATGTCCACATTGATGAAGTTCACCACCTATATAACCTATTCAACGAAGAAATTTGGAACCAATTATGCTCGTATGTCATTCAAGGTCAAGAGGTGAAGATCTACAGGTAGCCATTAGTTTATGGATAGATGAAAAAGAAGGATTAAATTCTTCAATACATGATATAATACTTCTTTTGAAGCGGTGAATAGTGGCCCAAATTAACATGTACTGGTTCTTTCTCCTTTGATTTATCCAAGAGTTTTGGAAGTCACGTTCATGAGTTTCTTTAAGTTCATTAATACAAAGGCAATCCTCTGAGCAACCTTAAGTACTTCTTAGCGCACTTCTTGTACATGGATATGATTGAGGAGGTATGGAGCATGGATGGACTTGATCTTGTCCAATAGAGGAAAGAGGAATTCATCGCCATGTGTCAAATCTTGATACTTATCAAAGAGATGCACATTCTCATTATGAAGTGGTGCAACCTCCTTACAAAGATAGGTAATAGAGTGTTTTGAAAAAATGACATCATATAGAAGTTGGATATCAGTTTCTTGCGATGAAAGATTCCTCTCAGAAGTATTGAAGGACCATTTTATAGAGAAGAAAATTCACTACAATGTGAAACAATATTATCCTATAATGAATCATTTTCAATATGAAGCTTTCCATTAATATCATTAATATCTTGCAAAGAGGAAAATTCATTAGAAAGTTTGTAATGATAAATTTGTAGAGAAGCAAACTTCTCTTGACCTTTATAGAGAGTTTCGATTTCCTTATGGGATTTTTAAACGAATGATTCTTCATCAAAGATTTTCCAATTATGAAAATAAATATAGGTATTTACAATTGTCAATATGGTGGACAAAAGTCAATATAGTGGAATTTTTAAATGAATAATTTTTCATCAAAGATTATTGCAATTGTCAATATGGTGGGCAAAAGTCAATATAGTGGACAAAAGGTGCAAAGTGTTTAGACAAAACATACTAAGTGTGAGAGCTCCATGGAAGAAATGATATGATTTGCCTTACAAAAAATAATATCATCCTTAAAGGAAAAATCATGCCCCCTCAAAGGAAAAATCATGCCCCCTCAAAGGGAAATTGGAAATTTCCCAAGTAAGGAGCCTTTAAAAAAAGATTTTCCCCTTCTTAGGAAAAGAAATCCTAAGATAAAAGTTATCTTTCACTTTTATAAAAGTAGCTTCAAAAAATTTTGAGCACCCATTTTAACTTTTCCTCTCAAATTTTGTAAATATTTTTCAATTTCTTTTCCTTTAAAAAAATTATAAATATTTTTATTTTAAAATTTTCTTGCATCTTTTTTTTGGTAAAGAGGATGTCAAGGTAATTGAATGCAACCTTCTCCCTACAACAAAAATTCTTGACCAGTTTCCCTAATCCAATCACTTAAACACACATGTTGAAAATGCTTATTTTGAATTAGTAGCTTTGAAATTAAATTGAAAACATAAGAAAAATCCTTATTAAGATCCATGGGAGTTTGGGTTTGGTTGCAAGAAGTGAGAAAGTTGTTGCACACACATTTCAAATGCATAGTTCGATGTCAAAGAGTGAGTGAGGAGAACACAACATTGGGCCATGGGTATTGGGGACCTTGGGCTCTTATCACAACAAAAAAAAGTGTTCATAAAAGTGTTGTTAAGATCATCGAACACATTGTTGAAAATATGGTTGTTTTGTGCTTAAAAATTTGTAGAGATCGCAACAGTTTAGGTTAAGGCTCGAGCATAGTAATCTATGAATTGAAGCTAGGGTACATGAGTTTGTCACATTAAAAAAATTCCCCCACAAAAAACTAAACATAGATGACCCAAGCTAGGACACATGTTCTAATTGTGAAAAGTTGCTCCAAAATAGAAGAAACACATACATAAAATTAAGTGTCTGCAAGAGAAAATTCACAAATGAAGTAAAGGCTAGGACCAAAAACCACATTGCTACAAAAAACTCCAATATTGTATTGTCGATTCTCTTCATCACCATGCCCCATACAATCAACAAATTAGTGTTCGATCAAAACATTTACTCCGCATTGAGTTTCTACCTAATAAAAATTGTAGAGTTTGCAATAGTTTAGGTTAAGGCTCGATCATAGTAATCTGTGAATTGAAGCTAGGGTACATGAGTTTGTCACATTAAAAAAATTCCCCCATAAGAAAACTAAATGCATAGATGACCCAAGCTGGGACACATGTTCTAATCGTGAAAAGTTGCTCCAAAATAGATAGAAACACACGCATAAAATAATGTGTCTACAAGAGAAAATTCACAAATAAAGTAAAGGCTAGGACCAAAAACCACATTGCTACAACAAACTCCAATATTGTATTGTTGGTTCTCTTCATCACCATGCCCCATACAATCAACAAATTAGTGTTTGATCAAAACATTTACTCCGCATTGAGTTTCTACCTAATAAAAATATTACATTGTTGTGAATTCCAATCTATTTAGAGGAAAAACACAAAAAATACACCTCAATTTTTTCACACATGCTAATTCTTTTGTTTCTTGTAATTTTTTAGCTAAGATATCAAATCAAATTCCAAAGAGTGCGATTAAGATTCTTTCCAAAATGGTGAGAGAGTTGCAAAATTGATGATTCAATGGGTTAAAATGCTCTAATGGTTGAGATTTTGGGCCTTTTCGATCCATCAATCCTATGGATGGTTTTGAGATTTTGGGCCTTTTCGATCCATCAATCCTATGGATGGTTTTGTTGATGTGGACAAATGTATCGAATCAACTTTCACATGGAAATCATTAGATGAAAACACCCAAATCAAAGTTTCCACCCTTAAAGATGATTCCTCTAGCGTGCAATGTAGGTTACTGCTTTGGGTTTTTAAGGGTTTGTTTTCTAATTTTGTTTTTCAAGAATAAGTACTTGTTGGGGTTTTAATACATACATGACTTGGATAATAAAAATATAAGCATGATAGATTTAAACTCAAGCAATGAAATCAATGAAGTTGCTCAAAAATAAAAATACACACCTATATTCATCTATAGCCTTGAATCTACTACATTTATACAAACTGACACATTCATAATTTCATTCATTAATTTCATTGGGTATTAGGAAAACATAAAGGTAAATATCTACTTAATTAATAGCATGTTCATAAGACAAACACTCACAAATCAGCCAAAAAGAAATGTAGTGAATGAATTACAAAATTCTTCAGCATTATCTATGTGACAATATTATATCCTACCAAATGGAATTTGAAATTCAGATTACGCCATCCTCCTCTCAAGTTCCTCTTGCCACAAAACATTTCATTTACAATATCTCAATACAAGTATATATAGGAGAGCTCAAGGAGTTACAAATGTATCTCTTCAAATTCCTTCTTAACTCTTCGTTAGGTATTCTACTATATGCTAATTGTATTTCAAAAGATTTATTAAAAATAACATTTTCATTTAATGACCATACAAAGTCAAATTTGGAGAGCTCAAGGAGTTACAAATGTATCTCTTCAAATTCCTTTTTAACTCTTTGTTAGGTATTCTACTATATGCTAATTGTATTTCAAAAGATTTATTAAAAATACCATTTTCATTTAATGACCATACAAAGTCAAATTTGTTTCTTGGGAAACCATAGATTGGGCCTATTCTAATGACATAATCCAACAAGAAGACTTTAGTTATAATGGTTTCTTCTGCAAACTTTGTCAACTTGACTTGAGTGATTGAGTGATGACCTTTACTTGAGTTGTTGGCTACTTCTTTTCTCCTTAATATTTATGGAATATATCAATGAGATCATTAAGAGGGATGAGCACATCCCCTCTATGGAAAGGGGGTACCATGTGCAACACTTACATCTCCATGGATTCAACTAGGTACTAGTCTTTGTCTCACTTCAAGGCCTTGATATCCTCCAAAGAATTGTTTAAGTTGTATTTGATGTTCTTGATGCTGGAGGAGATTTGAATTACTTCACTTTGACTAATTGTATATCCATTAGATACGATGGGCTTGAAGCATTCCTATGACGCAATAATTTCATCAAAGTTCAACCATTTTCTTTCCATTTTCGTTGCTCACCACTCCAACTATTGTTTAACCACTACAATTTTAGGATCAAATTCTTTGTAGGCATGGATGTGCTAGTAGAACTATGTAAAAAGAGGCATGATATGTTCCTCTTACTTATGAATGAACATGAGATTTTCTATATGCTCTTTGTATTGCTTAATCTTGTCCATCAGTTTGGAGATTGTTTCCATAGAAGCTTGCGTAGTTGAAATACTTGGGGTTTTTATCACCACTGGATTGGTCCATTCAATGTTAAGTATGAGTGATTTTTTAGTCTCATTGACAATTCGTTCCTTGTCATTTCTCTTTTGCTTATGGATTTTCTTCTTAATTAACCTCCTTTTTCTATTAAATGAAAAAGTTCCTATGATGACAAAGGGGTCTTCATCATTAATGGCCATAGGTAATTTCTTTATAAAATCCTCAAACCAATATGTTGTCACCATGTTGCTGGTCATTGTGCATGTTAGGCCCAAATCACCCTTCAACTACATTTTCCAATTATCACCAATATTCAAATATTGTTATTCCTTAGGCTTTGGTGTAGTTCGTTTGCCTCTCTCTTACTATTGTTTACATGATTTAGGATCCTCTGTGTTATCACATGAACTTGTCAGAGTCCTATGGGTTTGTGGTTTCTACCTAAGTCTGTAATTTTTCACCGGTCTCCCTGTTTTCCCAGCACACAGCCAGTCGTCTGAATCCTCGATCATGCAGGATGCAACCATGAACACAAAGCGTAGATTTCCTAACAGTCTATTTCGGGCTTGAAGCATAAGCGAAAGGCAATTTTAAATCTTTCAGCGGCAAAAATTCCAGGAACAGTCCAGATCAGCGACTCACGGACGTTCGGGAGTGCAAACTTGCGCGAAGTATAGCGCCAAAACAAAAGGCCCTGAAGTGAATACGAGTCGTTGATCTTAAAGGGGACAGGTGGCAGTTGATCCAAGCCTTTAGGGAAATGAGCTTCGAGAGATTTGAAATGAAAAGTTCTTAGAAATCCCGAAGGGTTGAAGCCCGAAGTCCCGAAGTGATTTTGGACCATTCGTCAACAGGGACACGCGACAACCAATCTCTCACTTCGGGAATTTTCCTCCGAGAATCTCTTCATGTTTCACATTTAAAAGTGTCCAAACCTGAAGGCCCGAAGTCCCGAAGTAGATCTCAACCATCCGAATCCAGACTACCATGCATCATCAGATCTGTCACTCCAGGAGTTTTACTTCGAGAGTTTTGAAACGAGAAACATGACAAGTTCCCGAAGCGTCGAAGTCTCGAACAACCGAAACGCGAAATCATGAAGCACCCAGGAATTGGGCCCATGGTCATAGCTCGAGGTCACATTGGAGGTGGGCCTAAGAAGAAAGGTAAGCACCCAACGCATGATTGGTGACTCGGGTTTTCAAGGAAGCAATCACAGTCGTCAGATGCATAGCAAATCCGACCATCGATCTGAGAGGAGTGATTTTGTCATTCAGGCATCGGGGAATCTGTAGTCAAGTAATGTGAAATCTCCCGAAGCGCAAAATCACGAAGCGACCAACAATTGGGCCCATGGTCACAGCCCGAGGTCACATAGGAGGTGGGCCCAAGAAGAAAGTTAAGCACCCAACGCATGATTGGTGACTTGGGTTTTCAAGGAAGCAATCACGACCGTCGGATGCATAGCAGATCCAACCGTCGATCTGAGAGGAGTGATTTTGTCATTCGGGCATCGGGGAATCTGTAGTCAAGTAATGTGAAATCTCCTGAAGCGCGAAATCCCAAAGTGTCATATGGGATAAGCACCAGGTCATGGCCCGAGGTCACAAGCACAAAGTAGTGATGAAGAAGGAGTTGACGCTTGAAGCTTGAGATTCTGAAAGCGTCTGTATTGTTCACAGAAGGAGATCTGCTTGGCCTCGAGATGTCAAGATTGACTAAAAAGAAATTCATATGGCACCGCCTGGAAACATTCATGAGTGTTAGGCCCTGTCCTGATCCCGATGAAGGTAGTTATTGAAGATTGGGGGCGACAGTTGAGACCTCGTCTCACCCCATAAACAGAAAGTGTTGCAGAGCATAGCCATGAAGGCACGCTGATGATCTGAAGCTTCCTCATGGGAAATTTTTCCTGTAAAGCACATAAATGTGCCTGGCTCACATTTGACATGAGCAAATATTCACAATCTAACAGAGCAGGCATCGAATGAAGGTTTTGAAGGCAGTGGTCCGATCACACTCCTAGTGGTTGTAGCATTGTTGGGTATTTATAGACAGTTTTGATATTTTGTTAAGGTCGAATGGTTGAGCTAGGCTCCCTGCTATTGTAATATTTTGATGGAAAACACTGGTTCTTTGGTTATGTATTTTTTTTTAGACATCTTGGTTAATCTAATTCATCTTTCTTACTCCATCCTATTTGCCTCTAATACTGAGAGAGTTCATGAATGACTGATTCACATGGATTGTTGTAACTATATTATGATGAATGTTTGATTAAAGTGTTGTTATAATTTCTTTTAGTTTCTTTGAGATTTGAATTCAAGAGGATCTTGTGTTTAAGTTTTTCCTCCTTAGGCTGCTGGAAAACCTGATGTCCACGACAAACCTCTACACTCTCCTCACCAAAGTCTTCCCTCTATTCACCCTTACTCCAACTTATTGACTGAAGTTGATTCCAGACGTCAATTTCTTATGTATGTTAGTCCATATTTCTAAGTTAAAACGATATCATCTTGAGTCTGCGCCCATTTGACCTCTTTAAAACCAACCTGTGACATAAAACTCTGATGAGTACTGGGCTTACCTCCAACGCAATCTGGAGGTGACTTCTAGTGCTAACATTTCTGGTGCCATTGTCGGGGAACGAATTGAAGACATTTCCCTAGGATAGAACGACAAAAAAGCTTTGATTCTGGAGGTGCATCAAATATCAGTACCATTGAAGATTGCAACTTGCACCTGGTAACTCCACTGTTTCGACTCCACTTTTTTAGTTGTGGCTCTGAAAGGAAGACACACGTGGTCTACTCCATAGTTGCCTCTAGCTACACCTGAAGCTGACCTAGAGATGATTATTAAGAAAGGAAAGCTTTCTCAAGAAGGCTTTTTGTTGTTATCCCATATTGAAAAGCTCCCTAGGAAGAACGACATTGCAGAGAGCCAGTTTTAGATGGTGAACTAAATCTGGACACATAATTCTAACTGATTATATTTCACCATGGAAAATCCACTGTGCAGAATCTGTTGGTGACTCCACTGAAGGGAGATAAATCAAAAGGATATGGAGGCTATCCTAGCCAAGAGATTTCCCCCCTTCAATTTCTCAACCATCATTGGTTATCCACATCCAGTGCCGGCTATAAATGAATGGGATGATTATCTTCCGAGATTTAGAGGAAGCAAGCATGACCATACCGATGAGAAATTATTAAAATTTCATATATGCATGCTTGAACATGGCTTCTTTCACGAGGATGTCTTGATCAATATGTTCATATTTTCTTTAGAGGAAGATGCTCGTGAATGGTGTCAATCTCTCCCTACTGCTAGTATCCATTCTTTGAATGATTTTCACGATGATTTTAATTCATATTATGAGAAGATTTACTTGTCTCGTCTTATTTTGGATGACTGTTGTAAGAAATTTTCATTCCACATCCAGCAGATGATAGAGTCTTCCTCATGTGATGAGTCTAGTCAAGATCTTATTGAAAGAGAAAGTGAGGATAGAAGCGAGTATTGTGCAAATGTGGATGAAATATTTTCTCTTTCTATTTACCGAGAAGAAGGCCTTCCAGATATGAGTGTTGATAGTATTGATGATTGCATAGCCATAGATGTATCATATTCTGCCCCTGATGCACCTGTTGTCTCAATTGTAAATGAAGAGATAGTTGTGGAGGATGATTCTTCTCTTTTCCTTCAAGAGGTTTCCCATGATGTATTTTCACTTAGGATTGAAGAGAAGAATCAAGAGGTCGCTCATTTTTCTTTGCAAGATAAAAGAGTTATGCACTCACCCATCTTTGATGAGTGTTCAGATGAAGAGCAACAGATCTCCACACCACATTTTGTTAACTTGGGGAGAAACCAACCTGAGTATGACAACTATGAATCTAATTCCGATGTGGATATGAAGTATTTCCAAGACCATACAATAGAGCTTTTTCCTTTATACATTAATGAAGAGCATTGTGTGGAAATCAACCATCTTGGGCCCGCAAAAGACACTGAGAAACATGATAGAGAGAAAGAGCCATCCATGGATATACATGAAGAGACTTCTTGCTCTCATCTAGCAGATGTTATTGGACTAGACAAAGGAGAAATGGAGGAGCTAAAGGTGCAGTTTATCTCCTCTCTTGAACCTGTAGATGAGCAAGTATCACCTGGGATCAGTTGACCCGCATCAATCCTCTACCCACCTCTACACTCTAAGAACATCGAATGATGGGTGAGTAACCATGAAGAGAAGGAGGTAATTTCTTATGAGTCAAGCTTTCCTGATTATAAATTTTGTGACCCTGTGGGGTTATATATGGAACTATGTTTTCCAACAACATTGGAGCCTGCAATTTTTTTCATATTATCATCATTCGAAGGTATTTCCAGTGTTCCAATACATGTTTTATTTATGATATCATACTTCCCTTACATTTTATGGATTATTTGCAGTAAAGAGAAGAATTATATTACCAAATAGTCTGGGTGGTTATGGTGGAAGTTTGCTTTCACCTAATGCTTTGTAAAAATCAGTTAGCCTAGGACTGTACATAAATAAAATCTTTCTAGAGCATATGTGTTTATTTTCCTTTTTATAAGTAGAATAGTGTACATGTTGGCCTTCAGAGAAATGTTTTGAGCTCAACTCCATAAACCAACAACTAAGGCACTAGAACTACTTGTTCTTGGCAGCTCGCAGGGAGCATGCCATCCCTTGTGGAGCCAAATGTTATCACATGAACTTGTCAGAGTCTTATGGGTTTGTGGTTTCTAGCTAAGTCTTTAATTTTTCCCTGGTCTCCCTGTTTTCCCATCCCACAACCAGTGGTCTGAATTCTTGATCATGCAGGCCGCAACCATGAACACAAAGTGCAGCTTTCCTAACAGTCCATTTTGGGCTTGAAGCAAAAGCGGAAGGCAATTTTAAATCTTTTAGTGGCGAAGATTCTAGGAATAGTCCAGATCAATGGCACGCAGACATTCGGGACTGAAAACTTGTGCAAAGTATAGAGCCAAAACAAAAGGCCCTGAAGTGATCTTAAAGGGGACAGGTGGCAGTTGATCCAAGCCTTTGGGGAAATGAGCTTCAGGAGATTTGAAATGAGAAGTTATTAGAAATCCCGAAGGGCCAAAGCCCGAAGTCCCAAAGTGACTCTGGACCATCCGTCAGAAGGGACATGCAACATCCAATCTCTCACTTCGGGATTTTTCCTTCGAGAAGCTCTTCATGTTTCACATTTAAAAGCGTCGAAGTCTCGAAGTCCTGATGATCAGGAGATCAAATTTTGCTCAATTTTCAAAGTGCTCGAAATGCGACGAAAACAGTTTCATTGTGTCTGTCTCGTCTTCTTGATTCTGGCGGTATATTTACTTTCTCAAACGGAGTCCGTATGGAGGAGATATCGTGATCTGTTCGCCAAGGCAAATAGACAAAATTTTGGATGTTGACTGTACCTATCCGTACATTCCGTACGGTGACGTGGCGGGGCCGTACCATCTGTACGGTGATGTGGAAGGTGGATGACGTGGCACGTTTTCATTGGTTGATGTTGGCAAGTAGCATGTTGACACGTGTCCAGTTGATGGCAAATGATATGAGGACACATGGCCTAATCCATGGGCGCCATGTGTCCCTCTCATTGGTTAGTTATATGTGAAAGTTTATTGGGAGTCCGTGGGGTTCGACCCCCGGACCTCCCCTCTATGTAATGACTTCATAACTCTCCGCTAACCAAAGTGCCGCCCTTTGTTCCTTGTTATCTATGCCATAAAACCTATATTTAACGTTGATTATTGTTTGGAGGGAAAAGGGGGTTGGGTCGGGGCTTAGCCCCGACCCGTGGACACATTGTATTCCATATGACCCATATATATTATGGACGACTGTTGGCGCACGCATTACATAACATTGCATTGCATTGTATTGCAATATATTACAATATATATATATATATATATATATATATATATGACCGTGTATTGAATGTTGGCGCGGGGTTTGAACCCACGACCCCTGTGTTAAGTGTTGGCACGGGCCCCAAACGGTTGTTGCACGGTTTTCAAACGGTTTAACCACCTTTTTGCCCAGCACGAGGTCACATGGCCATATGCCTAGGTGCCGAGGCGGTTAGGGGCTGGAGGCGCCTTAACCGTCCTACGGTTTGCACCATTGGCGCGGTTGCGCCCGATGCTGGGTTTTTACACTTAAAAGAGCGTGTGAACCAGGTTTGTGAAGGGGGGAGTGCGAATTGTAGAACCAGAGACAACAAGCTTGAAGAGGGAGACTTCCAGGAGGCCTAACTTCTTCATTTTTCGATCGATTGAGGTGCCGAAAGAGCCCAGACATGGGTTTTGGGACGCTGGGAAGCCATTGGAGCAGTCGGTTTGTCAGTTTGAGCATTGTAAGACATGTTTTTGAGAACGTTTTTAGAAATTAATAATAATGATCCATTGGAAGCTGGACCAGGAGATGTAGCCCATAAGAGGGGTGAACTCCTTTATCAATTGTTGTGCACATGTGTTTATGTTCAATGTTTATGTTGTTGTCTATGTGTATTTTGCATAAGTAATCCCTAATTTATGTGTTGCAAATTGATCATGTTGCTTTAAACACATAACATTTCACTTGTAATAAGTTTTTCAAGTTTTTCAAGTCTTATTCATTTTTAGATCAAGTTGGTATCAGAGCACTGGTTTTGAAGACTTGATTGTTTGCAAGTTTTGTTTCTGATGCTCACAAGGTTGAAACTCACAAGAGGAGAAGGTCAACTTGTGGAGCCAAGTTCTTATCCGACAAGGAGGAAGCAGTTTCATTCACCGCAAGTTGCAGAGAGACATTCACCAAGCATGGCTCATGCAGAAGACCATGAACGTGTTCCGAATGAAGAAGAAGACTTCAGGAAGACTATCATACAATTGAGAGATATGATGAAGGTCATGATGGAACGGAACATGATGTCGTAGGGTGAAGGATCTAACCCTTCAATGCATAAGGGAGGCGGTGGTGACAAGACTCCATGCAGAGATGGAGGGAATGGTGCTTCTCCACCACCCTCTCCTCCTCCATCTTCTTCTTCTTCTTCTTCTTCTACCAGTTTGAAACATCTTCCCAATGGGCATGGTAAAACTCCTTCACAAATTCCTTCATTAAAGCTTGATATAAAATTTGAGTTGCCACTTTATAATGGAGTAGTTAACGCTGAAAAGTTAGATAACTGGATACGTCAAATTGAAGTCTATTCTAGAATACAAAAGATTCAAGATGATGAAAACAAAATTCAGTTAGCTTCATTAAGATTAGATGGTTCAACACTTATTTGGTGGGAATCTAAGACACAGGAAGAAATGAAAAAGAATGGAAAATTTTTGCTTTCTTGGAATGATTTCATAATAGCAATTAAAAAAAAAATTTATCCATTAGTGTATAAACAAAAGGCAACCATGGAATGACAGAATTTTAGACAAGCAAAAGGACATAATGTACAAAGTTTTACTCAGGAGTTTAGGAGAAGAGCTTTGGTTTTGGGAGTTGATTTGTCTTCACAGGAAACATTGTTCAAATATATTGGTGCTTTGCATAGTTATTTGAGGCATACTATACTTATGTTTAATCCCATGAATCTAGATGAAGTTTGTGTACAAGCTACTCATTTGGAAGCAAGGGGAAATAATGATACTCATGAGGGTTTCAAGAAGAAATACAGCCAGGGAGACAAAGGGAAGAAGAAATTCAAAGGCAATGGCAGGAAGAATGCTGCCATGAAGAAGGAGGGAGAAAAGTTCACATGTAAACACTGTTCAAAGGATGGCCATGATGAAGACCACTGTTGGAAGCTTCATCCTGAACGCAGACCCAAGAAGTTTGGCAACAAAGGGAAGTCAAAGACTGTTGCGACTGCTTTACAAGATTTGGGTTTGGATTCTGGTGATGAGACGAAGATCACA